>JARYHS010008074.1:28456230-28553238 GCA_031002005.1 Vandiemenella viatica | reverse complement strand
TCGACCTGTGGCAATTTCATACTTCTGCCAAAGACAAAAGTGTCACGGTGTATCACTTTTCAGCGAAAACTATAGATCACAGATAACTGGCGTTTGTGTGTAGTAGTAGCACAGCGTCACCTTTCGATCACAACAGCGGCCGATTTTCAGAAACTGTGGTAGTGTGGTAGATATGGTGATTGTAAGTGGCCGACCAAGGATATTTTCGTATTTCGACTGTCTCCGCATATGTCACTTTTCTGCCACAACTACATAGCATAGAGCATTGCTGTTTGTTTTTCGTAGTAGAATCGTATCTCATGTAGTGCACTATGGTTGTTAGATGTCGGTAGCTATCTGGGTGTGGGAGAAATGGGGGATAAAATGGTCGACCTGCGGCAATTTCATATTTCTGCCAAAGACGCATGTGTCACGTTGTATCACTTTTAGTGAAAACTATCAATTGCAGATTACCGGCGCTTTTGTGTGGTAGTAACACAGAGTCACCCATCGATCACAACGTTGGCCGAAATTTGGTAACTGTGGGAGTGTGTGAGATATGGTGTTCGAAATTGGTCGATCATGAATATTTTCGTCTTTCATCCAAAGACTTGTGTGTATCCGTAAATTTTACTTTGCTACCGGAACTACATAGCGCAGAAGACTGGTATTTGTGTGTGGTAATAGTATCGAGTCTCCCATCGTGCATTATGGTGGTTAGATGTCTACAGCTGTCAATATGAATACTTTACAATCACGAACGAAGCTGTGGGTACCAGCTATTATATTATAAATGTGGAAGTAAGTTTCTGTCTTTTTGTTACGTTTTGACGACTAAATGGCTATATCAATATTGATGGAATTTAACAATGAAATAGGGTAGGAAGGACACAGGACATTTTTTCGGCATGAATAACAGTTTTAGTCACGAAATTTTAAGAACTTATCGAATGATGAAAGACAGACAGATTCGTGTGTTAGTCTGTAATGTTACGTTGGTTGCTCAGTCACGCAATCTGTTAGAGTTCGGAGCAAGTACGAAGGCGGGTCACAGGGGGATGCGCAGTAGCCTGTGGAGCTGTACCACGTGACTCACAGCCAATCGCGTGTCAGTGGCTTTCCTGTGTTCGTTCTGTGCGCGTCGTGCTGTGTTCGTCAAGTTTACAGTTTATTTCACTTATAGTGTTCCGTGTTTAGTGATTATTTTGCCCTCATAGTGTTCATTATGAGTGATGGTAAAGAATCACGCCAAGTGTTGCACAAACAAGCGAGAGGAATAGTGTTCCGTGTGTATCAGTACTTGAAAAGGCAGTCTTCTTCTGAGTCCGCGCCACCATGTGGTGCGAGTCGCGCCGTTGCCAAGTGCCAGGAGCAGACGGCTGAAGCTTGTGGTGTTGGTTTAAGGACTGTTCAGAGGATATCCAGCGAAGCTAAAGCGTCAGTTGAAGCCTGCGGCTCAGCTGTTTTCAAATCACCGGGAAAGCATCACAACCGAAAAAAAGAAGTTGGTGCTCTAGACGATTTTTCCAAAAACGTTCTGCGGCGGATAATATTCAGTATGTATGCTGAAGGCAAATATCCGACAGCAGAAAAATTAGTTTCGCGTATGAAAGAAGCCGAAAATTTTAGCGGAAGCAAATGGACCATGTTGAGGATACTGAAAGATATGGGATTCAGGTATCAGAAAACGAATGACGGCAGGAAATTACTAATGGAACGTAGTGATATTGTAGCTGCAAGGACTGTGTTTTTAAGAGCAATGCAGGAAATCAGACAACTTGGAACGTCTAGCATTTATTATGTAGACGAAACTTTCGTAAACCAAAATCATGCAAGGGCTATGTGCTGGAAAATGAGTGACGGTTCCGGTGGATTAAAAGTTCCCGTTGGCAAGGGTAACAGAATAATAGTGCTTCATGCTGGATCAGCAGAAACTGGCTTTATTCCCCAGAGTAAGCTAATTTTTAAGGCGTCAAAGGCTAAGAATTCTGAAGATTACCATGCTGAGATGACATACTGTGTCTTTAAAAGGTGGTTTAAAGAACAATTGTTGCCGTATATCCCTCCATGCTCTGTTATTGTCATGGATAATGCAAGCATCCACTCAGTGCAAGTGAATAAAGCTCCAAATACGAATTCCAAAAAGGCAGACATTATAGCCTGGTTGTCCTCTAACGGAATACCTCATAGTTCGTCACACACCAGAGCAGAATTGCTGCTTCTTGTCAATGCCCACAAGCCTGCTTACAGAGTATACGAGATAGACGAAATTGCAAAGCAGCATGGACACCGTGTGGTTAGATTACCCCCATACCATTGTCATTACAACCCAATTGAGCTGGTATGGGCTCAGGTGAAAGCAAATATTGCGGAAAAGAACAACACATTTAAAATTGCAGATGTTGAGAAACTTACACATGAGGCAATTGACAGCATCCCAACATCTAGATGGGCAGCTTGTGTGAAACACGCAGAAAAATTACAGGATGAAGATTACGACAGAGAAGTTGGCAGGGACACGATTATGGAACCTTTCGTCATAAATCTTGCTGAGAGTGAGTCATCTGCATCGGACAGCGAAGACGATGGCGTGCATTTCTTGCTGTAATGATGTAAGTGTTAATTACTGGTACTTATGATTTTATGTGACTTTGTCTGCAGGTGCATAGTTTATGTACACATCTTTGGCTTCGTAATAATGTAGTTTTCTCTGTGAAAGGTATTTCGTTCAATTAAATATATTCTAACACTGTAGCAGGTTGCGAAATGAAAGAAAATATGAGAGGCTACAATGAATACTGACAAAATTGTGTAAGTGTGTGTGTGCTTGTGTGTGTGTACATGTGCTTGCGCGACTAAAAGCTCGCGTTCATGCAATTCGCTGAACCTGCTAGCGCGCTGTAAAGTGACAGAAGCAAATTGGCAGCGTCGCAACACATCTCCCCTCTCTCTCTGCGCAGAACGCGTTGCCCACCCGCCTTGGTACGTGCTCCAAACTCTAGTGTTTGATTTATTAATAAATTTCGATAAGAAACAAAACTTATTATTTAGTATAGAAGTCAATTTGCTCTGCACTGTACTATTCATTTGTGTCTGTATAAAAGTTTCTGGCACCAATTTGTCTTCCTTTTTGACATGCCTTACGGACGTAAACCTGGCCTAAGGTGCAGGTCTAGAAGACAATGTGCTGCTATTAGATTATAAGATTCAGATGCTCATGTTGAATAAAGAAGAAAAAACCAAGCTGAAATCAAGCTGCCATCAGTTAACCCCCCCCCCCACACACACACACACATCCCCGCACCTTCGCTTACTTTTCTGTTTTTAAATATGTTGTAAATTGATTCTCTTCATGAGACAGATTAGATGATAGGATGATATAATGATGGCTTTCCATCATATTATGTCGACTCAGTGTTGTTTGGGACAAATCTTACGTTACTAACAGTTTTCTATATCCAATTCTGGAATTGAAACTCCAAGTCCACGCGTACGAAGTCGCGGGTAACAGCTAGTATTCAAATAAATAAGAAAAGACAGAGGAACCAGAAAACAAGACAAGAGAGAGGAAATGAATCGACAAGAAATGAGAGAGAGAAACAGATAAATAAAGTCCTGATTATTTCACATAATAATTTCACTAACAATACATTGTTACACACTTAGTCACCATATCTATGCCATTCTTAAATGTGGATAATGGTGACGATAAAACTGCCATTAATCACTGACATATGGTAGGTACCGAAGTGTACACATTTTTCCCCTGCCGTATGTCTCCTGACATGATTGTGAAGTGTGTCTGTTTTTGTGTTTTCTTGTGTTCATCTGACCCTCCTGCCTTCAACTGTGATAAGTGACAAGTTACTTTTTCCTATCCTATTTTCATTCTTCTTTTCTCTGGTAGCTGAACAACTGTTCAAACTACAATTCAGGTTTCAATCCTCTCAAATATGAAACCCCAACCATTCATCTAATGAACCTTTACATATCCCTCAATGTAACATGTCCTATACAAAATATAGCCCACCACATTTGCTAAGATGGCTACAGCACTGTGATTGTCTCCGGCATTTAAGCATTTTTAGCTGGTTCAAAAAATGGATGGAAATTTTTTTTTAATCATTATGAATTGGTTGGAAGGGTATAAGAGATGGTGGTGCACAATCCCTAATCGCCAGCTTGTGCACCAAAGTCATGGGTTAAATCCGAAATCTCTCTGCAGTACATTTGGAGTGAGGCCAAACAACACTGGTGGTCCCATTGCTGTCTTTAGGAACAGTAGGCCTGAATGTGTCAGCATCAGATTTCACCCCATCCCTTCTTTCATTTCTCATTCAAAATACAAACACTATACTGAACACTAACACAGTCATTTACAGTTGCAACACTTACAACCACTGTCTCACTGGAGAAGGCAATGGGAAACCACCCCAGTTCATCTTCCCATATGTTGCCATGTAGGAATAAACATTCCACCATGATAACAGCCTACACTCAGATGTGGGTAAGGCATTCATAAGAGGAGAATACATATTACAGCCAATTGCAACTCCTTTTTATCCTAGCATCAAACAGCTATTTAATAGGTTTTTAGTCACTAGTAGACTTGCTCCTTATGATTGTAATCCCAATTCATTTCTTCTTGGAAAAATCTGTCATGGCTTTAACCAAAAAGATAAGCTCCTTAAAAACAAATAAGTGCAAAATTGCTAGCATTTTTTTACTTATTGCTTTATGCCTTGTCGACATCGAAATCATTAGAGGTGGAATGGGACTGGGGACAAGTAACGGGAAGGAATTTGGCTATGGCCTTTTAAAGGAAGCATCCCAGCATTCACCAGGAGTGATTTGGGGAAACCTAAATCTGGATGCCCGGACGGGGATTCGTACCGGTGTCCTCCAGAATGCGAGGCCAGAGCGCAAACCAAAAATTGTTAGCAGTTCATCTTGGGCATCACTCTACGCATAGTAACCCCATCTCCTCACCCTCATAATATGGTAACCCTGAACTGCAATAAGGAATGGACTCAAGAGTGCTTATTAAGGATAACAAAATACATCCAAAGTCATAAATTTTCACGTCTTGTCCTCAAGAGTCATATCTAGTATTGTGCCTGATGTGTTTCATGTGGACTTTGATTAAATTTGTTCTTTTGTTTAGTACTTACCTTGACAAGTAGCTCCTTTCTGACTGTGTCCCCAGCTCGAGGACTCTTTGCAGTCACCTGAATTGTTATGTACCCAAGTTTCTTAGGTGTTATCATAAATGAAACAGACGATCCACTGTTTGCCTTCACAGTAACCTGCTTCTTACGATACAATTCAAGTTCTGAAACAATAATTAAAAATTTCATCAGCCTGTACCCTTCCTAATACTTAATTTCAAACAAGTTCAGTGAATCCAATGCTCTTGTAATAATTACTGCAGAACTGTTTTTATTTTCAATTAAAATCTTTGGGAAAACAATATATACAGCAGATACACAAGACCAATTTTTTTAATCACTTTTCTCTGCTAGTTTAGAGATGAAAGTTATCATTTTATCTCCTTTACCTTTCCTTTCACAACCCACAAAAAATATTTTACTGTACATCAGACATAGAAAAAATGTGAATATAATTTGAAGATATGTTTGCTATTGGAGAACATAACACCACCAAAATGTGAACTGAACATAGGCATAATGCATTTCAACTAACGTTATAAAATCCAGAAACAGATATAAAATATTTATACAGAAATATAATCTGGACACAAATTTCTGCTCATCAGTGTCTGGAATCAAAGATTTAATTTCACTCTTGTTATTGGGAATCGGTAACAGACCTGGGAATTTTTGAGCCAGGGCAAATATTGTAAGATTGCTGCCCCTTCAAACATTATTTTTCCACCCCCATTGTTGCCACCTTGACTGGCAGCTGCTGTTGCCACCCACAATTTTCGCACCCCCTGAAGTTGCCGCTCCCCTGAAATTGCCACCTGTGACAAGTGCTCCAATTTGCGCCTGCTTAGAACCAGCATTACTGGGAATCCCAAACTCTTTGAGCAATAGAAACACCTGCAAGATATCTACATACAATTTTTTTTTAAATAACTGTTCATAAAATTAGCATCAAGTATCATATTACAGTTTTGATTAATAATAATTCCATATTATTAATAATGAAACAGATTACATATACATGTATATCCAATATTTGGCCAACTTATATATATATATATATAGTAACAATGAAATAAAAGACGCTAAGTAGCGGAAAGGAATCAAATTAGGATAGGGAAATGAGCCACCAGTTACCTTTAGATGATGGATGTGGGGCGCGTACACACAGAAAAGACACAAACACAAATAATAAAGAAATTTTCGGGAAAAAAAACCCTTTGTCAACGAGAGAACATTATGAGAGGTGGGTGCAGCCGGAGATTGCCTCGCAGAAAGACTGCCGGTCGAGAAAATGGTTAATATATATCAAACATTAGGGTAGGATAAAAAACCACCGCTTACCAAAGAAGGGAATTCCTGCGGCATTGGTACACGAAAAAAAAACGAACACGAAAACGATGATGAATAGCAAGTATAAAGCAAAACTGTATAAAAGGATCCGTCGCGGAAGGGCAGTATACCTCAGTTAATGGTCTCAAAAGCCCACCAAGTAATGGACACATGTGCAAACAACTGAAAAACAAAATACAGAAATTTTAAGTTAAAACCAAAAATAAACAAAATTTGAAGTCACAATCTATAAAGATAGGCTCTGGTGAGTGGTGGTTCTATAGGAGAAGGTGGAAGTGAGGGGGATGGTGGTAGGAAAATTGGTGCTATTTTCAATTTAGACCTGGTGATTGTCTGGTCCCCAGTTGGTACCGATAGGCCAGTTCCCACCTTCTAAGTTCTGAAATACTGCTCTTATCTGAGAGGACTCTGATGGTGCGGACCGAGAAGCAGGTGTTAAAATTGTTGGTGCCATGTGTAGTGGCATGATGAGATACAGGGTGGTCAGGGTTCTTGGTGTGTACTGATTGTCTGTGTCCATTCATCAATGGTAAGCGGTGGTTTTTGTCCTATCCTAATGTTTAATATATCCGCTTTTAGCAAGTTATATTGTTACTTTATCTGATACCATAACTTCAAACTTACTATTGACAGCATTCACTTCATTTGAAACTTCAGCAAACTCAAAATTTCCTAGTCCAGGATTCTCCAGTGTAACTTCAGCCACTACGTCTTCATCCATGTAGTTAAAGACGACAATGGGGATGGCAACTATTTCCCCACGGATGACTGAGTAAGGCAAATCAATGGAGACAAAGAAGGGCCGGAACACTCGCACCTACAAATGAAAACACAATCCATAACAAACAGAATATTACCCTATTCAACAATTTTTTAGAAAATTTACAAAGAGAAAATAGTAAACATTATAAACATTTTCCATTGATCAGAAGCCATGTTCAATTTGAAATGCACATTTCCTTATATACTACTTTTTTTAATACAAGATAATATTAAGTTGTCCATTTGTATTATTTACAAAATAGTCTCACACAACTTTTATTTAGTGCAGAAAAAAAACTTTCCAGGACACAGTTAAAGTAAAATACCGACTTAATTATGGAAGTGAGATATGTATTGACAACAGTGGGGAGACTGGAAGTCAACACTTTAAACAAATCATCTATAAGTTGAGCATGTCATTTGTCAAGTACATTGCATATAGAATTGGTGCCAATTTATTAAACATTAACTTTATTCACAGACAAACAAGTTATTTTTGATAATACAGACCAAGATCTTCACATAACTGTTGACAAATCTCACAGACAAAAACTAAGACAGTTATAATAAGCAAAATAATGATTAATGGTAAAATAAAAGAGTAAATAAACTATTTTAACTATTTGCCAGTAAGAAGACATAAACTAGAAAAGTTTTATGGAATGTGTGGTACACTTTTTTTTTGTGTATCATGAAGTTCATTAGAGGTGGGAAAAAAGTGGGTGCAAGGAACTGGGAGGTATTTAGTGTTTTGAAGGAACCATCCTGGAATCCACATGGAGAAATTTTGGGAAACCATGGAAAACTGAAATCTGTATGGCCAAATAGGGATTCAAACCCAGGTCATCCCGAATATGAAGTCAGAGCTTAACCATACTCAGTAGATATCATATCTGGAATGAAAGATAATTAGTAAAATCAAATACAAAGGATGAATGGAGAAAGAATCCACAAGGCGGAGAAACAGTTGGCCATAGAGTAACAAGACGACAAGATGGACTCTCTTGATATGGGAACAGACTACACAGTCTAAATTCATAAAAGTAGAATAAGAAAAAAGAAACTGGTTGGCCAAATGAGATAGAACTAAGATTAGAGCAAGGACCTGATGTTAGCAGAACAACAGCAATACACAGAGGGCAACTCACATATGTTAATACCAGTAGAAGAACATATCGTGCAGAGTGTGGGAGAGCTGAACAAACTGAAGCTACTTGAGACAACTGAGAGAGTGGTTGGTACAAGAGGTTAGTTCAAATTCAGAAAACAAAGGAAAATCTGTAGTTATTTGGACAGTTACATAGAGCTAGCCACATTATTCTGTACAGCTATTATTATTTATTTTGAAAAAAATAATGATTATATCTTTAAGAGATAACTGATGCCCAGGACTAAGAATTGATCCCCGAGGAACAGAACCTTCAACTATTGTCCATTCTGAGTTTATAATCTCACTGGAATTGATATTCTTCATTGATATGCATATTTTCCAAATATGATTCAACCCAAATTCATTCCCTACAACTAGTGAGTTCAAATCCCCATCTGGTCATCCAGATTTGGGTTTTCCAAGGTTTCACCAAATCACTCCAGGCGAACGCCAGTGTGGTTCCATCAAAAGACCGAACTCAATCGCATCCCTTGCCCAGAGTTCTTTCCAGCCTCTAATGACCCTAATGTTGATCAGGTGTAAAACCAGAACCAAAACACCTTCAACTAATTCCATAGCAATCCAATTCTTCTAAGAAATTCTATGATTGACATAATCAAAAGCCTTAGTCTGACCACAAAATGATCCCTAAAGAATTTACCTTCCAATTTATTGTACTGACTATAAAAACGAAAACTCGGGAGTCTGCTGAAACACCTTGCATACAGAGCGTCCAGGAATAAAAGAATAATCCTGCAACCGCAGACAGATCACATCATTTCCTAATATACGACAAAATTTTATTTTAATAAAAGTTTTTGAGACATTGATTTTTTTGAAGCATGTTACTTTGTTATGTTTATTCTATGCCATTTCCACAAATTAAGACTTTTTGAACCCTGTTCTTTATTAAGGCTTTTATAACATTTTAAGGAAAAAAAGAACATGTTATAGATGACTCAAACATCCATGAGAATTTTTTTTTTAAAAAGGGTTCAAATTAATTTGCAAAAAAATTAGCAGTCACATGTTTTGATTTTAAAAAAATATCAATATCTCTAAAATGGTGAGATTTTTACTAAAATAGAATTTTGTCATATGTCAAGATGTGACCTATCTGCGATTGCACCATGTGAAGATGTGTAAAAATCCTTATGTTTAATGCTTTTTCAAAGGTCTTTGAGAAAGCTGACAGCATAATGGTTGATGTTATGATACTGTGTGTACTTAGAAAACTACATACCTTTTGTGGTTCCTCTATAAGCCCAAGACCAAACAGAGCATCCACTGAAAAGGCTGTTACAATCCATGAAGTAATTGTGTCTGGTACTTTACTTTTCATTGAAGTTTTTCCACTAGGCCTTGTAGGAAAACATAATCACATTAAAACACTTCAGATACAGGTAAAAAATGAAATGGAACAAAAAATTATTACAAATTTTAAGGATATAGAATTAAACCTACTGTTGATTCCCTTAACATCACTCCTGAAACAAATTTTGATAGTCCCAATCCAAAACAGTACAAGAAGAAAGTTCTTACAACTAGCGGAACCACAAGCTTACTCTTCAACGATTTCAAAGTACAATGAAATTTGATTTTGGGACATAACAAGATTGTTTTCATATTATTAAAATGTAATGGAAATACTAGCTTCTAGAACTAACATTTGCTTCTAATGAGAAAGTTTCTTGATATTATAATCCAATAACATAATATCAGATAATATCAAAACTACATAGAACTGCTGATTTTTATTTAGTATGAAATTTATCAAATTTATTCACAATTGACTTTATGCTTATACTGTAACATGATCTCTTACAAATTTTCCAGTAATTTCTACTGAGATAAATCAGATTGCAATATCTAGGAATAGTGAGGTAATGTAAAAGTGGCACCAATTAATTCAATGCCAGAAATACAGGAGAAATGCCATTCCAGATGCGGCAAAATTTTTGTGCAACAATATGATTTATATTACCTTCTGGTGCAGGACTGTAGATAATATCATTGACATTAAATTGACCATAAAATTACCCAGTTTAGAAAAATAAGCAACCTGAGAAAGATGGAAGAAAAATATTTGATACAGCTTACACAACAGAAGGATAAGTTCTGAAGCAAATGCAATTCGAAATTTTGACTGCATTTATATAGTTAAGAATGATATCAAAAACATCATTTGAGAAAATTTCAGGTTGATGTAAAAAAGACTTATTGGTCTGCATCAAAATATAATACTTATAAGTAGATGATTGTGCATGATTCAATCACCACTAAATAGCAAATCTGAAGTAAAATCTTCACCATGCCAATCCCTTCCATCCACAAACCAGAAGTCCACTTGCTTCAAATTAACAATTGATACAAAACAAGCAATGCAAATAAATCAGATTTAAGAAAGTGAAAAGCTGTAGAAGTACCTTCTATTTCAAAGTGATACATTTCAGTTGCCATACTTATGTGTACATAGCTGCCAAAGGTTTCTAACATTAAATTGAAACGTGGGCTTTCAAATCATGTAGTCAAATTCTTACAAGTTTTCTAGCAATTTTTAAATTTATTGTTGCAAAAGTTGTATTTGTTCTCTCATTCCTTAAAGGATTGAGTGATTTTATTTTGACTGTTATGGTGCTATATTTATTTATGGCAATAAGTGTTCTAATTGAAAAGTAAATAAGAAATGTAGCATTAGCATAAAAAAATATTGATACAGTCAAGAATCAGAATATTAGAACTACTTCAAGAACTCCGGAGTAATTAGTATCTGAATGCAGATAGATCCAATTCTTACGTATGCTCTGCCATATGAAAGTCACAAAAAATCATAGCATGTACTGGTGTCATAGTTGCCATAAAGAATGGGAGGCAAATAGGGCTGAAAATTAAGGGTGATCAGTTTGACCTCGGTGGTAGGTAAGTTCCTGGAGATCATAATATGCAACCACAAAAGAAATGTCTGTGATAAAAGAAACTGGTTTGAAAATCAGTAGGTTTACGAGAGAATGAACACATGCATCTAGGTTACTGGGCTAAATTGATAGAATCTATGTGACAATTGACTGAGAAAGTCAAATGGTTATAAATAAGGTAAAAACAACTGGTGCACATACAAAGTGACTTCCAGATCGGAGAATTTTTTAAAAGGTACCAAACATGTAGGGTAGGAAAAAAAACATCAAAAAATATGGAAATGAAGATAACAGAGAATAGAAACAGGATATAGTATCAGGACCATTCTTGTTCATTATTCTAATCAATGACTGTGTTGCTAGTTTACATTCAGAAGTTAGATTGACGACAAAATTTTATACACAATGATTAAAATGGCCATAAGGTTTTGATTTAAAAATCCTGCATTTACTGGTACAGGTGATGATAACAGGGAAGATAAGGCATTGGGATACAAATGTTTGGTCAGGCATTGAGTATGATGGTTTAATATGGAACCCACATTATGGATATCAAACATAGGAGAGCTGCAAAATTTATTTGTTTGAGCAAATTAAAACAGGACACTATCAGTAACTAATATTACAAAACAGCTGAACTGGGAGTTATCAGAAGACAGGATATGGATAGACAGAGTGTCAATACTGTATAAGGCATATACTATGGATGTGGCATGAGTGGATATTGCCAGAATAATTAAATGTAGTACATGGAAGGTAAGAGAAGAGATGACCATGATTGCAAACTAGCAGATTTCAGATGTAGAAAGAAAATTTTAATTTGAAAGCAAAGGGTTCAGGAATCAGAATAAATCACTGAGAGGAATGCTAAACAACTTAACTGCAACATTGCAGAAATTAAATATTATAAATTGTGAAAAATAAAACTGGGCTGTATGGGTATTGCTTCAGGGATTTTACGGATTCATCACAAATAAACAAAATACTAAATTAGGCTCTTATGTCAAAAAGAATAAGAAAATACAACAATACATGCTTGTTTCTTTGTTTTTTTCCAATGACAACATTAATTACCCTTGGCAGAAGTATATTATTCATAGGGGATTTGGATTTATGTGAGCAAAAACGTGCGTGTTTACTAATTTTGTTTTGAGATACCATTTTGTTAAATGTGTATATTTGTAAGAAGAGGGAAAAAAACAAAACAGAAGATTATTTTGTTTTTAGTTTGTTGGTGGATACTGAGTATATAGTATTATTTTGATAGAATTGTATTTATGAACAGTTACTAAACAGAATAAAATCAGTAATATCACACTAACTTCTTTACAAGTACACATTTTCCAGCAATTGTTGTATTCATTGTGTGTTCTCTCTGAAAATTTAAAGGAAAAAAAAATGGTGAAAAATGATAATGTGATTTGGAAAAGATAGGTAGGTAGAGAAATTGTCTAACTGTCACTGAACCACACGCTTCATCACAATTAAATGAAATATTTTGTTTGATGTTGTTTAATTTCATTTGACTGCTTTGGTTCTTTCTATCTATGCCAGTGGGCATGTACATATTTATTTAAAAAGTGTTCAGCAGAACTTGAATAATCACTGTACCAATCCCTGTAAGTGTTCTTCATATCACACCTGGAGCTGGTCTTATTTGTCCATCATATTTCAGATTGTTAGATTCCTAAAAATATATGATATATATTTGTGTTTGAATCTAGGTGTTAATTTAAATTTTTAACATTAATTATTTCAGTGCAATGACTAATAAAATTGATAAAATAACATCCGTTCAATGAACACGTTTCGATGGGAAGGCATACAAGAATTTCTGTACAGTCCGATTGACAAGTGAAGTCACAAAAAAAAGTTATTCACATCAGTACAGTTGATGAAAGTAAAACCAATCAGCTAACATAGTTCATGACATCAATGCAAAATTGAGTAGACACAAAAGCTACAAATATAATATTACCAATTTGATTAAAAACCATATAGACAAAAATGTCAAAAAGTACTGTAAACAATTTTCAGTACGAGTTTCAATTACTGATGATAGACCAATGAGTAGCAAAGCCTGTGCTAGAATTGCACTGATAGTATTTTACATGGAAAAAAAAGGGAGAACATACCCAACACTCACCAAAGTTGAAGGGAGGAGGGCAGCAGCAACACAGCACAACACACAAACAAAGAAAAAACTATATTTCGGGTGAAAATCCCCTTTTTCAAGTTAACAGAGAGGTGGCTGGTCTTGCGCAAGACTTGCATTTCCATGTAAATGTTGCCTCGCGGCATTTCTTTTCTTTCATTGTTACTGATAGTATTTTGAATGATAATTTATTTTAACAAGCAAGTGGCCTATAAAAGCAATATGCTTTCCTTTTATTGTTGTTAGGGCTTTCAGGGCCACTTAAATTGTGATCATTAATGCCCCTTTTTATTGAATAAGCTAATCTTCAATGAATTAACATGTTGCCAAAGACAGTAAGCTTCACTACTAATGAAAACTACAACTTCATGAAGAATTTTCATTTGTGTCACAACTCTGGCAGCAATAAATACATATTTTTATAATGTAATAATATTTTTAATTAAAAAAATAAGCAGCAGCTATTACACTTGAATATGGCTACAGATCATATATCACATGATGTCCATTCAACACCATACCCAGAGGAAAAGTTGGAAAAGAGCCACGGTGATGCGAGGTCGTGCAGAAGGAAGACGCGGGGCCCTTTCCAGACGGGGGCAGGGAAACGTGAAAAGGCATATGGCCCAGCGAGGGGTGGCCGTGTAGCGGGGGTATATCCCACTGGTGGTCCCAGGTCCGGCTTGAGTGTAGACGCACCAGGACGCGGTGTAGTGCGGAAGTGGGGCCCATCGCGAGCTCGCAGGCCTGGTCCTGGTAGTTTTCCTGCCGGACACACTCACCTAACTAAGCGTCTCATCCACCGACGAAGCCTCAGTACTGTGCCATGCGCAGCCTTTGTGTCACTCTCCCTTGCTTGTTCCCTTTTCTTAATTTAGCTAAACAACCAGACAAAATATTATTTGATCCAACCATAAAGAAAAGAATGACAGATATGTCGCATCAAAAGTTTGTAATACAGTTTTTCTGTTGTTCTAATTACAATCTTAAAACAGTGTAAAGAAGCTTTCTGGAGAAAAAACTCTAAACTGACTCCTAACTAACCATAAGCAGCTAAATTCTACTAATTTGCATTTCTGATTGATAATCAGATAATTCGAAATTCTGTAAAATCATTACTACAATCCATACAGCATATAACCACAGTTCACAGTAAATTTGTAACTGCTTAGGAAAAAGCGCATACTGTACTACAACAACAGGAGAGTGACACTTGCAGCCAAGCTTCCTAATATTTCAGTCCTAAGAACACAACTGAAGTTGGAAAGGAATACAAATTTAGGAAGAATTTCAGATTATACCATCAAAAATTACACCAACACCATGATGAATATTTGGAGAGAGGGAGAGAGAGAGAGAGAAAAAAAAAGAAAACCTTCACCAAGTTAAAAGAAAAGAAAATCTGTTTGTGTTACACTGCAAGATATTCTCAGATTCTATAGTAAAAGTCGTATGCAGATGAACTCCAGTCTTATAACTAGGGTTCGGATCTTTAGGAAAAGTCATATTTTTTCCTGCCTTCTTTTTGAGTTGAATTACTGAAATAAACACTGATTCAACGTTTCTGATTGTATTTAAATGTATTTTATATAGCCTATAACTGCATATTCGGGCCATTTTCCTAATTCTGGTCATATTTCAACCATTTTTATGGTCGTATGGTCATATTTTGAGGAAAAATCTGATAATTTTTTGATAGAAGTTATAGATGAAAAGAAATTAAGATAATTATTCAAAGAAATATACTCCTGTTATACATTGGAGAAAGAAACGAAACTAATTGTCACTAAATTGTTCAAAATTCACCAGTCAAGAATTAAAGTTATAAATTATTGTCACTCTCTAAACGTTAATGTTCCGCCCGCTTTTTAAATTTGACTATGCAGCAGCAGCATGCCTGTATCAAGCCGCGTCAATCAATGTCTCGTGGGAGTTGAGTCCACTGCAGTGACCCACCGATGAGTTGAGAGGAATCAATTGTCTTCCTAAGATTCAGTACGGCGAAACTGCTGCTTAACGGGAAACCCCTCCCTACCAAGGTCAGGTATTCCCCACATACCAGACTCTCCAAGTCGAAACAAGAACAAAGCCTTCAGCCACTCACGCACTGTCACCAATGCTTTTGAAAATAATCCTGAACCAGTGTTAAATCTGCAGTGGATCAGTGAGTACTCCCATGCCGAAAACAAAACTTCCTGAAAGTGCAAAGTTACGGAATTATGTAAAGGAATTTGGAGATGAGTAATTTAGCACAGATGAAAGAGTTCTTTTCTGTAAATTAAGTGAATGCAACAAAGCAATTTTATGTGCAGCAGCACTGCAATACATTAAGACACAAGAATAACGTAATACGACATTCAACTCGACAAAGCAAACATCGACTTCTTGGATACATTTACAGCTTCGTCGTCTTCCAAATCGTCAATTTTTTCTAAAGAACTCTGTGAAATGATGGTATCAGCCAACATCCCACTCAATAAAGTGAACAATGAGCATTTCAAATCGTTCTTGGAGAAATACGCAACACAGACGATTCCAACCAAATCAACATTGAAAAAGAACTATTTACCGTCTCGTTATGAAAATGTATTGCAGACAATCAGAACTAAGATAGGCACAAATAAGATCTGGGTATCAATGGATGAAAGTACTGATGCTTGTGGGAGATACATTGTAAATATTATAGTTGGAACACTTCTTCCTGACAGACCAAGTGATATATTTTTACTGGAATGTGAAGCTCTTGAATCAGTAAACCACTTAACAATTGCCGTCCATTTCGACAACGCTATGAAACTGTTATGGAGCGGTGAAGTTAAGCGAGAACATGTCTTACTATTTGTGACCGGCGCTGCGCCGTACATGGTAAAGGCTGGGGAATGTCTCAAGATGTTGTATCCTTCGATGGTGCATTTAACTTGTCTCGCTCATGGATTACATAGAGTTGCCGAAGAAGTAAGACTAAATTT
Organism: Vandiemenella viatica; assembly: GCA_031002005.1. Lineage (NCBI taxonomy): Eukaryota > Metazoa > Arthropoda > Insecta > Orthoptera > Morabidae > Vandiemenella > Vandiemenella viatica. Next base: position 28,536,790 of record JARYHS010008074.1, on the reverse strand, counting down.
CCCTGATGTTGATAGGTTAATATCAAATGTAAAAAAGATTTTTGTTAAAGCTCCAATGTGGTAAAATTCTTCCACCACAACCAGTACTTACTCATTGGGGCACATGGCTCGATGCAGTTAGCTATTACTGTGAATATTATGAAAACATAAAGGAAATAGTTTCTAATTTTGATAGCAGTGAAGCATCTACCATAAAAATTGTCCAAGAACTCTTTTCCAGTCATTTGTTCAGAAATTTGGTGAACATAAAGTCATTTTTTTCAGGCATCACAACTGCGATTTCGCATCTTGAAGTAAATGGTCTAGAACTGAATGAAAGTTTGGCAGTTGTTAAAAGTTTGGAAACCGAAATACGCAAAGCGGGGGGCAGTGTGGCTAGTTTACTGAAAAACAAATTTGATAGTGTTGTGTGGGAATAAGGGATATAAAACAATTTGTAAAATTAGTGAAATTTTACATGGTGGCAAATCTGTTCTGACTGAAGACGACCCACAATTAAATTGCAGTGACCTGACTCTGTTTAAGTACGCTCCCGTCACATCTTACTATGTCGAACGAAGCTTCTCACACTACAAGACTGTTTTAAGTGACAACCAGAGAAAATTCCTCTTCAAGAACTTGAAGATGCATATGGTGATATAATGCAATGCTGGCATCAAACAAGAATAAAAAATGGTATGTACACTAATTCGCAACAAATTTATAGTAAATTTCCCTTTTTAAAAGTAAAATTCTAGTAATCCATTCTTTTACAGGAACAAGAAAATAACTTTCAAAAAAATTAATTTCCCAATCGTACAGTGAGTGCATAGAAGCAAATTATGTTGTCTACATGAAAGTGACACAGCTACATAAAATAAATTATGTACATTTGAGCATAAAAAATTTAATGTTTGGTCATATTTTGTCTCTTTTAGGTCATATTTACCTATTTTTAAGGTCATATTTGCCTGCATATTTCTAGATTTTTTTGGTCTTAAAGATCCGAACCCTACTTATAACACAGTACTTTTAATGTAAAAATTGAAAAAAAACTACAATGCCAGAATTTATTAATTCTGTGTATAAACTTTACGGTATTAACAGACATAAATCACACAAAAAATTCTGTGTATCTGCCTGTCTTAACATCCTAAAATATAAAAAACATGAAAATTGTAATAAAAGTCTTTTTAAAAATTCATTCAGTCCAAAATTTAGTTAAGAAACAAATGACTACTAGCTAGATGGCAAAGAAATGTCTGGAACTATCATGTATAAAAAATTGTAAGTAGGCCAGTACTCATGTAGGCTCCAACCCAAAACATCTCACCATAAGTACGGAACAAAAAAACTATGAGCACATAATTGGATAATCATTCCATTATCTTGAAGGAATATTACAGCAATACAAAAGAATGAAACTAAATAAGGTATTGTAAAGGTAATAGAACATAAGAAACATGAAGACTTTCTGGGCATTAAACATGGATTTAATGTCCAATATTTCCATGATAATAATTGTTTCAGGACTCAGTATCCTTTTGTTTGATCAACTCTTCACCATGCTTTATTGCCATCCAAACCTAGTTCAAATCCTCAGATGATTTCATCAAATTAATATATATCATAAGTAAAAGAACAACTGTTTGGAACATAAGGTTTCTAAACCCAACCAACTTGAGCCCACCTCAGAAGATCAGGGTAAGGCATCAATGTCTAGTGTGGCAGACACAAACAATCCAAAGGTTACGTTAAGGAATCTTCAAATTAAAAATATCCCCTATCCACCAGGAGCAAGAACACATGATTAATACTCAACTCTCATAAAAAACTGAATGTTTCCAGTGGCTAAATGAACTGCAGAAAAATTGGTCGGTTGAGTATGACAGACCAGCAGAAAGAAAGCATAATAAGATTAACAATGTTGAATGTAGGAGGTGCAATCAAGAAAGAAAAAAGAAAATCATATAGCAACTATAACAGAGATAATGGAGAAACAAGATGAGTGAAGGTGTATAACACAAAATAGTAGATAGCAACAATGGGATTTTAAAGTGCAGCAATTTGTATACATAAGAAATGAAAAATTAGGATAATGACGAGTATGAAAATGCTTGTATGCAATGAGATTAATGAATGATAGGGGAAAACCCATCACTTTCTATGTTTGAAGGCAATTAAATACATTGAGTCACACCATATGATTCATGTGAAGAGATTAAGTTTTCCTGCCTGATGTCACTTAAAGTAAGTGAGGGATTACTTTCCATACGTCCTTATTTTTAAGAAACGGTTAAGTAACAAATAAAAATTGTGAGTTCTCAGTCGAAGAATAATTACCATTACAATGAGAGTAGAAAGGGTAACTTCATTAGAGGCTGTAGTACGCGTACCACAACAGGGCAAAACTGAATGAAGAACTCTATACACTACATTACAAGGAATCATGGACAGATTAAATGGTGTACTTAATGCAAGAATTAGAGATAAATCTGTAATTCAAATGGAAGACTTCAGAAGCATTCATTGATTTTTAACTGTCACAAAACAACTAGTCAGCAGGAGAATATTGAGCAAAGTTATAATATAAGGGGATGTGGCATCACTTCAGTTTATTACATGAAGTGACACAAATAGAAACATATACCAAAATAATAAAACACAAGAAATATACAAACAAAAATTTAAAGGAAGACGACGTATGTAAAATTTATCTGTTTGAAGGAGTATCAGAAATCTGTATCAAAAGAGACTGAGTGAAATTCAAAAAGCATATGGATGTATTTACTTAAATGATACTCAATAATACTGGGAAGAGAATAAGAAAAGGAGAAACAATGCTTAGAGACTGGTTATGAGAGCCATTGGAACGTGATATACATAATAGACAAAACACAGGACATAAATTTATGAAATTATTAAGTAAGCCAGCTAAACAATCGTTTAGGAACAAGAATGAATAGACAATTATTAAAACGATTAGTGAATGATGAAAGTTTGAAAAAATACTCTGATATTTAAAAAAGTAGATTCTGGAGTAAAGAAGATATTCATATCCTTAAATAGGCAAAATTTGTTACCATCTTCTAAAAAAGGGAATAAAAGGCAATGCAGCAACAAAAAAGGAAACAGTATGGTTTTAGAATTTTAAGATTAAATATCAGGTGGAATTCAATTTTCAGGTTACCAACACATCTTTTTAACATTTACATTGTTGAAGCTATGAGAGACTGAAAAAGAAAAAAAGGAAACAACTGAATCAAGGCATTATATCTGGTTGTCTTCTATATGCACATATAGCTATCTTGGGAAGGAAAATATGCACTATAAAAATATGTCAGTATTATAATTTGGAAATACGAGATAATAAAATGAAGATAAAGGTTTTATATACATGCTAAAATATCTGTAAATGAACTAACTCCCAAACCAGCTAGCCACGTTATTTAATTCGTGAATGACGTATTATACGCTTATAATAAAGATGATTTTTAAGCATTCATAGAACAGTAAATAGATATCTCCAAAGAAAAGACACTAGATTGAAACTTTATATGGTAATGATAGCTGTAATCATAATTAATGGAAGTGAATCATGGGCTGTTAATACTAGCTGCAGAGAAGAGGCTCTTAACATCCATCAAGGGATATACCAAAATACGATAATGACTGATGACAGTAATTGGAACACACAATAGTAAATAAACAAATAAAATAATGGTCAGAAAATTAAGAGAACATAAATTAAGAATTTGAGAGGATAACAGGAGCTGATTAGTAAATATGAAAATAAATAAGACACTAAATTCCTGCTTACTACAAGATGGTACAAAACAAAAACAAAAAATGGAACACAAATGTAATTTTCAAGTATGAACTGTTCCTCTGCAGAGAAACATTATTTATCAGAGTACAAATGGAAATAGACACTTAGGAATGTTGAGGAAACAGTGCACCCCATACAAAGGCCAATACCCCTAACATGGAAAGTGAAGAAAAACCATTTTCAGTGAAATTGTATAACATCATTCAGAAGAGAGCCATGCAATAATTTGATATTTTGTAAAAATTTTGGCTCAACCCAAAAGTTTTTGGAATTGAAAGGAAGAGAGTCATTACAGCCTTAGTCAAGATTAAAGTTATGCTTTACACAAGGATGGGGTAAGTGGAAATACTTCTACCTAGATGACAGTGGAATTTTTCCTGTTGCACATTGTATCTCTCTATTGTTCTCTCACTATATATAGCTGATTATTGGAGTGTTGGTCCCTGGAAAAACTCAACATGACACCATTCAGGAGAAAAATACCCCAGGCAGGGACTGAATTCATCGAAGAAGCAGTGAAACAGCTTGACATTCCAAAAATTCAGTTTTATCAATGTTATGCAACTGCTAAAAAAAGAGCACTACATAAAAATTTCTGTTTTTTGAAAGAATGCTAAATGAGCAAGGAATGTCAAAGATAATGAATGGTAATAAACACTCAAGCCCACAATATACATCAACCAGTCACAAGTGTTGATCACTAAGCACATTGTAATACTTGAATCAGCAAATCAAACTACCTTAAATAAACATCATGATGTTTATTTAAGATCCTAACCCATTTCAACAAATTCAAAACCAGATGCTTCTACAAAGTTCCTTCCCAAGCTGCAAAATCTGTCTGCATGCAATCTCCTTTGTGAAACCAACCTTCACCAAATCCATTTTTCCATTACTTAAAACATGCTACAATTCTTTCAGCAGGCGCTTGTCATCCTGCATCCTATAATATCCTCATTATTTACCCGATTGTGGAAAGAAAACAGCATCTAACGTCTTTCCGTTATATCTGGTGCAATTTCCATACAATCTCTCTATCAAATGAATACTAGCTTCCTTAATTTATGCAAGAGATCCAACTTACTTTTATCATCTTGGCTTTCATCTGTAAGCAGCAGTTTAATCCTACTGAAGCAAACTTTACAAATGCTTATTAAACGGTCTAATTATGAGTACTGGATAAAGGAAACAAACAAACTGCCAAGAGGCACTGAAAATAAGATAGGATAGGGAAAATAAACAGTTACCCGTCACTTACCACCGATGAAGGCAGGAGGGCGAAACATGTAAAAAAACCAAAAAAACACAAAAACAAACGAATTGCACAATATTTCGACTTTAATCTTAGTCATGTGGGAGGCGAGACATATGGCAGGGGAAGAGATGTGGTGACATCCGAGCCTGCCACATGAATGAAGCACCCCCTCCTGGCAATTCTACCACTACCACGAGTTTTCCGCCTTGCTTCATTCATGTGGCGGGCTCGGATGTAACCACATCTTTCCCCCTGCCATATGTCTTGCCTCCCACATGACTAAGACTAAAGTCGAAATATTGTGCAATTCGTTTGTTTTTGTGGGTTTTTTTGTGTTTTTACGTGTTTCGCCCTCCTGCCTTCATCGGTGGTAAGTGACGGGTAACTGTTTATTTTCCCTATCCTATCTTATTTTTAATTATTAGTATTAAAATACAGTGCATTCAAACATTTAAAATGATAAATATTGAGCTTCAAAATCAAAACTTTTTTTAAAAAAAAAATCTGAATACAAAGTGTATGGGGCAGATGGTAGCTTAATATTGCTGGGCATTTTCCCTCTTTGTTTTACCTAACCATAATCCTCCCTGGAAGAAGTGTTCTATGGCTAAACATGGAATCTAAAACATTTATTGTTCATGGCATGTTTCATTTATGCTGAGAAAGTTTTGTGAGATATACAAAATGGTTATGAAAATTCTGCCAGTACCATCCTGCACTAGAAGAGCAACTATCACTAACGATGATCTCTCATCTACTTTATATGGTCACTAATTGTGAAATCCATGTTGTATTAAAAAATAGTAACCCATGTCCATCTGCTTAAAAAATGTGTATAATACAATATTCTATACACTCACTGTGTTCTCATCACAATCATTCACAAGAAAACAGTTTGCATTAGAACCACAAAGGAAATGTACTGACGAAATCACCAACCTTATTATAAGTTCTATGGAAAAATTCAACCAAGCTTAATATTAATCATCAAAAGTAATGGTCCAAAGGAAAACAAACTTAAATATGAGGAAAACACCATCACCACACTGAGACAATTTAAGAGAGGCACCCACTTGCGGAAAGCGAGAGACAGAGTTGAAGCTAAAATACTGCAGTTTAGCTGAAAAGTAACATTTGCTGTAGCAACATCCACCTGCAGGTAGCATTTCACCAAATCTTTAATGAACAAGTCTACAATAATAATGAGTAAATTCTTAGTGTATATGGGAAAGCTCATAGTGAATGGGTCTCAAAATTTATGAATATATTTTGCTGCTAAGAATGCAGTATTGTTAATACTTGAGTGAAAGCTAAATTTAATTTTACAGCAAAAACTAACATTCACTATGGCTTTTAGCTACAGTGAGACATTATTTTATATACTGTACACTAATACAAACTTAAGTTATATTAAAGTCAAGTTACATAATTCCACAGCAAAGTGAATGTTTTTACTAATTACTATTACAGCTTTTTAAGTGTAATAGCAAATACTGAATCTCAAAAATACTTATCGTATCTCAATGCAGAGAAACATATTGCTTTGTTTTGTGGACTATCTGCAACTTGAATGAGAAGAAACCTAGCCTACCCTGAGTCTAGCATTTGCCAAATCCAGGTTTCAGGGAAATGGCTGCGAATTTTGATCCCATCCTCTCGACCTCCAGCTACTGCTGCTACTTGTGAGAACTCAAAATTCTGCTCCACTGCGTCTAAAGGTACCACTTCTTCTCCAGACCTGTAGTAAACTAAAACAAGGGCAAAAAAATAACCAATAAAACCACCACTAAGTATACAGGATACATGCTGCTCTTCGCTGTCAAATGTCTGACGTTCCGTACTGTTCAGAGCTAATGACAACTAAATTCACTAATCGTGAGTCATATCCTCGCTTTAGAGAGAAACAACTTACTAGTCTTGCTGGTATTGTTTCACTCCAATGTTTCACTGCACAGGGTGCACAAAGTAAACAAGAAGGTTGGAACTACAAAGTGAAAACTAATGTCACATTTAAACATTAAATTGAGTAGCAGTGAAAACACAACTCAAAAGAAATTGCTGGAGTAATAAATCTCGCTCTCTACAATCCCAAAAGTGGATGAAAAAATAATACTTAGTCTGCTGTCATGGTGTGAATTGTTGCATGTACACTCACAACTTGCCACACATTTCATGACACTTCAACATTATTTTTCGTTATCCTGAAATACTGAAATTTTCATTAATCTTGTTTCTGTGTCTCTCCACAACACTCCTGCCTTCAAATTTAGTAATTTTATCTCTATACAATTATATATATTGTCTTAGAGCATTTTGCTTTACTTTTTTTTTCTGTAGGATTTACTTATCCAGTATTTCTAACCATCACTTACCACTGATGAAGACAGGTGAGACAAACACATAAGAAACACAAACCAAATTCACAATATCTCACTTAATAACCTGAATCATATAGGAAGCAAGACATATGACAAGGGGAAAGATGTGACCACATCCTTCAGGTGGTAGATCGGGAAGTACTTCTTTCTCCCTGCCATATGCGTCGCACTCTTACATGACCTAGGTTATCAATCGAAATATTGTGAATTTTGTCTGTGTTTTTTTAGATGTTTGTCTCGCCCTCCTCCCTTTATCTGTTGTGAATGACAGGTTATTTTTCCCCATATATTATTTAAAGTGATATATAATTTTGCATACCACATTAAGAGGATCAATAGAAATGATAGTTCAACTTCATCAATCAATTCTTTAATCAGCCTTACATTCCTCTTAAATCAATGTTCTTAAAATAAGTGACTAATAGCTCCTTCCTCTTTCCACTTTGTTTTTGGAATGATCTGTTCCACACCAATTTGGAGTTAACTGAGTATGTAAGGCTCTCAAATAGCATGATGATGTATAACTCAGTGCAATTTTCTGAAATCTTCTTCAATATTAAATTTCCTTTATCTTCTGACATTATTTTTTAATGATTTCACACAATGTTTCCATGCTGCATTAATTATTTGTCTTTCCTTCTATTAATATTTTCCTTATTCAATTGGTATCCTTAATGCATATATTGAGTATTAATTGTCAATTCAGCTAATGATGGAATGCACAGCCATGTGTATTATGTATTTCAGTAATGCAACTATTAATTCCATCATTCTAGTAAAAATGGATATAATACTTTTTTTTTAAGTTAAAGCCTGCTTTGCGAACAATATGCCAGCTGGTTTTATTCATTCAAACATGTCCGATTCAAAAGCAAGTACGCATTGATAAAAACAAAGGCAGGTCTTGGGTTTATCACTTATTCATCAGGGCTGTCTGCCCAAACAAACTTTCTCCCATATAACATGACACATACTCAAAACTTTTTCAATATCTTTATTTAAATGCACATTTTCTTACACATTTTCATGAACTCTATTGAAATTGTCACTGTATATGTTCGTATACACTGTCACAAAATTTGATTCAAAAGATAATATTAATTTTTTGTAAGTTTGCTACTTCCTCAGTGTTGTACGTGCAAACTTTTTAGGATTTTGATTTTCTCTCATGGTCTCACCATCTTGCCAATGCTGATATGTGCCAATGATGATATGAAATCATTACCGACATGTCCTTTGCTGGTGCAGTTATCAATTGGTTTGAACTTATTCTTTAATTAATAAACCAGTTATATCCCAACCACTCTCTAACTAATATTCCCACAAACTAAGAATCATCCAATTTTATAACATTTTTAAATAAATAATACACTGTGTGATGTTAATAAGAGCATTAATTAAACTGTCCATCCTACACCAGCACTATTAAGTTAAAATCTAACTTAAAGCATAAGCAGTATGACAGTTTAAATTGCTATATTGATACAAATGTTAAGCAGGGAACAACAGATAGCATAAGTATTTTAGTACAGCAGGTCTCAGTTCTTAATATTTTGTGTTCTTAATATGTCATAATATTTTTGTTAACCTATTTTGCACAGTACTAAAACTTCATCATCAATAAATAACAATGATTTCTAAGTAACTGCAACTAATAAAAATATAATGAAATTCTTTAATATGACTGAAAGGAATATCTATAAATTGAAATATCTCATTTCAACAAATTAGTTTTAAAAAGTGAAAATTATTACTTACTGTGCATTGAAGTTTCAGGAACAAGGCCATTGGTTAGGATAACTACACCTGAATTCTGAAAAAAAAAAAATTTACTAAGATTTCAGAATGAACTCATTTGGTCTATAACTGCAATACATCTAAAACAGCTGAACCATTCACTTACTGTTGTCTGGTGAAATCAAGAAAGTGCAGGTGTAATAAGGTCAATTACAGCTATTCTTTCTCATTGCCTTCTTTCAATTTCAACCCTGTCCCCCCGTACCCTCCCATTTTATCCTACAAAGCACAAAACACTGCTCATCAGAGGTAATGTTCTATTTACACATTTTTCTGAATTTCTGTTCATAATTTAAATTTTTAGTTACCTCTACCTATACAGTTTAAATGTTTGCTTATTTGCTGTATCTTTTATTAATTATTTATTGATTTTGCATAGTTATGATATATTTCCTTTAAATGATACCCAATTCCTGTCTTTTTTTCTCCATTTTTAATCCAGTCCCCATCCCTTCCATCTGCTCAACTGCCACACACTGTAATATGCCTATTGAAGAGGATGGGTACAGACTGAAAAACTTTAATGTTTCATCTGTGTTTGTTGTTGCTGCTATTTCCCAATAATAGATGGGAAAACTAAAGAGACCATTGTTAAATGAATGCTACATCAAATGTTCCTTTCACACATTGTCACAAAAGAAATTAGTTTTATAAAGTTAAATGAGATAATAGCATAGTTAGGAAAGAAAAATTCTGTATAATGGTACAATGGTAAATTCACTTAAAATGGAATGATGTGTGAGTATGTGTTGCATCTGGAATACCTATATGTGGAGGATGCCAAGGAAGAAAGAAAACACAAAGGAAGAAACAATTCTGAAATATTAATGATGCAATGGTGTTGTAATTGAAAATGAAAAAATAAATAATTTCACAATGTGTAGTTTTTTATGTAAAAAAATGAAAAAAGTAGAATCTAAGCAAGAAGTAGTAAATTTTGAACACTGAATAATAACAATACTTGCATAAAAGTGTAATTTAATTGTTGTAGTCTGAATTACACAGCAGCCTTCTTTGATTCATAAAGTAATGAGATATTTCAGTTGTAATAGAAATGCGGACTAATGCAGTACTGTATCAATAAAAATGTATTAGTTCAAATATAATTCACTGGCTGATGTTAACCATCCTGGTAAAACATTTGATGCTGACATATTGCATAGCTGCATGCAGAATTTTATATAGCAATAGAACTCACATCGAAAATTTCTTTTGCTTCTGATGATCCAGGCTGCCAAAACAATGATCTCTTGTCCCGGACGCTGTCAATGTATGGTGACCTCAGTCCAGAATCATAAGAATGCAGCTCTTGCATCACATCTTTCTGCAAATATGTTAAGAGTAACAATTATTTAAATAATGTAATTAAGTCTTCAAAATGTTTTTAGAGTATAATAGAATACAGTACTTCCATAAGAGAGACTCACAAAGTTTATTACAGAAAAAACCTAGACGAATGATAACAGTTTGATTAGAGCAACTATAAAATTTTATTTGTAATTCATCCAAATACTATAAAAACCATTGAGAAACAATTATAATTCCATAGTTTTCTGATTTAGTGGTATCAAAAAGGCATTGGACAATCTATAACTAACATACAGATTAAGTACCATGTATGAAAACAACATACACAACTGACACAAACACAAAACTGCCTAAAGTGAAATTATCCAATGAATTCAATTTAATAACAGAATTCAGTAATGTGGTTCTCTTAGCTATAGTAGGCATAGAATAGGTAGAAGAAAAATTTAAGAGTACTCAAGAAAAATAATATACAATAAAGAATTTTGAAAAAGTAATTACAGTATAACAAAATTCTATTTACAACCTACAGATGACATAACTCATTTGAACAGAAGGTGTCAAAAGAATCCAGGCAGCTAAGGATTTTCAGAAACATGATTCTCAAGATAAGATGATACAGAATAGAATTACAGCTGAAAAAATAAAAGATTTGGCGAAACTTGACGGACTTAGATGGAATAACTGGGATGTCTGAAAAATGAATGCTGCAAGTAAACACAGAAAAATGTACAAACTGTAACTGGGCAACCACAGGTCAAAGGAATGACCACAGATGAGGAGAAAACTAGAGTGGGATTGTTTTTTTTAACTGCTTTACGTCTCTCAACAGCGAGGTCTTTAGAGACGGGAAAGGATGGGGGGGCAAGGAATGGGAAGGAATTCAGCCATGACCTTTTGAAGGAAGCATCCTAGCATTTGCCTGGAGTGATTTGGGAAACCATGGAAAACCCAAATCTGGATGCCCGGACGGGACTTACTCTATTGCTGGTTTTGCCGCTGCCTCAACGCGTTTCTTTGACGAATTGCGCCTGCTTACTTGAGCCGCTCAGGCTTTCCATTAATCCCTCTTCTCTTTGTTATTATTTCGACTAAAGGCAAATAAAGTTATAATGAAGTTTTCACGGGTGTATCGACAATTTTTGTTGTAGGAACACCGTACTTCGACGGCTGCCTCCGCCGTCTTCCTCACGTGTCAAATTTCGTGTTTTTACAATGATCTGGATGCCCGGACGGGGATTCGAACCGCCGCCCTCCCGAATGCGAGTCGAGAACGCTAACCGTTACACCGCCACGCTCGGTGAGTGGGACTGAGAAGGAAGGGAACTACAAGGACAGGAGAAGGAAGGGATCTACAAGGACAGAAGTTGGTGGAGGGGCATCGTTCTCTGACTTATTAAATTGATGGAATGACAGATACGTGTTGATGTAAAAGGAAAACCAAATAACAGAGAAAAAGGGTCACCCAAAATTTGGGCTATAAAAAACATGAAAAGATGGTAAAGTAAGTACTGCATTCAGAAAATGTCTGAAAGAGAAATATAGAGAGGAAATAACAGCAATGTGTAACAGAAGAAATAAAGTGGGATCTTGGCTGAAAGACAGGATACCTGTTAGTACCAATCACAAAAAAATAGTGTATGCACAAATGTGAGGAATGCAGAATAATTTATGTAAGAATAGTAGAGAAAAATATAGTGAAAGAACAATTTGTTTTCATAGGAAGAGCAACAAGAGGTAAAGAATTAGTAAGAATTAAAGGAAGGTAAGAGGAGCAGAGATGATTCTTAACAGAGTCAAATGGGGTAAGTTGATGTACTTTATTTTATTTTTGTAGAAAGTGATGTAGACTGTAGAGACAGAAGATCAATCAGAGATATACATGTCAGGTAAAAAGTAGTTGACTGAAGCTCGATTGCCTATTACCAACATTACAGAACTCACATAATTAATAATATAAGGAGAATAAGACATCATTACTGACAAAAGAAATGTAAAACCAGGACAGATCTTTTATTTTCAGAGTTTATTGGTTGAAAATCAAAAGAATGAAGTATTGATAAAAAAAAAAAAAAAAAAATTGATGAACCCAGACTTTAACAAATAGAAAAGTCCAATACACATTGATCTTCAACTTAGGAAGGAGAATGGTGAAGTGCTATGTATGAAGTGAATTATTATTAATAATATTAATTTTGATGTAAGTACAGAGACTTTCCCGGCGTATGCTTGAAATGAAGTCTTCATGGGTGTACTGCCGGATGGAGCTAATGGTCCAGTGGCAATTCCCCTTGTCATCTAATTATCCTTTTATAATTAAAGTGTTAAATTGCTCCCTCATTTACTTTTCCAATTTACAAATTTTAATTAATTCCTTAAGTGTTTTTGGTAAATTATTCATCACTTCACTTGGTAATTTGTTCCAATCGCAGACAGTCTTACCAACAAAATTTATTATATTGATATGAACTTTGATAACAGAGAAAAACAAGGACAAGATAGAGGTTCTTGAATTGAAGATAAAGAAGAGAATGGTACAAGTTACCAATGATGAGGTACTGAAAAAAAGGAAATACTCTTACAACTAACCATAAAAAGAAATGTATCTTAATTGGATTAGGTAGTTAGGAGGTACAGGGAGAAAGGAAAAAAGAAGAATTAATATACATGAAACATGTTGATAAAGTTAAATATGGAAATTGCAGAAAAACTAACAGACAACCTGGAATGTTGGAGACTGAGATGGTGCTGGTACTAATCCCCTCATGGAAAATAACCACAAAATCTCTTCTTATTAAAATAACTAGCCAAAAAACCCGTCAAAAATGACGGGTTTAACGGACTGTGCTGGCAATTGATTTCATTTTGGCTGTTTACCTAGATAGAAATTTTATAAAATAAAGCTCACTATGCTGTAATTTCTCGTCCCTTGTGATGTAACAAAAAGTTTCAGTTGTCAATTTGGTCCAGGTTGCGTTTCAGCATAACTACAATCTTCGCCAATATAGCTGGTAGAAAATCAAAGCTTCATTCACACGCGAATTTATACATTCCCTGAATCGCATGTCGATGTCATGATGCATCTATACCAATCATGCATCATGCGATACAAACTTGATCCAAAATCTTCACAGTTTCTTACAACTTTCTTATTGTCTATGATGAAGATGGATGTTTTAACGCCTGGCACAGCTCACATTCGGCTGAAATAATGACCCCAGTGAAAACGAAGGATGCTAAAAATAAATCTTAACTTCTTACGTCATGTAATATTAGTTTCAATTGTGGTTTAGGTTGCATAGATCGTGAACAAATTGGAACTTCTTTCATTCAAACCAAGTAATCATATCACTAAAAAAAGCAACTAATAATCAATATGACAATTTAAACAAAATTCATATTTTTCTTTCAGTATTGTAGCAATTCCTTTCTTAGCAATTGTTGAAATAAATTGAATTGTTATTAAAATAAATGCAATTCCTATTACCTGGCGCTATGACAAAAGGTTTCGGTTGCTATCCTTGTCCAGGTTGCATTTTAAAACTAATCACATACGGGAGTAGTTTACATCGTGATTCATGATATCAAAACGTGACATAGTGCTTATGAAACCTGCTTAAATAACTGATAATAGCTAAATTCAACATGCTATTGCTGTGATAAGGTTCTTTATTTATTTTTGTCCAGGCTGGATTTCAACCTAACCACAATCTCGGGTAATACTGCCGCTACAAAATGAAAGCTTCCGACCAAAACGACAATTCATTGATGAGATACATTATGCAACAACATAAATTTCATCAAAAACATTCAACAAAAAAGAAAGGTAATAAACCAAAAATCTGCAATGTGATTCAGACCGATATTACAACGTTCGAATAGCTGTCACAGTTACACATTGCGGAAATACGTAATAGCCTCAGTAATATTACTCAGTGAGATCAAAGAAGATTAAAATAAATCTGATAAACTTACATTATTAATTGTAGTGTAGGCTGCACAATTCGAGATGAGTGGGCAACTATTTCGGTTCAAACGAATTAATAATTTCAATAATAGGGTACAGTTTAAATTATTTTGAAAAAAAGCTAAATTATTCATGCCCTCTGCCAGTTGTAATTCTGATCCATCTTAAGTAATACTTTAACCAAATTTTTCTCAGCATTGATGATCGAAATACAAAGCTTTTATCTTACAATATCTATGGACAAAGAATTTAAGAAATACTTGAATACATCAAAAGAATATTACGTAAATATAAGCATCTAATGATTGAAATATCGATTTTAACGCAATACATACTTTTATTTCAGTGTTCTGTGAGTTAATTTATTCACTGTTGCTTGGAAATGATATTAAATAACGCGCACTCCCACAAATAATATCGTAAAGCGTGACGTCATTGGCAACGTCATAGCTTGACGTCACCGCGTGACATGACGTAGGTGCGACACCGCTACATCTTGTCTATTATACTAATAGATAATAAGAAAAACCACACTCACATACACACTCACCAAAAGTATTTTAACAACAAAAGGAATTAAAAGGCCAATTAATCATCACTGTATTGTTCAATTAATTCCTAATCCAAGATCCAAAGTTTACCATTTAAAAGCCAGTTATATGTCCTACTACAGTACTTGTTGCAGAATTAGTTCTTATGTTATTAATAACAAACAAATTTGTAGAAATACAAAATTTAAATGAAAGTAATGAGCATTGGAAAGTGTGTAAAAATGAACTTACAGTCAATGTATTATAGAAAGAGTGAATAAAATTGGCACCATGAGATGGAAAAGCATGATTTTTTTAAAGGGACATTTACTGGCAATTGCAATACTTAATGTTCCAGTAGATGTAAGGACAAAGACTACTATACCGGGGTGAAGTATGGGGCCTAAGCACCTTAACTGAATGTTACCTTGTAGAAAGTTTCGTTAAATTTGACTAAATAATTTTAAATGACCATATAGCACCTTGTCTATTCAACTGTAAAGCTTAACGTCCGCCACAGAGCTTATTTGAACCAAAAGCTTAGGAAAGGTTTCTGTCAACTACTAAAGCACGTAAAAAAAAATCACTTGAAGAAACATTTGGAGTTTATTTCAAAGTCACATTTTTTTTTTAATTTGTATCTACAGTAAAGGCGATCGAACCAAATGTTTCCAAAAGATTGTAGATCATGAAGAGGAAGAAATTTACCAACTTAATGCCATTTGAAAATTTATAAGTTCATAGTAGTTGTTAATTCAAGACATTGGTAAGAAAAATCATCATGGCCGACACGCGTTCCTAGCATGGTTCAACTATTTCCAGCACGCATCCTGGTCTAACCGACACACACACGAAACCTACCAGCGCATGTTCACTACGCACAACGTTCCCAGGTACGGATGGTTACATCGTTCCCACGTCACCCTTTATACCCTCCGCCGGATGATAGATGTGTTACATCGTTCCCACGTCACCCTTTATACCCTCCGCCAGATGATAGATGTGTACGGACGCTTACCAAAAATAGTGTAAAAAGATTTCATTATAGAATTTATTCAGAATTTAACCGTGTGTAGCCTGGTCATCAAGGTTTATAAAAAGTGTTAGCAAAAATTCTCAAATGATTAGCTTTCTTGTAAATGAATTAATTGTGTAAGCGCATTGGTAAAAAGTTTCTGAAAAACCGTTATCGTGAAAACATTAGTGTCATTATGTTCTACATTTGCTCCTGATTTCAATGGTGTAATTTTTATTATTATCGGTGGTGTAATAGCAAAGTTATTAGTTTGTCAAAAACTTGGCCTGGGATCACAAAGCCGCCATAAAAGAAAAACCTGTTTCTATTTAATAATTATTAAAGCGTTGTTTATACCGAAAAAGTGATGTTATCTGAATTTTTCTCTTATTTAGTTACGTGTTTTAAAAGTTGTTTTATTTACGGAGATGGTCTGGTTTACTCACAAATGAATTTTGAATACTACCACGTCGTGATTAGTGACGAAATAACTATAAAATTTATTTAAAATCTGTTCTACTGCATGGAATGTTTTGAAATTTTAATATGTTATACTGGATTTTTCGGTCTTTCAGGAAATATACTTTTTAGTTTGGGAAATTATTGAAAACATGTGATTAAAAATGTTGAAAGTGCAAGTGTGTTTAACGAAATGTTTAAAATTTTATTTACTCTATTTACATGGTCTGAAACTATCGAATTTTACTGAATTTAACTTTCTTTCTGATTATTGTTATTATTATAAAATTACTTTACCTCTTCGAAAAGTGTTAAAAATTAGTGGAATTATCACGTAATAAAAAGTGATTGTTTACAAATTAGATAATAATGGATAACACTATTCCAGGTTAGTTTAAAGGTTCTTTATTATTAAAAAATGTTTATTTAGAGCTTATATTATGTGTTGAATGGCTTTACTGTTTCTAAATCGGCTTGTTTATTGAGTTGGGTTGCAGTATCGGCTTCTGCATGAAATGGGTTTATCATGTCCTGTAGTAGCAAACTGAAATAGTTTAATGTTTACTGGGAAGCTTACTCCCTCCCTTATGCTCTGTAGCTATGAAAACTAGAATTTATCCTAATTCTAAGGTGCTTACATAGAGTTTAACAGAGTGTGCCAAACATGTCACATTGTAACTTCTTCCCTAGAAGACGGCCAAAATATGTCATCCAAAATGTTGACTTTTACACTATGACACTGTGCCACTAAAACAACATAGAAACTAAGACATAACAAGCCACAAATGGAAAAGATAATTGGGATGATTGGAGGAGATTGTAAGAATGTGCAGGAACAGATGTTTGAACAAGAAGAAGAAGTAGATTTTACAATCATAAGATGCTGGGCAATGAA
Source organism: Vandiemenella viatica (assembly GCA_031002005.1). Taxonomy (NCBI): domain Eukaryota; kingdom Metazoa; phylum Arthropoda; class Insecta; order Orthoptera; family Morabidae; genus Vandiemenella; species Vandiemenella viatica. The sequence continues at coordinate 28,519,378 of JARYHS010008074.1, read as the reverse complement.
AACCAGAATGTACTTGGACAAACAGAAACAAGGTGGTAAGAAGAAACTACAAAATATTTGATTAAAGATTTTAAATTGTATTGGATACGTAACAGGATGAAAAGAAAAATTAGCTGGGATTCATGATCAGGAAGGACTACATGAAGAAATGAAAGGAACCCCTAATCAAATCATCAAGTCGAAAGTTCAAGTAACAGGGAAAAACCATAGAGATTATCCAAGTTCAGGACCCACAAATATCAGGTCCAGAGAATGAGAAGAAATATTTTGAGATGGGTTCTAGAACCAGGTAAACAGAGGCATCCAGATAATAGGGGAAGATCTCAATTTCCATGTGGCAGGAGTAGCAGAAAAGAATTTGAGAAAGTAATGTAACCATAGGTGTGAGAAAACCAAAACAATGATGTTGCTGGAATTCTGTTAAAGTAATACCTGGTATAAGAAGCAAGAAGTGCATAACATAACTTGTTATGGTGCAGATTGGGCTGAGGCATGGTGGTTGACTATGAGATATTAGGCAGAGAAATATTGTCAATGGTGATTGATATTAAAAATTATACAATCTAAAGCCTTAGGATTAGCTATTGTCTATTAGTGAACAGCTTGATATAGCAAAAAGAGAGAAAGACACATGTTATTCAGAAAAGAAGACTCAAGGTGTGAAAGCTGAAGCAGTAAAGGTTTGGGATGGAATACATGCCACTGAATAGGAAGAATGTGCCAAGAAAAAAACCAAGGACAGTAAGGAAGGATGGGAGGAGAGTGTAGAGGCAGCATAAATAGGGTGCTGCAGAATTAGTGCAAATTGGAAGAAAAGAGAAACACCATGAGGGAATTTTGTATCGAAGGAAGCAGCAGTAAGGAAAATCAGTGTTTTTAAAGACTGAATTATGATAGAACTAAAGAAGAAATGGAAAGATATAGAGATATTAAAAAATCAAACTGAACTGGTGGTACAAGAAGAAAAGCAGAAGTGGTTGCGAAAATGGACAGATAGGATAAAGAATGGAACAGTACAGTGATGTAACAATTGTTAAAAATACATGAAAATGGAAAAATGAGTGTGTATGAATGATGGATGATAAGGGAAAGATAGTTAAGAAAATGAGCAGAAGAAAATGTGGAAGGAATATTTTGAGGACATGCTAAATGCGGGACAGACTGGAAAGTAGGAAAAACAAACATATATTATAGAATACAATTGTGGAGAGTTAATGGAAGACTTGATCATAAGAGAAGTAAAGGATTCAATAAGAAAATGAAGGGTGGCAAAATACCTGGAACTGGAATTTATAAAATAGCAGTCGACTTGATAAGTGCGACACACGATGTGGGAATACAATGATTGCACCTCAATGAGATAGATGGATACGGGAAAATAAAATGGTGTGCAAGATACAGGAGTGAGATGGACAACAGTGGAAGAGGAGGAATGATGTATAGACAGAAAACAATACACTGGAAAGGTCTGTGTTTCTGGCAGACCTGACCAGAGGTTGGGAATTATCCAGGAAGTTGCCTACACAGCTATGCTCATGTAAAACACCAATACAATGATGATAATGAAAAAGATCCAAGATATACATATATTAAAACAGTACCTCAGTGATGTCATTGCCTCCTTTTAGAAGGAGAACACTTTGATCAATACCCAGCAGCCCAATGTAAGAATTAGGTTTTGCTTCAATCTTCAGGTCAATTGAACCACCTGGCTCTGTTTCCGTAGGATTTGCATCCACTGTAACCTGTAACATACATTACAGATTAGGACAGAGAAATAAAAAATATTCCTGGATCAATGTTTATAAGCAGTTTAACAGTTTAAATATATCTATATGAGGTTTAAAACTTTGAAGAAGAAATCCAATGGAAACCTTAGTAAATCATTGACTTAAACAATTTGTATTTTCTAATTTCATCATAAACTCCATGGTGTAGGACCTTCAGACTGTTCAATCTGCAGGATTATTTGCTCTCTTCAACTTTCTTCATCAGCAGTGTAGACCGAGCGTGGTGGTGTAACGGCTAGCGTGTAACTGGTCTCCCGACACATTCTGAACAACAGACATTTCCTCCCTCCAAGGCTTCAAATCATAGATAATATTTATCTTGCAGTGAATTCTTCATGGGAATGCAGCCGGATAGCGTCGTAAAATGACGATGTTTTGACAGCCTGCTCAATTGTCTTCATCAGGTATATTTCAGATATTATTGCTTGAAATCACAAAACAGATTGGCTTAGCTGCCAGCGAAAATCTAACTCTGTGTACCGATGATTGCCAGGATGTCCAATCAGTGCACAGCGTAACTGGAAAGCATGATCTGCCAACTACGGGTATGGCTCCATACGCAGTCGGCAACATTGATACCCTGTCACCCATCCATGCCCAACGTTGCTTACCCGGATGTGCTGGCGAACTTAATCCACGGCATCAATTTGCATCCATTAAGCCTTGTTGAGAAGATTTCTCTCGTTCAAGACGTAGAACCCTAATACTTGTCTCCAGGCTTCACTCAAGTACAGTCCGCTGTCGCTATTGATTTTAATATCATTCAGCTGTATTTCCAGTGCTTCCCGAATTACTGAGTCCCAGAATTAAGAGACCCTGCAGGCACCACAGTTTTATCAAACAATATCTTATGCTCTTCATCGAAAGCATGTTCGGCTATTGCGGTCTTTTCCACTTGTACCAGCCTTAAGTGTCGTTTGTGCTCGGTAATACGTTCAGCAATCGTTCTGACGGTCTGACCGATATAAACTTTGCGGCATTCACAAGGTATGGAATAAATTCCAGGAATTCTTAGGCTTAAATCATCCATAACAGACAGTCAGAACGATCGCTGAATGTATTACCAAGCACAAACAACAATTAAGGCTGGTACAAGTGGAAAAGTCCGCACTAGCCGAACATGCTTTCGATGAAGAGCATAAGATACGTGTTTGATAAAACGGTGGTGCTAGCCAGCGTCTCTTCATTCTGGGACTCAGTAATTCGGGAAGCACTGGAAATACAGCTATACGATAATAATATCAATAGGGACAGCATACTGTACTTGAGTGAAGCCTGGAGACCGATTATTAGGGATCTACGTCTTGAACGAGAGAAATCTTCTCAACAAGGCTTAATGGATGCAAATTGACACCATGGATTAATTTCGCCAGCACATCCAGAACAAGTTAAGCAACGTTGGGCATGAGTACCTGGAAGGGTCATCGCGTATGTCTCCATATCCAGTCCGCAACATAGATACCCTCTAGTTGGCAGTGAACCGGTTACGCAACATTGGGCATGGTGAGTACCTGGATGGGTGACTGGGTATGGCTCCATACGCAGTCCGCAACGTTGATACCCTTAGTTGGCAGATCACGCTTTCCAGTTACACCTTGCGCTGATTGGGCACCCTGGCAATCATCAGTACACGGAGTTAGATTTTTGCTGACAGCTAATTCTTTCTGTTTTGTGACTTCAAGCAATTATATCTGAAAGAGACCTGATGAAGACAACCAAGCATGTTGTCGAAACGTCATCATTTTACGACACTATCCGGCTGCACTCCCGTGAAGAATTCACTGCGTCAATATGACGGGATAGTCTCCACTCTCATAATATTTATCTTCTTCTCCACCATTCCACCTTAGTAAACTTGTATGTTTAATTTATCCATTTACTTTTAGTTATCTAGCATTTATATGTTGTTATAATATTATTTCCTTTTTTAATTATTATTGTATTGTTGTATACATTCATTTGTTAATCAAGCATTTAATTATATTTGAAGCAATTAACTATGAATATGTGCAATGTGAGACATTTGTGACAGTTTGAAGCTAAATAACATGTTTCTGTGTTTGTTCAAGAAAGGAGACACTAAAGACAATTGCCATGAGTAAGTACTTGGGATACATCAACCTATGGGAAGGGTATAATGCAACTTAATTGAATTGAGACCCATTGACACCAGCTTTAAGAGTGGCTGGGGTTATAAATAAGGGCATAATTTTTTCATGCATGCATTAAGTCAGGATGAATAATGTGACATTTTTATTGGCCATTGAAACGTGGAGGTGTAGTACATTGCTTCCAATGAGAGCAGAACCGATTTTTGCTGTAGCGCGAGAATAGTTTCAGACTTCATGCTGATTCCTAGGTTGGTGGAGTGGAGTGCCACACAAGCAGCCGCGTCGCGCTTCGCTCTCGAAGTTTAGTTCACTTTGATCGGGAAAAACGAAACGCAGAATTTTCAAAAGTCGCGAAGGTGGAAAATTAGTGTTTTAGTGACTGTGTGTGAAAGTGGATCAATAATAACTAAACAAACATTGGATCTGTGAACAATTATTTGGTTGCGATTGGTTGCGGCAGCCACCTGCTTCGCCGCACAGCTCAACGCCTCGCGACGTCAGCATGTTGACAGCTCAGCGGTGTCCAACAGCTGCAACGTAAGTAAAAAGCGCTCGCAAGACGATGGCAGCGGCTTCCTCAAGTGCAAATAAAACCAATGAAACCCCAATGCTAGCTGAAAAATATGAAAATCTGGTTGGCTTTTTAAATGAAAACTTGGGCAAAAAATTAAATGAAACGCTACTCCGTGAAATTAAAGACAAGCTTGCCAGTTGGGCGGTTGCGGTTTCTTTCATAGAAGGAAAAAATTCAGAATTAAACAAAGAATTAGAGAGGTTAAATAAAACAATCGAGGAACTTAAGTCAAATAGAAACACAACTTCTCGGCCAAGCTATGCTACAGCGGCTAGTAAGGCAACTAGTTTAACAAAAAATAGAATCACACCCGCGAAAACAAGTTCTCTTTTCGTGAGCTCAAGGCGTGGCGAAAATCCAAAAGTAATTGTGGAACAGATTACCAAAATAATCAAACCATCAAAAGACAAAATAAAAATTAATAAAATAAGAAGTACCAATAACTCAGTAATTATTGATGCAGAAACTAAAGAGGATGTCAAAAAATTGATGGAACACAAAGAATTAAATGAGACGCTAAAATGTGAGCTTCCAAGAAAGAGGAAACCATTGGTAATCTTATATGATGTACCAAAAAATTTGGAAATAAATGATCTAGTAGACAAAGTGCAGAGACCTCGGACATGTGAGTAAACACTGCCAAATGGACATAGAGACTTGTAGTCATTGTGGTCAGAACAATCACAAGCGTGATCAGTGTGATAAGAAGTCGATGCCTCAAACGTGCATCCCATGCCAGAAAAGAGGTAAGTCATGCAAAAACAAAGGAAAGGATTGTCCCACGTATCAACTGCTATTGCAACGCCTACTTAACAGAATAGATTATGGCTAGTCTACAATCCAGTTGCAGGATAGATCAAGAAATGATGGAGAATATAGCAGATCTGATATACAGAGCAGTCGAAATAGCAGTTGGAAAAGTTGGAATGAAAAATCAAAAGAAGAGAGGCAACCCCCCATCTCGTAGACGAAGAAATACTGCAAGAGCCAAAACATTTAGGAAGAAGAAGGCGATGGAAATGCAGAAAATGATGGTAAGCGCCGGCGTGCAAACAGATCGGCAGCTGTTAATAGACGAGCAAATAGACGAAATTTCCTCCACCTCTGACTCGTATTATTGCCAGCGTTTTGTTAGAGGCGGTGGGCTCGGATATTCCAAAGAAAACGAATATCATATTCGCAAACCAAGTATGTGTACCAGCCAAATAAAACACCCGAACTTTGTGAAAAGTCAACCGAATGCCATTACTGTAGATCCAGTGGTATTGTATGCCGATTTTGAGGATACACTTCGGCTAACTAGACTCGAAGAAGTGCATACACTTACACTTGCCCTCCGACATTTGACAAGAGTCCTCCATCCTGGCGGTAAAAACATAACGTTCCCGCAACCTTCGGCAATCGACAGAATGCAACTGAGGTCACTAAATTTTCCAACAGATCCATCTCAGCTCCTGACACTAGTTCACAAGATTTTTGAGAGAAGAGGAGAAATATTTGATCCTGAGGAAACATACAAGCAGTTTGTCATGACCCATGGACGCATTCTGCTAGATACAAGACTACCTTGGCCCCAGTGCAATGTGCACACAAGACACCCGTAAATTCTATGTTAAAAGTTACTCAGCTGAATACTAAAGGAAACGCCATGGTTCTACATGAAATCAGAAAGGTGGCTGAGGAATTGAGATCAGATATTATTTGTCTACAAGAACCGTACTCCTGGCAAAGCAAAATCCCGCACATGCCTGTAACATCACGAATTATCACAGAGGGCAATAACCCAATGGCAGCAATAATCGTTTTAAATAAACAGATAACAGTTACAAAAATTACGCAGTTATGTGATGAACACACAGTATGTGCTGAGATAGGAGCAGCATGGGGAAGCTTCATAATGGTAAGCATGTATTTCCAGTACAGTGACGAGATCTTCCCATACTTAGATAGAATACGGCAGATAGATGCAGCTCTGGGAAATTATCCACTAGTTATTGCAGCGGACGTCAATGCAAAGTCTGCTCTTTGGCACAGCAAGAAGACTGACAGGAGAGGGCAACTTCTAGAAGAACTGTTAAGCGAATTGGGTCTAGAGGTTAGAAACCAAGCACATAATCCTCCTACTTTCTGTAACAGTGTTGGCGCAAGAACAAATATCGACGTAACAATTACAAACATTCATGCGGGGAATTTGCTTTGGGGTTGGAGAGTGCTTGACAACATGACAACAAGTGATCACAATTTGATTGTCTTTGAACTGGGCAGAATGCAGACAGAAGAAAACAGTGGCAACAGAAACATTAAAACAGTATATAACATCAAGAAAGCTGCATGGGGAAAATTAAGGAATGTGTTCATTCCACCGGATTTGCCAGAAAACCACTTCGATGTAGACAAAGCCGCAAGAGAGCTGACAACTGCAATACAAAGTGCCATGAAACAGGCGATACCACTAAAAAAGATAGTAGATCCCACTGACAAAATATGGACAGAAAAACTTAAAAAACTACGACTAAACATGAGAAGAGCTAGAAGAATGTATCAACAAAGCATGGTGGCAGCAGATAGAAGTTTCCTCCTTGAATACTACAGGCAGAAGAGGCAGATTTTCAAAGACGCGATGAGAGAGACAAAACAAAAATGCTGGGAAGTCTTCGTGAGGGAAAACCTCATGAACAATCCATGGGGTATTCCTTACAAAATAGCTGCAGGTAAAATCAGGCCTCCCACAATATTATCCACAGTAAAAAGAACAGATGGACGATTAACCACGAATTGGAGAGACTCAGCGGAGGAGTTATTAAAAGTTTTGCTTCCTGATGACAACCCGGAAGAAGAAACAGTAGAACAAGCTACACTACGAAGGAACATGTGGCAGCCCTGCTGGAGTCAAGAGGAAGGAAATAATATTACACCCGAAGAAGTAATAACCGCGATAAACAAAATGAAAAAAGGAAAGGCTCCCGGTCCGGATGGAATTCCAGCCGAGGTCCTGCAGGAGTTAATCATAAAATTAACCCCCGTCCTATGCAGGCTTCTGAACGAATGTCTACATCAGGGTAGAGTTCCGGGAATATGGAAGAAAAGCGAGGTGGTAATTCTAAAGAAAGGAGACGACAAGGATCCTCTACAACCGAAATCATACCGGCCGATTTGTTTATTGAATGTGCTTGGCAAAGTTCAAGAGAAGATTCTATGCAAAAAATTACAAAGCCACCGGGAGGTTCAGGGAATGAATCCTAGTCAATATGGATTTAGAACCGGGAAGTCGACAGAGGATGCCATAAATCGGTCGATGGAAATAATTTGTAGCAGTACAAAAAACTACGTAGTAGGCTTATTTATTGATATTTTGGGAGCCTTCGACAATTTATGGTGGCCCGCTCTGTTTGAACGGCTGAGGGAGATTGGTTGTCCAAGAAGATTATTTTACACCTTCAGGGACTATTGCAGATTTAGAACTGCTTCCTTGAGATGCCAGAACTCGTTCATCACGAAGATACTTACTAAAGGATGCCCGCAAGGTTCCGTTTGCGGTCCCATATTCTGGGATATAGGGATGGAACCAGTGATTGAACTATTACAAAGAATACCTGAACTTCTAGGTCTAATAGCTTTTGCTGATGACATTTTACTACTCGTGGAAGTAGCAACAAGAGCAGAAATTGAGTACAATAGTAATTTAGTACTTAACTGCCTTAGCCAATGGTGCAGTAAAGTCAAGCTCAGTTTAGCACCACATAAAACAACATTTATGTTGCTCAAGGGCATGCTGACTCGAAAACCAACTATAAGAATCGACGGTAAATCAATTCGTAGAAACCCAGTGTGCAGGTACTTAGGCATTCAATTGGATGAACGTTTAAACTTCGAATCCCACTTAGAGATGACAATAGCAAGAGCAGTGGCGGTCATGAATAAAATCATTAATATTGGCCAACGAAAATTTACTGTTCCAGTCCAAACAATAAGACTATACCATGACGCAATTTTATCCTCTTTAGTGGGCTACTCAGCAAGTGTGCGGGCAAAGCATCTAAGAAAAGTAAAACTAAAACAGCGAGTCAGACGTGTCCAACGAGGAATACTTTTAAGATTGACAGGAGCGTACAGAACAGTGGCAACAAATTCATTAACCGTTGCCATTGGTGTATGGCCACTGGACCTTGAAGTAAGGAAACGGGGCGCCATATACTGGCTCAGAAAAGGGAAACAAGATAAGGTAGCAGAAATTGTAGGCAGCGAAGTAACATCGGAGACGCACATTCGGAAGCTTCTATTGACGGAATGGCAACAAGAATGGAACAACAGTGAAACAGGTCGAAGAGCTTACGATATGTTCCCATCCGTAGAGGAGAGGCTAAAGTTGAAGTACCTTCAACCCTCTCCCGGATTGGTACACTACATTACAGGTCACGGGCCATACAACAGCTGGCTCCGAAGTCGAAATATTGTGGACTCGGACAGGTGCGAATGTGGTGAAGAGAGTACGCCGGAGCACGTGGTATGGGAGTGTGAAATAACAGCCAGTTTGAGAGAACACCAACAAGCTCGGCTGCAAGGTAGGAGCATATTTGAGATTCTGCGCGACGAAAGTTTGTGGCATTTGCTGGACGAGGCAGCTGATCTAGCCTCAAAATTTTGGAAGGAGAAATTTATAAAAAGGAAAAATGCCGAGCGAAATCAAAGGCCACAGATAGCAGAAGAGGAGAACCCAATTACACCGGATTGACGGAAGATATCCCACGACAATGAGCAACATCAATCGTCGGAGGAACTTCAGTGTGCTCCAGAGAGGCTGTCTTCTGAGCAACAACTGGGGCCGTCTTGGTATTCCAGGAGGTCAACTCTTGATGGCCTGGGCGGCTGACTTTGCTGCCGGTTCCAGGGGACTCTGCCTTTGGAGCGCACACAACACCAAGAAAAATGAACAATAGTGGACCGAAGTGCGGCTGTGACAATTGGTGGTGGTAATAGTAGAATTAGTAGTATTAGTAATGGTTTTAGTAGTAGCAGTAGTAATGTTAGCAGTAATATTAGGGACAGTAGTAGTAGATTTAGTAGTGGTGTGGTACCCATTCTGTTTAATAACAGTAGATGTAGTAGTTATTGGAAATTGAATCAAAATTTTCTTTCATTCATTGTTTATTTGTTAATATGTTTTATTTATATAAGATACAAACATATGTAAATGTAAATGAGTGGAAATAAGGGCCCAGATTAGATACTAGGTGCTGGGCTATGTTGCATATGGAAAATAAATAAATAAAAATAAATGCTGATTCCTAGTCGAGAACAAACTTCTTCTCTCTGACCCCTTGCAGGTCAAAATACATATCGTTCAGAGTGTTACTTATTCTAATTCAAGTATGAGACTTGATGTGCTTCAGAATCTTGAGTTAACAGGATGACAAGAGACTTGCTTTTAGAATCAGCCAATACCCTCCGTAGATCTTTTTGTACATGACCAGCTGACTAGCAACCAGAGAGCACAAAGAATTTATAATGCCATCGTAATAGAGATTTCTTGCTAGTCACAGCAATCTTTTCACCCACACCCCGCATAGTCTCTCTGTAAACACCGTTCATTGTCAGGAAATGATAATATCAGTAATCACTGCTAGCAATAGGTTACTGCTCTGGGATTATAATTTTTAATTCATGCTTTTGTTTGTTCAAAATATTTTTTATTAATTATACTATAAAGTTGTATATTTACACCATTAAACGTTTTAAAATAAATTTAATGTTCACAATTTAACTAAGACAATTGCCATGGGATAGTACAATTTCAGTTATAATATCATCTTGATTCCCAATGTTATTTCCAGTGATAATCTATTAAATATATCAAACCATAGAAAATATAATGTTAGTTAACAGTGACATTACATTACCTTATGACTCACTTCTTTTCTATCTATAACTTTTCCGGTGCTATTATTTTAGTCTTCTCCCAAAAACCTGCAGTCTGATCCAATTATTACACAGAAAAATCATTTATGTGGCTGGGCTTACCACAAGCACAGATACTATCCTAGCCTGAAATATTGTGTTTTTTGTGTTTGAGTAGAATGTTTTTGCTGCAACAGCTCTACTTTCTTTAACTTTCGTAAGTGCAGGATTTATTCTACCTCTTCTTTCAATGTTAAGTTGCAAATATTTTCAAAGTATTTTGATACGTTTCAATTTCTGTTACAAAAAGTTTGAGCTGGTACTTAAATTGTTTATTCCCAGGAGATTATAAAGTTAGATGTTTCTACTTTAAAACAAGTAACACAGAGGCAACAATAAGAAATGTGTGAACCTTCTGTTACATAATAATATGATTGGGTTCCTTCGTGCCATATTTATGATGCATCATGAAATCCTCAAAAGAATTGGTCATGTAAGTTGAAAAGGCAAACCAGTGGATTGTTGCAGTGGAACCACCTCAAAAATGATGATTAATAATGTTAATTTCGAACAGAATTACCATGAATCATTTTGGCAGTAATTGAAATAATTGGTCTAAAAAGAGGAAATCTGTCAAAAAAATCTGGAATTAAAGTTACGTGGATAAACCAGACATAGAAAATTGCTTACACAGAAATGAAAAGGTTTCTGTTGGCATCATAATGTTAAGGATGGAGGAAAAAATCTATCACTTACCATAGCAGATGTGATATCATAGAAAAATATAACCAAAATGGTAATTTTTTGGTAAGGATCATCATGTTGTTACAGCATTGTAAAAGGTAAGTAATAAATTTCCCCTCTATCTTTAAGATAACAATAAAAACATTAAAGGCATACATGAAAGACTTAATATTATAATTACTAAAAGAAACTATTTTTCATCCATCATTTTACTTACAAAGTTTTGTAGTGTGCCCCGGAGTTCGATGTCAAGCGCGTCTGCGATTACCTCTCCATCATCAGTCACATAGTAAACAACAACATGGGCTGTGGGTGCCATAGCATAAGTTGCCATGAAGCGGAACTGTGGTGGTGACTGCCGCACAGGCACTGTGCTGGCAAGCACAATGTCGCCACGCCCCACCACCTGGTAGCTAAAGTACTTCAGAGGAGATGTAGAGTTTACTTCAACCACCACTTCTTGGTTCACCTGCAGAATATGCACAGTTAGATAGAAAAGCTTTGTTTTAAACATCTCTTTCATCATTAAATTGAATATATATGTGACATAAGACTTGTGTTCCTAAATAGATTATGTCAAATAACATATCAAACTTGATTTAGAGTTCACTTCTGAACTCTGATTACTAATTACAATTACTAAAATTACAATTAGTAAATGTGGTATAACAGGCTACCTGAAGAAAATAATTACTCTGTAAAATTGGTAGCCAGGGTAACGTTTATAAAAATGAGAAGTTAGATATAAGATCGGACAAGCTTGGTAAAAACCGTTGGTGTGTTCACTTTGAACTTTAAGTTGCTGCTGAAAGAACTTGTAAACATCTGGATAATTAAGGATATTATGACACGATAATAAAAAAAGGAATTAAGTCATATAAGTTTATTATTTATTTGAAGTATGAAGAAAGAGTCGAATAAACAGTAAGCTTAAGATTTACTCACTCACGTATTAAAACCAATCGTGTATCCTAGTTACGATACAAAAGGAAGAACATAAAAGTAAAACATCAAGAAGGAGTATAATCATAGAAAATACGATGATAAGTATAAATAAAAATGCGATATGGCGACCATGACAGGACAGAGAAATGGTGTTATTATTGTAAAAAAAAAATTAAAGTAAAAGTTTACCATAATTTTTTTTTCAACAAATATATATGGTAAACTTGAGAGGGGCTGTGGTATAACAGGCTACCTAAAGTAAATAATTACTCTGTGAAATTGGTAGCCAGGGTAACGTTTATAAAAATGAGAAGTTAGATATAAGATCGGACAAGCTTGGTAAAAACCGTTGGTGTTTTCACTTTGAACTTTAAGTTGCTGCTGAAAGAACTTGTAAACATCTGGATAATTAAGGATATTATGACACGATAAAAAAAAGGAATTAAGTCATATAAGTTTATTATTTATTTGAAGTATGAAGAAAGAGTCAAGCTTAAGATTTACTCACTCACGTATTAAAACCGATCGTGTATCCTAGTTACGATACAAAAGGAAGAATATAAAAGTAAAACATCAAGAAGGAGGATAAGCATAAATAAAAATGTGATATAAGTTCAAAGCACAACTTCATTAACAGCATCTTAGCATTCCTAATTAGAACAATATTACAGCTAAAAAAATTAGAACAAAAAATAACCTTGGCAACAATGGAAAGGAAGAAATGCAGTGAGGCATTATTTGTATAGAAAGGAAAGATAAAATATTTCAACCACATGCCAAAGTTGAAGGGAGGAGGACAGCAGCAACAACAAAAAATAACAATATTTTAGGTTATGCTCATCTTTAAAGAAATATAAAAATGTGACTGTGGTGATCACAGCTACCAGGTAGCTGGGTTTACTTAGGGCTATATGGCTCATTATTGTAACAGTGATTAGATCTGGGAGAGGATTTGGGACAAGGAATTTGACCCTGGCCTTTTGAGGGAATTTCATTTGCATGGAGCGATTATCAAAAACCAAATTAGCATAGCTGGACTGAGGATTGAACCTGCATTCCCTTGAATGCAAGGCCTGACCCCTTGAATGTGAGGTCTGAGAGTTAACAGCCAATCCGTTGAGCTCAGTGAAACCAGCGGAACTGCAGCAAACTTCACAGCAGCCAAGATAGCTAAGCGTCAACTTTTCCTCATTATTTAAGTGTGACATCTTTACACTGCTTTGCAGAGGCATTGAAGCACAGTAAGCTCTAACTTATCAAAATGACCATGCAGCCTTAAGGCAAGCTTTCATTTGGTGGTCAGAATTAAAGTAGAATTACAAACTAACCAATTTTAATCCCACAAAATTCACTGCTGTAAATTGATAAAACATCAAACAATATGATTTTATAAAAATTAAGAAAGTAGAAGGGACCATTGCTTACATAAGTAATTGTATGATAAGGTAAAGAATTAAATGAAAGGTGCTAAGTAGTGAAAATTAAATTACAAATTAGGATAGGGAAATGAACCACCACTTATCTTTAGATGATGGATGTGGGGCATGAACACACAGAAAAGACAAAAACACACATGATAAAGTAATTTTCAGGTCTAGCTCTTTCTCAACAGGAGAACATTATGGGAGGTGGGTGTTGTGGGAGACTGTCTCACAGAAAGACTGTTAGCCAGGAAAATGATAGGGGTAAATTCAAACTGAAGACTGGTAGAGGGGCAGTGATACAGAGCTATTACCAGAGAATTGATAAATGTCAAAACCAACTGGTGGGTAGGAGGAGTAAAATGATATAATAAAATCCAAATATAAATAAGAAAATCATATTAAATTTTTTTAAAATTAAACCAAAGACTTTGAGGGCAAACATCACCTCAATTTAGGTAATGGGGATGGAGGCAAAGATAGGATAAGTGGGAAAAAAGATAATCATAAATAAAAAAAATGACTGGATATTATCTTAAGTTAATATCCAGTCTTAAATTATGATAATATTCAGTCATTTTTTTGAAATTATGTTTAACTTTTTTCTGCTTATCCTATCTTTGCCTCCATCCCCACTACCTAAATTGAACTACCATGAGCCTGAGGTGATATTTGAGTTCATAGTCTTTGGTTTAATTTTTTTTTTAAATTTTAATATCTTTTTGTTATTTATATTTGGATTTTTTTTTTTTTATTTGTATTCCAGGCCAACAGTTTTTCTTTGAGGCAGTCCCCCACAACACCCCCTCCCCCAATAATGGTCTCCTGTTGATAAATGGCTAGATCCAAAAATTACTATATCATGTGTGCTTTTTGTCTTTTCTGTGTGTTCACGCCCCACATCCATCATCTAACGGTAACTGGTGGCTTATTTCCCTATCCCAATTTGTAATTCTTTAATAAGGTTGACAGAAGGAAAAGTTTATGTGCACCTTAATATATTTTTGTAATATTGCTGTCACTGGAGTCAGGGGCGGATCCAGGATTTTGGTTTGGGGGGGGGGGGCGCTTGGCTTTACAGTGTCGGGGGTGTGGACCTAGATACATTTGGGGGGGCTTGAGCCCCCTAGCCCCCCCCCCTCTGGATCCGCCCCTGACTGGGGCATATGCTCCATTGCAATTAAATGAAATAAATTAAAAAATGTTATCTGGTTGATGATGATCTTGCCGTGATTTTTGGTAATTACAATAGTTCTTTCCTTAATTTACTAACCAGCACCTTTTTAAATAAAAATTTAAGTAATAATACACTTCGTTCTTAGGGAAGCGCTTTTGTTTAAAGGAAGCTGGTGTCATAATATATTTACTATCTATAAAAATTTTAAAAATTATACATAAAATTTATGTATCATATTATTATATCACACATTTTTCAGAGACAAAAATATTAGAGTCTGTTTACAATATTTTCAACTCACAGCAGGATGTTCTGTTGCAACGACAGCCTGTATGAATGTGTTACTTGGTGAATGTGCTGGCAGAATGGATGAGAACCACTCCTCCAGTCCCAGGTACTGAGCCTACAGAGAGAAAAATGATACCATATACATACATACATATGTACTTTAGTATGCAAACACATCTGTGAACACTTACAGTTATTTCGAGTACTGTGGCATTAATGCCGGGGAAGAAAATCAACTTCACCATTCCATCTTTAGAGAGTTTATAAGATTCTTCAGTAAAGTTTCCATCATGAGAGTACCTGTAGCTGACTTTAACTTCATTTTTCTCATCCTGAACTGGTGTTCCATCCTGGTAAACTAGCTGAACCTAGAAAAAAGTAAAGAGCTATAATTATTTAAGGAAACAAGATTATACAAACTTTTCAAAAATTGACACTGTAGCCAATTAAAAATTAATTTTCAGCATTTCCAACATATATTTAATCAATTATGTCATTAATTAAAAACTTTTACAATGGAAGTAGTAGTAGAGTAGTAGTAGTAATAGTAGTAATAATAATAATAATAATAATCATGATCATCATCATCATATTTTTAATGGACTTTTTCCACTTATGGGGTCAGGTCGAGCACGTCCTCTTTCCCGAGGCTTGTGCTTATTTTGAAAGCATATTTATCAGACTACAGTCTTACTAGGCCTGTCACAGTCTTATGAAGTAGTGGATGTGTTGTTATCTGCTGCGAAATGTGTAGCTATGTTCTGTATGCACCAAGTGTATTTTTTGTCTATGTAACATGTAGTTTATGAGCCAGAGATTGTGGAGAATCCTGTCATTTGTCTTCATGATGGCCAGTACACAGGGACCAGGTCTCAATCCTGCCCCACTGTACCTCCCCAATCCAGTGTGCTTTGCCTTAACAAACTGATCCACAATGGCAGGTAATGGAAAAAATAAAAACAAAATATAAAAACTGAATATTCAAACAATTTAAACAATATTTAGCATATACCTGCACAAATAAATAAAGAGAAAGTATCACATACAACTAAAAAAAATGGCAGTTATTGGGAACTGCAGACAGAAATGAAAACTTAAAAACTATGAATATCATACATGCAACACACCATACTTTTAGCTATAGATACACTGATAACATTAGCATGTTGGTGATGCGAACTCATAAGATTTTACCCCCCCAAAAATAACTTCAAATAAAGATTCTCCAATTGTGGATTCAATCCCATAACATTTCCATTCTAGCATACAGCAATTTACCATTTCACCCACAGGGACTGCCAATGGCACAAACTTATAGCATCTAATTCGAACGATTAAAGTCAGCTACATTACACAAAAAAAGTAATAATTAATATACATTTATATTATTTATACATAGTATTTGCATTTAAATGAATTTCAATTAACTTAATTTTCAACATTATATTAACTGCTTGCATCATCATTATCATTAATTTCAACAATACTTAGGTTATTCGTACTGTCAATCAAGTCAAAATATTCTAAAAAGGATAAATTAAGCTGAAGTAAGAAAAATATATATATTTTCAACCTGATATTTTGATAGTATATATTAATAAACCCTAAATTTGAACTAAAAGTCCATTTGCATGTTTAGGTTTGAATTGAAAAAGTTAAGATTTTTTTGCAAATTTTTCAATCCAAAATTTCGATAATATAAGCTAATAAACAGTAATTTTGCATTAGTAACCATATTCTCAAAGTGCAGCACATAAATGTAAAATTATTATGAAATGTTATAGAATTTTTAATTTTAAAATCCATGGCAAAAACATTATCGAACAACTAGAAATCTGTTTTACCATGCTAGTAGGATAACTTCTAAGCCTCTATGAAATTGCATGATGTATTTAAGAGATTAAGTTCATACGTATTAAAAAAAAAAAAAAAAACCAGTCGATACCGGAATTCAAACCAGGACCTCCGTTCCCCAGTCAAGCTTCTTAACCAACTGAGCCACCAAACCCCTGTCCAAGCACAACAAGTCATAGCTACAGCTACAGACATACTATTAACATTAACCCTATATCACTAAGCTTCGTCGAATCGACGACGCGAATTCGAAAAAAGTGCCGTAACTTTTGAGTGCGCGGTCGCACCTATTTCAACTCCCATGTAATTTCAGTCGACCCATTGCCCCCGCGACGGACGGTAGTGTTTTTAGTGTGGGAGGTATGTGAGCGCCGGACCAGCGACCATGGCTCGTCGCATCGACGATGGTTAGTATTAACGTTATATTTTTTACTATTGTGCTTATAATATTTTATGTTTATTTTTAGTTTTAACATCATAAAAGTAATGTATATTATTTTTTTATTTTAGATACGATTCTTCAGCTATTATTAGCTGATAATAGTGATGAAGAAAATTCTTCAGGGAGTGAGAAGGAAGACCACATCAAGCCTGATCCCGCTTATGAGTCAGATCGCGAGGATGAGGTTTCTTCTTTGTTACAACATCCACCTCCAGCTCAAGACGTTCAGGTAAATGACCATGCATCTCCATCAATAGAAGATCAGATACCTAATACTTCAGCACAGGAGTGTAACGAATTGATTATTATACCATAGCGTAACATATTTCGCAGAAAAGACAAGCACAAATGGTCATCACTAAAGCCTAGGTCACAAAGCCAAACAGCTGCAAGAAACATAGTACACGTTAGACCTGGACCTACTCGCATTTGCAGAAATGAATTGGATCCTTTGGGTTGCTTTTCGGCTTTTATTACACATGATATGGTAAATATAATTGTCACACATACCAATGCTGAGATTGCACTAAAATCTGCAAAATACAAGAACGCAACCGCCACTCAGAGATCAACAGATGCTAGTGAGGTTAGAGCTCTTATTGGAATTCTTACGTTAACTGCAGCAATGAAGGATAACCATTTGCCATCAAAGGAGATATTTGACACTACTTTTTGTGGAAATAGATACCGTAGTACAATGTCGAATGAGAGATTTGATTTCCTAATAAGCTGCCTTAGATTTGACGACAAGTCTACGTGTCAACAACGTAGACAGACTGATGTATATGCTCCATTTCGTGATCTGTGGAATCTTTTTATAGCTGCCTGTCAAGAAAACTATAAACCTGGTTCTTACCTTACTATTGATGAACAGTTACTGGGCTTCAGGGGAAGATGCCCATTTCGAATTTATATCCCTAATAAGCCAAATAAATATGGCATTAAAATTGTCATGGTAGTAGATAATTCCACGAAATATATGGTAGACGCAGAACCCTATCTGGGTTCTTTTACTAAAACCGACGGCTTGCCACTCGGAGAATATTTTGTGAAAAAATTGACACGCACTGTTCATGGCAATAATAGGAATGTAACAATGGACAATTGGTTCACCTCTGTGCCATTAGCCAAAAGCTTACTAAAAGAACCTTACAAGCTTACTTTAGTAGGAACTCTAAGAGCAAACAAAAGAGAAATACCGACAGAGTTACAAAACGAGCGCACACGTAGAACTGGTACAGCTATTTTCTGCTATGACAATGAACTCACATTGCTTTCATACAAGCCCCAACCTCAAAAGGTAGTATTTTTACTTTCAACTTGCGATGAAGAATGAAAGATGGATGAGACTTCTAAGAAGCCAACAATGGTTGAATTTTATAACCAAACCAAAGGTGGGGTAGATACGTTGGACCAAATGTGCTCCCTTGCTTCTGGCAGCCGCAAAACTCGACGTTGGCCTCTATGCAATTTTTACGGAATGCTCAATATAGCATTCATAAATAGTTACATTGTATACGCAACTAACAATGTGGAAGCAAATAAAAAACCTTTATCGAGGCGTGACTACTTGAAAAGTTTACATCATAAGTTAGTCGAGCCACATATGCAAAAACGAATACTTGTGCCCACACTTCAAACTGGTCTGCGCGATTCTATTACACAAATTTTGAATTTGCCAGGAAGTAGTAGATCGAGTTTGACACTTGAGACTGAAGAAAGGGAAGCTGCAGGTCATCCTATCACTAAAAAAAAGAAAAATTTGTGCCATATGCCCATCAGCAAAATGAAGGATCATGAAATCTAGTTGCTATAAGTGCAATAAATCGTTATGTGGCGAACACAAACTTGATGTGTGTCACAAATATGTTTATTTTAATTATTTGAGTTTTTTTTATAAAGTATTTTGTTCTAGTTTAGTATTGTTTTCTAGTAGTGTTTTTAATATGGTCTCAGTGTAAAGGCTGATTAAGTAATAAATATGTGATTTAAATAAATAACAATGTTATAATTTTCTTAATAATTGATTATAATAAAAAATATGTAAAAGAAATAATTATTTTATTTAATAAAACCTTATACACCTATTTTTATGACAGCATAGTCGAAGCGACGAAGGTTAGTAATAAGCGTTGAAAAATAAGGTTAGTAATCTAGGGTTAACTATTGAAGTTTTTACTTCAAAAATAAAAAATTCCAGCAGAGACCGCGATTCAAACTGGATACTTTCTGTTTCCAAGACACATACCATTAATCAACTAAGCCACCAGACTGCTATCCAAGCATAACACATCATACTTATAGCAACATATGTACTGTTAACTTTAGCATTTCAGTTATGCGAACTCTCATGAATTTAGCCATCCAAAAATCACTCAACACACCTAAAGAAGTTTTCACTTAAAAAATCTAACTTAATACACAACCCAAAGGTATGTCGAATCTTCCCAAAGGAGATGTACCAAGCTATTGTGTCAGTGTCAGGGCCTACAGTTTAATGTGAGCTACCAGACAGCCTTGTTTTGAAGTATATGTGAGCTAAGTACTATCAAAATTGTATAAAAACTGTGGTTTTGTATAAAGATCATTTCAAAAAATATAGGGGTGAATAGGAGAAGAGTGGCTTTTTATTATTATTTGGCCAGAAACCTTACCGGGAACACACACAATAAATCACAAAAGTTTCATCACAATCAGATGAATGGTATACGAATGAATAGAAGACAAACAAACCAACAAACAAACATTCATTTTTATATATTAGATAAACATGTATATCTATACTTTCACTTCTGTCCAAGTGCAATATGTCATACTTAACTTAACTTAGTCCACAACCCGAAGGTTGGTTGGATCCTCCCGAAGGAGGCATACTAAGCCATTGTGTCAGAGGTAGGACAGCCAGTTCCTTTCCTCTGGGACCTACAGTTTAACGTGGAATCCGAACCACGGAGCGTCCTGGCATAGCTCATATGATTAAACACAACTCTCAAAATTCCTGCACCTGCCGGGATTCGTGCCCGGGGCAGGAGCAGCGAACGATTTGAAAGCAAACGCTTAGGCACTGAGCTACCAGAACGCTATGTCATACTTATAGCTACAGATATACTACTATTACACCATGTTGGTGACATCCAGTGCACATATAATATGCGTGTTGGTGATGTGAACTTACGGATTTACCGATATCCAAAAATTGTCCAATGCACCCACTTCAAAAATTGATACAAGGAAATTCGAAATGGCATTTGGAAGTGGAATTTTACTTGACCTACTGTGTAACTGATTAAGGAGACCCATCAGAAAAATATTTTAAGACTGGATGTAGTCTTCTTGGGAGACTAGCCGAGTAAACAAGGTATTTCCACACGATATTTCGGCGATCTCAGGCTCCGTCGCCATCTTCTGGTGAAGCGACGGAGCCCGAGATCGCCGAAACATCGTGTGGAAATACCTTGTTTACTCGGCTAGTCTCCCGAGAAGACTACATGCATTCTCAATGCCGAGAAAGACTTCATTCCTATTTTAAGACTTTTGTCTGCCTTAGAATATAGCGTGTACCACATGAGAGTGAGAGGAAGTAACGTGCTGCTTAAAAGGTGACTGACCATGGAGAATACACATCATAATCTACAGTAAATAAAGGGTTTAAGCATGAACATTTCATGATTGTTTTGTATTCATGAACTATTTTTTTCTTTTTATGTTCAGTTCATTTCTTTTTCCTTATTTATATTTTCTTACCAGTACTGTTTGATTTCTCAACAAATCCTCTATTAGATATTAATCAAATAGGGATGATAGGAAGCTACAGCAGAACATGGCAGCATTATAGCAAATGATATATTATTGAGGATGCACTTGTAACACAGAAGTTGAAAACTTCAGCTAAACAAACCTAAGCGACAGAGTATTTTGGTCAGGGAAATGGCAGAGTCTAGAGATTAACGAGTCAAAGGGCATAGACTAGTAGAAGTGATGCGAGTTGATAAGCTCCAGATAGTTTGATAGCTAGTGGACTAGCCAGTACAGTAGAGTGTCTCTGTAATGGAAAAATATGTGGATAATTGTGATAGGCAAATGTAAAGCAAGTGGTTAAGAGAATATGCGTGATTGGAGGAACGAGCAAGAAGATGGATGGCCATATTGTATTGAAGCAATATTACTGAGTTGGCCATTCGGTGTGTTTTTTTTTTTTTTTTTAGAAAAGTTACAAGTAGTACGGATAGAGAAAAGAATGCAACTGTTCTAGTACGTTTTATATTAGTGAAAGATGAAGGGGCAAGAGTTGAAAGTAGTAGATGCCAATCGCCTGATGAATCAGGAATCTGTGTTGTACAGAAGATGCGTTTAGTGGTGTGACTATCTCAAGTTTCAACTTGCAATCTATTAAGGAGTGGAGTTCGTTAATTATTGGTGTAATAGCAGTGAATCCGGTCTGGTACCGGGCCATACTAAAGGAATTTTCAATAAACTTTCATGTATATTGTAACTGTAGTGGTATTCTTCTTTAATCATTACCAGATCATAAATTCCTTTTGTGAGAACTGTTGCTGTATAGTAATCATAAACTTTCCCTAAGTAATACACGGCGGTCATTTAAACTTCTAATTAGTACTTATGATTGTTAAACCTGCTAGCAGAAGAGTTTATCTAACAATCAGATGCCATAGAAAGTGAGGACAACATGGGCAAAAGAGTGAATGTGATAATTGTGCTAAACAGGGGTAACAGGACGAGTTTGAGGTCTACTTAAACTCTTACTGTTCTATAATCCAGCCATGATATGGTGAATGTTCAAGACAATAAGTTTTAGCAATGTCGTGACACACTCTAATGACTGGCTGCATGGGCGTATCCAGCGAGGGGCAGAGGGGGGCTGCTGCCCCCCCCCCCTAGAAGAAAAATTAAGTTGCCTTCAGTACACTTCGACGAGTGAAGAACTAGTTCAGGAGAACTTTGGGAGAGAAAGATTGACTGGATTATGTCTGATGAATTGTAAGCATCTTAGAATTTTAGTAAATTCTAGCCTCTCACCTTTAGGCATTAAGGGAAAAGCTTATTCTGTAGTAAAAGACAGTTTTCAGTTCATGTACAGGTTATGGGAGTAAAGCTTTATGTAGCATGAGAGACACAGTAACCAAACACACTAAATAAAACCCTTTAGGGATAATAAAAGTATTCAAAATTAAATAAATGCTCTAAATAAACCTTTGATAACAAAAAGAAGACATCAGTTTGGGAGGAAATAGATTAAATCCCACAAGTTCAATTTCAAATAATAGATTTTGATATAGGTTAACTTTGTAGTTTCTAAACCAATTTGAATGCAGTAAAGACTTTCAGTAGTTGCTAAACGCCGAATATAAACTTTGAATGATAATAAATAAACTTTAAATCAACTGAAAATTAAATAATCATCAGTAATCCAACTTTGTAATTATGAACTTCTAACTGGGGAGCATTTTGTCATTTTAAACCGATTTACGAGCAGTAAAGCAACTCAATACTTAATAATCCAACTATACTAATTTTCTGTAATGATATTAACACCTTTTACTAACCTAAATATGATAATCCAAAATAATCCAGTTTAGTACACAAGCAATTTCTAATATTTGGCATTTCACTGTTTTCACACACTTTCGAACAAAATAAAGTAATTGTAGGGAAGTAATCATGCAATTAAAATATAAATTCACTAAAATTTCGTAGTTTCTGAACGTTTAAATAACTTAAATCAATTTTTATACTTCGTCAGATACTCTGCACTTTTAATAATTTTTTATCTCAAAATCCTAGAGAACATTCGAAATAAAAAGTAGATTTCCGGAAAGAACAAAAATCTAATATCACTTATAATAATTTCAAGTAATTCCAAGTAATAGAACCGATCTTATAGAGATCTTAAAATTTATTTTTCATTGCGACCATGAGGTCAACTTAGAAATTAATTTCGACCGATCTAAAGTAGATACAGAGATGAGATAACTTTCAGAATACGTAGTTTAATTCAGTGAATCTCTTGGTAATTTTATATTTGCGAAAAAATTAATAGAAATAAAGTTATAAAATTAAAACTGAAATTGCACTTTGGTTACGTCGTAGTTAAACTTTCCCTGCACCAATCTTAATAAAAATTACACCAATAAACTCAGGAATTTTAGTAGAAAACGGTGATAATAATATAATTTGCATAAATTGTGGCTTTAAGAAAATGACGAAATGTAGAAGTTTCGAGAACAATAGTACTTCCCCAAAGTAGAGAAATAGTTCACTCCTACACTTACAACTTTTAAACCAGCTGCTTAAAATTATTCACTAAATATCCATTATTTCACAATTAAATATGTCGAAACACTGTCACACCTAAAGTTTTGGATAACCGTTTAGTTACTGAGATATTTCAGATCTAAATCGTAGAAGTGTTAGCAGAAAGTTGTGTTTTGGCTCTGACGTCAGCGAAGGTATAAATCACAGGACGCGGTGGTGACGGTGTCTTTTCCGGGTTTGAAGTCGTGCTAATAAGATGTTATAAGCGTGTGTGCGTTGGTAGGTTGGCAACTCCGACTTATGTTGGTAGCTCAGGACTTCGGTTGGCACTACCGGGTTCGGCCATCATGGTTGGGGCGTGGCTTTGTTTACTTAACATGAACTTTTAATTTTCAACTGGGGTTTGGTCGGTCTCTTCTTCTCTCCATAATCTGTGATTTTTGGAACGATTGTTCGATTGCCTAAGCAACTTAAGAATGCTGTTTGAACTTTGAATTTCATTTTTTAAATAAACTTGAAGAATTTTTGGAAAAGTGAACTGTTTCATTTCTGTAGCTGCTATCATACCTTTTCAATATTTGGGTTTTCAAATATTGTGGTGACCTGTAGCGTTCTAGTTGTATCCGGGCAACATGGTCAAATTAAGTTAAAGTATTCAACAAGCTTTCATCGGACTTGGAGGTGTGATCAAGAGAGTAAGTTAAGGCACATAGGCGATACTCTACCCCGGTATCGGTCTATGTCCTTACAGAATGTGCATCGAAATTTCGTTTAAGAACACCATGAGATATTGACAAACAAAATTATTGAAATTGAAAATCTGAGACAATTAATGTTTACATAAAAATAACTGCCTTACGATCTTAATTAACTACATAGTAGGTCCTTAGATTAAGTAGTTGGGTTACTATATTAGTCAATGATAAAAATAGTTTCCTGAATAGGTTTGAGTTTGATTTTTTAATGTCATGTTTCAGTCCCCCACCCCACTTCCTCGAAACCAAAATGAGTTGCCCCCCCTAGTTCAAATCCTGCCCCCCTCTAGTTCAAATCCTGCCCCCCTCTAGTTCTGATCCTGGATATGCCCTTGACTGGCTGCGAATCAGTTATTGAGTTCATTGGAGCTGTGGGAACTGTCATGAGCAGGAATAATTTAGCTGGAAATACACGGAAAATTGCACAGGATGGGCTTGACTAATATC
Organism: Vandiemenella viatica; assembly: GCA_031002005.1. Classification (NCBI taxonomy): domain Eukaryota; kingdom Metazoa; phylum Arthropoda; class Insecta; order Orthoptera; family Morabidae; genus Vandiemenella; species Vandiemenella viatica. The sequence goes on along the minus strand of JARYHS010008074.1, from coordinate 28,494,662 downwards.
TGGGCAGAAGGCACATGTTGAACATTTCTATGTACAAAGAAATGTCTTTTTGCTACCAATTGTTAGTCAATATAAATAACAAAGGATAGGGAAAATAACCCATCATTCATCAATGTTGAATGTGATGATTATTTTCCCTATACTTTGTTATTTCAATAGCTTAAAAGCAGTTTCCTTTTCCTTAGTATCACAGTTGTTAATTAAGGTGTACGAATCTTTCTTCAAACATGGGTACTTACAAATGCCGTGTATTTGAGGCCAGGTTTGAAGGATTCTGATGTTTTAATTAAGTTCATCTTATACTGATACTTGTGCAGTGTCAGTTGTGCAGTATTGTTTTGCCTTCTACCTGTCAGTGCTTCCTCAACCGCCACTTCAAATTTCACCACCCGAGCATAGTCATCATTTAAGCTGAAAATAACATAAAATATTCTCTTTTTTAATTCATACAGATGGAAACATTTGAAAAATTGTATTAGGTGAAACAAATGGCAATCACAATTTTTTATAGCTCTTGTTGATTAAGAATTCAAATTATTAAATTCAATTTCTTTTCCTACATGCATGCTAATAGTTACACAAGTGTACATACAAACAAGGCTGTTAGATTATTTCATACAAAAGTTAAGAATCTGCAGTCCAGGCAGCTGAAAGTTAAAACTTTATAGAGCTATAGTTTAATTTTTAATGAGTGATTACACATGACTACTGATCAACTCTTTGATGTGCATCTTGAGAACAATTTGAGTCTATCTTAATTAATCAAATGCAAATTTACAGCAGAATAATTACTCTTTTATACACAATATTAATAATTTTGATAAACTTGGTTATATTTTTACAAAATTCATGATTCATACTTCTCTCAGAAATTTTTGTGGTTTAATTTAAACATTTTAAAAAAAATATCTAAACAAAATACTTCTCTTAACTTTTTAATTTTATCAGTTTTATCATAAAAATAATTGTTTGGACATGGTGAAAAAAAAATATTAAATATATAGTTGTGATTCAAATAATTTGACACAATTTTAAATGAATACAATGTTTATCAAAATATGTTCAAAATATTGAAATTACTCAAGCATTTGCTCTAACACAATAATAAAAATGTATTTTTAATATTAAGTAATTTCCCCTAACCATGTCTGCTATCTCGACTGTTTTCCTCTCATTTTTGTTGTAGTTTCAATTTTTTGTGAATTTAATGATTTTTGAAGCAATGACACACCCATATTGTCCGTGGAGGTTAGATCAGATGATCTTGATGGTGAATGAGGTTATATACATCATTGCAATATCATTGCTTAGGGGGAAAAAAATATTATTTTGGATATTTTTGTTCTTTACCCCATTTTCAAACTGTGAAATATAAACTTGTTAAAGGGTGTAAAACAAGAAAACACTGACATCCATTCTCTAAAACTATAAACTGATTTAAATAAATCACTTATCTCAGTCATAAAAATATCATTTAGGTCTTTATATTAAGACCACCATTAAACTAAAGGCCTTGACTGACATGGGGACCGTTAGAAATGTTAAGAAGACATTCCAATCTTCTGCATATTTGAATGCCAAAAGTCACCAAAGTGTAGGTGGTACGGTGTCAGCCACATAATTTTCCAATCCATGTTCAATCCCCCTGCTGTATCAAATATTTTTATTTATTTCTACCTTCAAAAATTGTTGAGCATGAATTATTTATTTTATTACAACTTCATTTACATACTTTTATTGTGTGAAGTAACATTTAAACCAAATTACATTACATACAATTTGGTGCCATTTTTCCCGAAAATCAATTTAATAAAACTCTATAAATGAAGTTAAAATAAAATAAAAAATTCATGCTCAACAATTTCTGAAAATAAAAATAAATAAAAATATTTGAAACCATGGGGATTTGAAAATGGATCGGAAAATTATATAATGATTAAAATATTATTAAAAATATAAAAATAGCACATGCATATTATCCTATTAAGAAGAGATTTCACTTATACAGCACTTCACATTAACCTAATCTAATTGGATTATAAAGCAGTATTCTCACTTCAGTTCCTTAGCTACATCAAATTCAACAACCGCCTTTCCATCAATGGGGACTACTTTCCGGACTGGGCTCTGGAATATAGGCTGAATAACTGAAGAGAAGTAATTTGGATACATTGTCACAGTGGCCTCTCCTTTCACTGCTTTGCCATACGTATACCTGCAAAAACAATAATTATAAATTATTATTGGTTGACCTTTAACTGACACATTAAAAAATAGGTACAAAAATTATTGTAAGATTTTATGTTGTTACTATTCCAGCATTCAACTGGCTTCCACCAAAGATACTTTTGAAATAATGACATTATTCTTGCATTAAGATATTAAGATTAATTTCAAATTGTCATTGATTCAATAATCGTCAAATTTTTCTGTTTAAAGTCATTATAATTAAATACTGCACTTCTAATAGCAAAAAGCTTAAAAAGTAGATACTGACTTTGTCAGGTCCTTTTTTCAATCTTTTTTTGCATTACAAAACTTCTTTGAAAACAATATTGGCTGTTATAATGTTATCATCATTGACTTTTTGACCATATGTGTCTTTTAACACTAAAATAAATATTAATGAATCTACAAACTCATGGAAAAGCCACGTATGGTTGTTCATATGAAAAAACAGGTTCTGATAAATACAATCCTGCCTTTTGAAGAATCTTACCTTGTGCTTTCTTAATGGTCATAACAAAGGTTACTTCTATTGGGAATTGTTTTATATATATATATATATATATATATATATATATATAATTTGGAAAGGCACGATTGATCAGAAGATGTGACATTAATGTCAGGTTTATCTGAGTGAATGAATTTAGAACTGATGATGTACTCGTCTAAGGAATTACCACAAATCTTGGACCATTAATTAATCCCTGATTACCATTAAGATTTGTATTTAACATAATAATAAGAAAAAAAAATTAAAAAGCAATTTATGAGGTGGTAAATCAGACAATCTGAAATGGTTCTAGCCATTTGGATAAAATCTCATATGTAGATAACATTTTGCTTTTCAAGTTTGTAACACATTTTACAAAAAATAAAATAAAAAGAGAGACAGAGAGCAATTCTTGTATTTGGTGTCTTGGAAACGGCTCTAACCTCATCTCAGGCACCAGTAAGCCTACAGATGTTAATAAAGCTTATCTTTGGTTATAGTATGGAACTGTGCACCTCAAAATGCCTAGGAAGCCTTCAAGAAAAACATTTTATTTTAATTGGATTTTACTAAAAATCTTGCATATTGAACAGAAATAAAAAGATGCCAAGTGAAGATGAGTCACCCAGATACTGTAGGCGATATATGAAATAAGGAATGTTGAGCAACATACTTGGCACGCACAACAGCTCCGAGCTTTGAATTCTTGAAGGTGACGTATGGTGGCACTTCTAGGGTGACTTCAAACTTGGGCAGCACATATTCTGCCACCTGGAAGCTCTTGCGGAAGGTTTGGTCCAGCACGCTCACGACAATGCTCCAGTCTCCAAGCACTGGTGACTCAGACAGCTGCAGCTCCCCAGAGAACACACCCTTAGTTGTCAGCGCACGCCGCCATTGCTTTACCCTGTTGTCGTGCCCATCCTAACAAATTTAAAGAGTTAAAAATAAAATCTTTCATTCATAGGATATGCTTTATTGCAACTAGAATTATTTGTAACTTGATTTTCAACTCCTGGGGTGGTAAAAAAATATATTGTGGCTTTACAAATTGGTTCTACCTGATATAGAAGACATCTTTCTTGACATTTTATATTAACATAGTGTCTGCTGTTAACTAGCCAAGCAAGCTTGGTGCAGTTTTTACACAATATTTCAGCAATCAAAATCTCTGTTGCTATCTTCAAGTTAAGTGCTGAACAGGCCAAACAATTGGAAATTCATAGCCAAGAGCTCTCTTGGCTGTAAAATGCATTTAAAGCGGAGATGGCATAGGCAAATATATGAACTGCTAAAAATTATAGTCTGAAATGCCTGTGCTCAGCAAAAGAATCAGAAACTGTGAGGGTGAATCAAAAAGTAAGTTATACTTCCAAGTTACGGCCATTTATGAAACCACATCCACATAGGCAACATGGCTATGACAACATACAATGTAAGTTCACTTTTCCACACTGTCCCCAAGAGACTGTTAACATTTTTAGGAACGGTCAACCAACTTTTTGATTCTGGAAGCATAGAAATCATGACCACAAATCTTCTAGGGTTTGCAGCCGGATTTTATTATAAAGTGACCAGCTTTCGGCTACTAGCTCAGTAGCCATCTTCAGATCGATTATGTATCGGCGATCTTGCCTTGATGGATACCTAGCCCAGTAGCCATCTTCAGGTCGATTATGTATCGGCGATCTTGCCTTGATGGATACCTGCTATCCATCAAGGCAAGATCGCCGATACATAATCGCCGATACATAATCGACCTGAAGATGGCTACTGAGCTAGTAGCCGAAAGCTGGTCGCTTTATAATAAAATCCGGCTGCAAACCCTAGAAGATTTGTGGTCATTTATTCGCAGGGAAAGCCTGAATTCGCACATAGAAATCATCTCCAGCACTATGTAACCAACTGGAGACAGCTCATTATTTCAGAATTGTCATTCATCGTGTTCCTTTTTTTAGCTTACTGAACACATGATAATCGCATAGTGCTAAGTCTGGACCGTATGGAGGATGTTGCCATACCTCCCACTTGAATCGCTACAGCAGTTTGGACTTTTGGTGAGCCGTGTGAGGAGTTACTGTAGCTTGCTCCGCATTGGCCACAGTCACGACACACAGCGTGCTCTTGCGGCAAGCTAGTGTCACTTACTTTTTGATTCACCCTCGTACAATGACTGCACATCCTCTAAACCATATGGGCAACAAGTAATCCTGTGAAAGTGGGTTTAGTGAATTGACTTTTTTGTGTTAGGATTCCATGCAATTAAATCTGTACCAGTATTGTCCGTAAGCTCAATTCCTTGTAAAGGAAGATATGTGATAACATTCACACAAACTGATTTTAAGGTATATGAAGGAGCAACTAGAAACTAAAAATAAACTTTATATCATTCCAATTAAACAATCAACATTTTCTAATGCAACCAATAAAGCAGTTTTGAACTTCAACTTACTCTACCTGAACAGTGAGCTGTATCAACAGTTTCAATGAACACTGATATCGTAATTCCAATAACACTTTCTTATACCAAACTATCAGATGTGGCCAATAATTAGAAGCAATAAAATCGTGTATACTGTCATGCTACAGGGAGTACGAGAAAGACTACAGCAGATCACAAGTATCTACTACAAACTGAAAGTTAAGGCACAAAAGATTTCTGTTTTTGAATTCTATATGTTCAGTTCCATTAGGTCTATACAAATTGTAATGTAATTTCCATTTTTATGCTGTTACTGTGATCACCTATTGGCATACCCATTAATGAATCCAGATAGGGGAAGGAGGGTGAAGACTTGTGAGAGGGAGCACTTGGCGTGAGGTAGCTTCGCCACCTGTGTGGATAATACCCCAGTTCTAGACCGTCGCAAGTACTATGTCTCCATCTACTAGTTGAAACATTTATTCTAACATCACATACTTGGAGAGTTTGCTCTGACATGTCATTGTAGTATTGAAAAGTAAGCATTTACCTTATTAATGATAAAATTGGGGTGGTAGGGGGAGAAGGAATTCTTTTGACAGAAGGACGCATCGTACAAAAAACATAGGGAACTCTTATTCTACAGGATGCATAATATGCAAGACCATTCTTAACCAGTAATATAAACAATTTTACAACCAGTACTAACACAGTAATTAACTTACACAGAACATCTAGATACTTCCAACTCCATGATATGCTAATATAATAACAATTATTTCCCCCAAAAAATTAATTAAAATGTATGAATTATTGTAAATCCATATGACTCACTATTATATATATACAGATATAATTTACTTTTACGTATACTTACAGTTATGTATATATCCAGGGCACCAGTGACACTTGGTTTGAGGTGAGAATTTAATACTACAGCTCTAAACATAACCTTGTGTCCTGGTTTATAAATAGCCTTGTCTGTCTGGATGAACACGGAGTAACTTTTATGTTCATACTCAACATTTGTAGAGTTTTCAAATTCCAAGCCACTTATTCCTTTAGCAGTCAATCTGTAGACTCCTGTGCCAAGATCTCCTATCTGAAGAGAGAGAAAAAAAAGTATAATTAGATTCATCGTCAACTACTTGTATCAGAAAAAGTAATGATTGTCTGTCTTTAATTTAACTTAATTTAATTTAAATGGAGTGCATACTGTGGTGGTAATTTCCCTACACTCCCATTTACCACTTTTCCTGATTATTATTATCATTATTTATCTTACTTTATTTGAGTGTAATTTCCCCACTTATCTACTTTTAATAAACACTGCCACTCCAATGCCTAACGCTTGGGTGTCAGCCACACAGTAAGCACTTCCTATAGTGCGGCGGACACCCAGTGGTCCTGATGATGAAATGTCATGAGTGAGGATGAAGAAATTCTACCCCAATTATGCAAGGGAAATACTGAACTTTATATTATTTTTTATACAGGGAGTGACACAGGTTTTTCACAATCTAAATATTGTGTGGTCAGCAAAACAGACTATAATGGTGTAGGTTGCTTCAAGACACTTATAATAGGTGTTTGTTTAAAGATGACAAGAAATTTCAGGAAAATTTTCAGCTGAACATCACGCAGTTCAAATAAGTTCACAATCTCATCAAAGAATATCTCTTTCAGATATACACATCCCATAAGTGCAGATGAAAAACTAGCTCTTAACTAGATAAGTTGAAATATACCATACCATGCCGAATTATTGGTTTATTAAAAATGCAGTAAATAACATCATTGTACAAAAAGTATAGATTATTATTATTATTATTACAGATATCTTATCTTAATTTTGTGTTTAGGTTTATGGCAACAGGTCAAACATTAAGATCACTGACACATTCAGAATATCATCTTCTTATATCACCAAAATTGTGCAATATATGCTGCAGTTCTACATAAGAAATTAATGCCTATTTTCTTGCCTCTGATCTCACCAGACCAGTTAAAATCAAAATGTAAAGAATTTGAAGAAAACTGGTAATTTGCTAACAGGGCTATTGATGGAAATGTGAGAATCTTTTTCCAATGCACTATCAGGCTTATTGTATTACAATTATAAACAGGTTTTCTCTACTGCCCTTCTGACTGTAGTCGACACAAACTACAAATTCCATTTTCACTGAAGTTGACTCATATGGGAAGGAAGGCACAGTGGAATTTTTAAGAAAAGTAATATAAAAAAAAATATTTGCCAGAGGTAATAAGATTCCTCCACCATCTAAACTTCTGAATTCGGATATAGTAGTACCACACATTTTCATAGGCAATGGTACATTTCAATTACATTCAAAAATGATGAAACCCTTTTCACACCGAGTTTCAAGTACTGACAATAAAAAAAACTATTTTCAATTGTAGTCTTTCTAGAACTCTAGAGAGTTTCTGGAAACTCCTTCGATCTACTGGAGTCAATTACTTCATATATTTCATTTGCTAATCAGTATAAAACCAGAAACGACCTTTCATTTAGTTATTACTACTTTCTATTTACATAATTTGCTTAGAAATCTACTCCTAGAAAAAAATACATATATATCAAACCTCATTATGAAATAAACAGAAATGAGCAAGTACAAACCAAATATCTTAGACCATTAGCAAGGGGTAATGGTTATGCACATGCTGATGGGTTTTCTGTGAGAGATTCATCCACAGAATACTTTAAAAGTTGCAGAGGTGCAGGGTTAACACTCTGACAAGGCAATCGTGTTGCTAGAACGAATTAGGGTTACTTTATAATTGTATAATATTACAAATATGTATGTATATTATCAAAAATTCCCATTTGTATTTATATGAATTTATAATATTAATTCTGTGTATTAATTAGTATTTATGTTAGAAAATAAAATAATTATTAAAATTATTAGTATTGCATTTAATAACAATACAGATAAAGATGAGATTAGCTAATCTTTTGATGAATTCTGCTATTTCTTTCCAAATATTGTCCTTGTACAGTAGTGAAGAAATGTTGTATATACAAGGAAATTTACACGCTACTTCCATTAAATTGGTCTAGAAAGCATCATAAACTTAAAGATTCCTTCCTGCAGTATATACTGAAAACTGAATTACCTGTCATACAACACCATCTATTAAAAAACAAATGTGAAGTCACAAATCGAATAGCAAACAACCAAATAATGCTGTCACAGGTATATGTAGTCCTTAGAACAATGTAACTGAAATATAAAGGTAATTTAAGTCAAATATTTATTTAATATGCAGGGATATCTAATTATAAAGCCACAAACAAAAAGTGATAACAAATATTTGTAATAGAGCACAGTATCACTGACTGGTTTGAACCTGAATCTTACCAATTGTCATAACCCTCAAAACCCCTCAAAGATGTTTACAGGGGTTTGAAGAGGAATTGAGAAAACAGAGTTTCATCATAAACAATTTTGCAGTTTGGTCAGTAATTTTCTTGTCACAGAGTATGAAATGTTAAAAGAATGAAAGGCCGACATTAAGCTACATTCAAAAAATTATTGTCTGGATGCTTTTGATTTATATCATACAAACCTCTAGCTTAACAATACGCGTTGTGTAGGGTTCGACAGTAACAGTCTGACTAGTTTGAAAGGTGCCTCCAACATCCTGCCTGCCACCAACTGTCACCACGACAGTGCACGGTACTGGCACCGCCTGAGTGCTCACAGCCACGTGGTAGTCCGAGTTGGGCCGCAGCACTCGCGGTGCCACTACTGTGTAAAACCTGAAACAAAAGGAGGAAACTGATGTAAATTATTGCAGCAGACAAAAATAACAACACAAATAATGAAATATATGGAAAAGTAACTGAGACGACATTTCCAATGCTAACTGTTCAATGCAGCTCAAAATTTATTAATACGTGTATACAGTCAGTAACAGCAAATCTCAAACACTTTCCCTGCCACATGAGTGCATGTAACAAATTTCCATACACCAGTTGTCTACTGTAATAGCTAATGATACAACATTAGTGTATAATATGATTAAATATTGTAAACAGTGTTGTTACCAATCCTCCACATAACTACACTGACATCACGCCTCAAAAAATCAACCATAGCCTTTTAACTATCACCCAGTTCTTTCATGGTCTCAGTTCCTGCAATGTGGGCATGACTTCCCATACTTCTCCCAAACTTTCTACCCACTGCCCAGTGAACAAGTTTCGGCAGACCTCCCAATCACAAGAACGACTTGATCCACAAATATTTCCCTTTGATTTCTCAAAACCTTCCCATGGGCCTTTTCCATGCAACATACCTCACTGCAAAACCTGCAGCATGCATCCAGCTATTTATATCAAACAAGCCTCTAGCTTGACATGATTCATTGTGCAGGGATGGACAGTAATAGTCTGACTAATTTGATCCTGCCTGCCTGCCTACCTACCACAATACATGGTACTGGCCATGGGCGCCGGCAGGATTGCTTCTAGGGGGTGCACCAGGGCTGCATTGGTGCCCCCCCCCCCTATCGGCCCAAAATTTTCCGGGCTGGGCGTCCTTTTTTTAGCTTTACTACTGCCCAGACGGCGACCCGGGATGTCAGGGGGGTGCAAGTGCACCCCCTTGCACCCCCCTCGCGGCGCCCATGGTACTGGCACTGCCCGACTGCTCACTCCTACATGGTAGTGCACATGGATTTATTCTAATCCAACCACAGGAGAAACTTTCACATAAATGAACATGTTACATGAACCACAGTGCATACAGTGCACCTTATATATCAACTACCTGCCTACACTTCTCTATTTTGTATATATGAGGGAGTACCCAAAAGAAACCGAACTGATGTTACAGAAGGCAGAGTTTTTGTAGTATCAGTTTTTGCCACCTGTAGCGTGTAGTCCTTCTGTTCCTGACTCAGTATCCCAATTTTCATCCCAAGAGCAGGTTGTGTTTGGCTGATGTTAACCTTTTTTTTTTTTTTTCGTTGTGACTGCTGTTTTGTGCTTGTCGTTTTTGCGATGGCTAATTTTCATGAACAGCACATGGCGATGAAGGTATTTTTTTTTTATAGCATTACACCTCATTGACATTGAGGTCATTAGAGGTGGGAAAGGATGGGGGCTAGGAGGGAAGGGAAGGAATTCAGACATGGCTTTTTAAATGAAGCATCCTGGCATTTGCCTTGAGTGATTTGGGGAAACCACGGAAAACCAATATCTGGATGCCCGGATGGGGATTCAAAAACGTGTCTTTCAGAATGCAAGGCCAGAGTGTTACCGCTCACCCACCATGCTCAGTGAAGTTTTGCCTCCTGCTCAAAAAAAACTGGTACAGAAAATCTTGAAATGTTGAAAATCATATACAAGAATGATATTATGGAAATCCAAGTGGTTGAGTGGTTTTTACTATTTCAAAATAGGTAAAATATTAATTGATAACCCATTTCATTCTGGACAACCTTCAATAGCCCAAACTGACGAAAATGTCATAAAAATTTGCGATATCATCCTAAAAAATTGACCAGATACAATTGAAGAAGTTTTGGAACTGTTTCGAGTGACTTAAGCTCAGGAGTGACTTAGAGCTCAGGTCAATATATTTTATGTGAAGATTTGGGTATAAGAAGAGTAGCTACCAAAGTTGTGCTCCAACTGCTGACTACACAGCAAAAACAAGACCACTTTGAAGCTGTGATTTGAAGGAACAGCTCCAAAATACAAATGTTTTCTTCAAGGACATAACAGGTGAAAAATCCTGATGCTGCAGTTATAATCCTAAAATGAAGCAACAATTGAACCAATGGCAGACTCGCCTACTGCCAAAAACCATGACAAGTTCAATCAAACATCAAGACAATGCTAATTTGTTTCTTAAGTGTGCGAGGAGTTGTCCATTCAAAGCACAGCTTCAGACAGATAACCAGTCCTTTTACCTGGATGTTTTCAAAAGATTGCACAACAATGTGCAACTGAAAACGTCATCTCCCTATTCACCAGATCTTGACCCCCCTGTCTCTTCTTTTTATTCCCTCAAATGAAAAAGACATAGAAGGAAAACACTTTTCTAACACAGATGAGGGGCAGAAAAAAATGATTGAGATATTGTCAAGCATCTCTGAAGAGGAGTATAAAAAATTATTTTAACAATGGAATAAAAGATTGGACAAATGTATCAGATTCAGTTCCAGTTTTAAAGGGACTGGAATTAAATTTACTATTTTTTTAAAAAAAAAGTTTGGTTTCTTTTAGGTACTCCCTCGTAATCCTCAATACCAAATAACTATCAATCAGAATGTCTACATGAGCAACCTATACCATTCAGTAGCAGCCCATGCCAGTACCCACAGCTCTAAAACTCTGAACAACTATTTTGCAGTGAAATCTGTCAGAATTTTCTTGCAAGCTATCACTGCATCTAAATTTCATAGGTCGGAACCAGCTTATCAAAATGCCCCAGATACCAGACTTCCATATAGCCTCAATCTCTAATAAGATTCTACCAGTAAACCCATCACTTAGTGTTTGATTATTAACTTTTTTATGGTTTATCCTATTATTGCTCCTTTATTTGTGCATTATTAAATTTTACATTTTTATATGTTTTCATATCTAATAGTGTGCTCCACCACCACCTGTGTGTGTGTGTGGTTTTAATTGTTCACTTCACATAATTTAATCCTTCAACCCAACCCCTATTCTCTAAGGCCATGCCAGTCATGCAGTAAGCCTTGGTTTATGCACAGCTCCCTTGCCAAATGACCCATCTCTCTCCACATTAAAAATGTTTTAAAACAAAATATTGTACAACTGTGTTTGTCTAATGTTTAGTGTGTTAGCCGCAGTCCTTCTGCCTCTGACTTGGTGAGTGATTGGCTTATTTTTCCATATCCTTTAGTGGCTCAACAGCAATAGTTCCTTAAAATTAGGTACAATGTTTATTCAACAAAATTTGTTATTTTGTATTCCATGCAATAAATCTAAATGATCAGTTATTCCTAGAGGTTTGTTTTGGTTGTGATGGTCAGGTTGAGAAAAGAAAAGAAAGGTTATAATCAAAGTATAGAATAGTCTCTGCTGACAAAGTACCTGCATTTCAAGTTACTTTGGTGTTGGGAGTCCAAAAAGAAACTAGAGTAAATTTGTTTAAGAGCAATAACTCTTTTATTTCAGGATAGTAAAAGAGGGTGATAAATTATAGTCTGGCGGTCGAATACAATCATAAGATAATAAGATATCCAACATGGTCATGAAATGCGATGACATCTAAAAATAGGACACTTTGTTATTTACTTTACCTAAAAATAGTTTCCTTTAAACCATATGTATATTCAATGCCACCTGACAGAAAAAAATGTAGAACATTTCAAAATCCTAATGGTTTCCAGGTCCACACTCCCCCACTCCCCAAAATAGTCCTACCTCACAAACCATTTCACTCTTTAAAACAAGATTTACTTTGAGTCTTTAACTATGAAAAAGATAAATTAAAGGAAATTTTGATTTGTAAAACAAAGAGAATGTGAAATTATTTATAAACTCATGTTATTTAATGGTTCTTTGCTTATCAAGTACACAATACAGTATTTAAAAGTAATACTAACATACACAGGCAGAAATTAAAATTCCAACACCCAGACTGGAATCGTTAAGAAACGTCATAGATATATCCAGGGTCATACCCAGGGGCGTAGCTACTATGGGGCTAGGCGGTGCAGTGCACCGGGGCCCCTACACTCAGGGGCGCCCCAAGCATACCTCTGAGGGCCCCCAAGCGCAGTTCAGAGGCCTTTTTTTTTAGCTCTACAGTCGTCTAAGGGGGCCCCAGAGACACAGGAAGCCCCTCACTATGGGCCCTCTCACTGCTCAGGGGGGCCCCCAATCACTGTTCAGGTGGCACCTAAGCACAACTCAAGGGCCCCATCCACAGCTCAGGGGGCCCTTACCAGCAACACAAAGCAAAAATAAAAAAAGGTCGCCCATCTGGCCTGAGGGCCCAAAATAATTTTTTTTGCACCGGGGCCTTGTTGACCTAGCTACGCCACTGGTCATACCCAGAAGAAATGATAACAAACTGAAATGTATCAGGCTAAATTTTTTACCTTTAGGTACAGTTGTCAGCAAGAAATATGACCACCTTGAGCACCCATACATTCGTGGATCCTTAATGGCATTGAATCAATAAATGTTCAGATGTCTTATTTGGGTTTAACTCTTTATGCCTGCATGTCTTGTGCAGTGAGTCATAGCACAGTTTGTGCCGGGTGACCATATGATCTGATGTGTCTACTCTTGGCATCCTAGATATGCTCTACTGAAGACAAATCTGGGGACCATGCAGTTCACATTGTGATTGAAACTCCTAGCATGGCTTGCATAGCTATGGCCACAATATGAGGACGGTCATCATCCTGTTAGAAGATGTGATGTGGATGGTGGACATGATGGGTATCACAATAAGGTGCAACACCCCATTCACAAAGTAGTAGGCTGTCATTGGTCCTTCAACAACAACCAACTCAGTCCTGCTGTCGAAACTAATTGCCGCCAAAGCATTACACCAGTGGAAGCACCTGCATAACGTTCAGAAATTACAGCAGGGTGGGTCCTTTCTCCACTACTCTGCGTACATGTTGCTGATTATCACTTTGCCACAGACAGAATCAATACTCATCTCTAAACACAAATGTATGCCATTCACATGTCCATTTGCATTTTGCATTGCACCAGGTAAGACATTGCTGGCAATTAAATCAAGTTAATGGAACACATTGCATGGGGTTCAGATGTGAAACCAAGCTCCAAGCAATTGGTTTACAATCTTCCGGGGTAACTCTCTCTGTAACCACTGCTTGGAAACGGCCTGCAGTCACCCACACAACTTGGCTGTTTTCACTTGCTGTTGTACATCTGCATTGACCTTTGCCTGCTCTAAAAGTATTAGAGCCTTCTTTCATCAACTGTGTAACAATTTTGTATACTGATATTGCACTATGGCCTATCCTTTGGGAGATTTCGTGATATGATGCATCCATTTCAAACACGCCAATTCTCTGACATCTGTCACAGTTAGATATTTGATTGTAGAGAGTAGTTACTCTTCACCTTAGCATACTTGGTCAACAAGAACTTGTGGACAAAGAAGTGTCATGTTACATCACACATTCACCACTTATACACGAAAAATCATAGTAATTTTGTTAACAAGTAGACCTGTAATTCTCATACTATAGCATGTAAAACTTTCAATTTTTAATCATTTAATACTCTGTATATGGGAATACATGAGGCCAAATTTCATTCATTTATCACAACTCCATCTGGGTGTTGGGATTTTAATTTCCACCAGTGTATATATCAATTAAAAGTTGCTGAGCTTCTATCCCTGTCAAAACTGAAACAAAATAAAGATTTTTCCCATCTTCTCACCATAGTCTTTCTCAGAGGTCAAGGTACTAAACATAGAGCATTTAGCACCATGGTCTATAAGGAAGGCTTCGGCAAGATGAAGTGAAAAGCATAATGTGTTTTAGTAGTGACAAATTTAGAAGCCAGAAAGCCATTTCTAATTTATTATTATTTTATCTTCCTAACGTCTCTCTAACAGCAAGGTCTTTAGAGACGGTAAAGGATGGGGGGGCAAGGAATGGGAAGGAATTCGGCCATATAGTTGAAGCTGATGAAACCACAGAAAGAGAGAAGATGGGGGATGACAACAAGGGGGAGGAAAGTAATGCTTTTAACTATGAAACAACCCGTTATAAGGCAATTATTAGTGAACTGTATGTGTGTAATGAACAAAGTAATAGTGTGTGCTAACTTAACAGAGAAGCACAAACTACAAATGGTTACAAGGATATGAACTTTGTTACAGGAAGTAGCAGTACCGGATAAGCCATAGCCACGTAGCAGGAGTTAGTGAATGCTACGGGCCCCGTGTCTTCTGGGGAGCCCCGCCATGCCTAGGATTCTCGGTGGCCTGCCCAGGATGATGAATAGGGTCCCTTCTTTACATTTGCTACAGCATTAATCAGGCTCTGGGAAGGAGTGCTAGACAATGAATTTTTCCCTGATGGTTATAAAGTGTACCAGTACTGCAAAGGAAGAGTCGGTAGAGAAGTTTTCACACTGGTTAGCAAAGACTACTTAGTTTGCTGGTGTTTATACTTAACAGTCATTAATCACTATATAGGGGAGAGCGGGGAGGGTTCGGACAGTTTTTTTTAACTACGAATTGTAGCTTTAATTTAAAATTGATATTTCCAAATTTTAATTATTTTCAATCTCCAGGGATTAAGACTTCATAATTTCAGTAGACTTTGACAAAAATGATTTTAGTTTTTACACAAATAATTTTTTTTTCAAACTTGAAAATTGTCCGAAATCTCCCACTATGTGGGAGACAATGGACAAGTTAGGGGGAGATTCTGGACACACTAACACAGAATTAAAAAGTTGCATTTATTAGTAAAAATAACAAAATAAGCACCACAAAACTTAAAAATTACTTAGCAAGAGATTTATTTTAAGACAAAAAAGATGTTACTAGTACAAAGAAAAATCACTCAGGTCCATATTAAAATATATCATATTTTTGAACCTTTCACGAGTGTCCGTTTGAGCAGAGGGAAGTTTGAACATCACATCGTCGTATGGCACAAAGAATGTATCTTCATCAGACAAAGTAAATCTATATGATAAGTTCTTTCTTTTTAGAAACCTTACTATATAACCCCCCTTGTTTTCTTCTTCAATTCTTGCTACATATCGTCGTGCACTTGACGTCGTCTTCCCATGAACGTTAACAACTGCGTAGGCACCAACAGGAACACTAGTATTATCTTGATCAGAAGAAGTATCTTCCTGCCATTCCCCTCCAGATGAGTCTCCAATATTTGAAAGAACACTGTCTGATTCACTTTCAGACGAAGTGTTTCTTTTCTTCTTTGCATCTTTTTGACAAAGATTGCTGGATGCTACGGGATGGGCTGTAGCTTCTTTTTTAGAAGAAGTTTCAAACAATTTTTTAATTGGCCTAGCTTCTGTTCTGGAATTCTTTTTCGACTTTTCTTTCGCGGCAGCAATTTCATTTTTTTCCGGGGTGTCTGTGGCAATCATGCAACGTCCTCTCTTACGACCTCGGTTTGTGACTTTTCTTTCTTTAGCCTTTGGAAAAGGTTGAATATTTTCCGGTGATATTATGCTAGTTGAAGGAGACACAATGCTGGTCGAGTTGGGTGAGCTGTGTAAGGATCTTGATACAGAAGGTGTTTCAAAATCCAAGATTTCATTTGTGTGGCAATCATTCTTCAATCGCTTTTCAGATTGATTTGTTTCACTTGGTAGTGGTCTATCAGTAACATAAGCCCCCAGGAAGTCTTCCTCGGTGAAGATTCCCCGATTGAATGGCACAATGCCAGTGGATTGAAATCCCTTCTTGATGTTTGACGGAGTAGCAG
The DNA here is from genome assembly GCA_031002005.1 of Vandiemenella viatica. Taxonomy (NCBI): domain Eukaryota; kingdom Metazoa; phylum Arthropoda; class Insecta; order Orthoptera; family Morabidae; genus Vandiemenella; species Vandiemenella viatica. The sequence continues at coordinate 28,478,052 of JARYHS010008074.1, read as the reverse complement.
ATTTGTCCCAGGCTGAATAGCATATGAATGGCAAATCATAAATGGTGAGGGCTTGCCCAGGGTGATTTGTCATCCATGAATCACATCCTTCGCTCACAAATGCCTTGAAGGACTTATAAATGCAAGTGTCCAGAGGTTGCAACTTATTTGTGGTATGGAGAGGAAAAGTAAGGACAACAATGCCATTACTTTTACAATAGTCAAGAGCTTCAATAGAAAGGTGGGTTTCATGATTGTCCCTCAATAACAATATCTTCTTGTCAATAGAACATTTACTATATTTTACCAAATGCTCTAACACTTTTATAAAGTTTTCACTGGTCATCCATCCAGACGGATGCGCCAACCCCAATGGACCATTATCGGGCACACCTTGCATCATACGCTTTTGATCAAACCTATGGCGTGGAAAAATTAAAACTAAAGGGAGGGCATTTCCTGAAGCACTAACTATTCCAACATGAGTTATAAGCTCTCCACGTTCTCGTGATACCTTTTGACCGACTTGGCGTTGACCCTTCTGTGAAATAACTTTAGGCACTCGAGGAACGGTCGTAACTCCAGTCTCGTCCAAATTATAAATTTCATGAGGTTCAAATGCATATCGTTTCAAGACCTCTTCCAACTTGTCCTGAAAAAGTTTTAAGTTATTTGCGTTAAAACTACTCATTCTCGCCAAACTTGTTGGTTCGGGTGTCCTGATGGAAAGTGAAGGATGTCGATGCATAAAACCCGTGAACCAATCCCGAGATACGGATCGACTCGTATTCCAATTTTCGGGTACAGACAAATTATTTTTTACCGCAAATTCGAATGCCAGGCGTTTTGCACAGGCAGGTGTCAGTCCATGAAACATCTTGCTACTTCTAACAAGATAATCTGACAATTCTTCTTCCATACAAGGTGTCAAAATTTGACTTTTTTAAAGTCTGGGGCATAGTTAACATTTTCTGGATGCATCTTCGTTCTTTTTACGTAGTCAAGAAGTGTTGATTTCTTAAGCTGGTATTTATCAATTTTCTAATCGATGCTCCCCTTTCTAGGACTTCGTTAACTGCCATTTTCATCGTGGCAGCACAAAAGGTCCTATCTGTCCTCTTTTTGTAATATCTCCGCATTTTACAACCTAAAACAAACACATTCTCTAAAACCAAACTTATATAACAGAAACGGGGAGAGATTAGATAGAAGTAAAAAATTTCAGAAATAAGGGGGGAGACTTCGGACAGACTGTCCGATCTCTCCCATACAGCCATCATAAGAAAAACATACATTTCAACGTGACTAAAATGGAAGTAGAGGAATCAATTCTGGTTTATTATGTTTATTACTTACCTTAGTTTCCACAAAAAATATTTGCTTCTTGACAAATGAATATTGTCCAAGTCCACACCTTCCGAATGGAGCGCCGAAAATTACAACAGAATACACAAAATCAGAAAAATGGTCGGGATAACAATGCAGATTGTCAGAGCCTCACTGTTGGCGTCGGCCATTCAAAAGCGACTGAAAACTCACCGAAACAAGCAGCAGGGCTGCCAACTATCCTTCTCCTTGTATGAAATCTAGCAATGTCCAGAGTCTCCCACTGTCCGAACCCTCCCCGCTCTCCCCTACAGATTTCTAGGGTGATATAAAAGAAAAATTTAAAGAAATGATGAAGATGAGGCTAAATTCATATTCAGAGTTCAAATTAATAACAGCAATGAATGAAGCTAAAAAGGGGTTTATGAAGAATATCAGTGAGTTCATTGAATAATGCATCCAGAAATTTCTACAGCTGTATTATTAAAGTTATGTTTAACTGTCTGATTACATCCAGATTCAGTTATGGATAATGATGGGGAAGAGTATACCAAAGATATGAAAATGACAGAAATATTAAGTAACTGGTTTAATAAGACCATTAAGGACTATAATTCAGGATTAGTATGGGGTAAATCAGAGCAGAAGCGTGTCCACGTAAGTAAAAATGAACACACTAAAAATTTTGAAACAAATCTAGAGGATTCTATGCAAGGGTATTAGCTCTGATTCACTGCCCCTCTACTTTTCTGGTGTTTGAATTTACCCCCACCAATTTCCCGACTGGCGGTCTTTCTGTGAGGCAGTCTCCAGCTGCGCCCACCTCTCATAATGTGCTCCCGTTGATGAAGGGTTTACCCCAAAAATTACTTTATTATTTGTGTTTGTGTCTTTTCTGTGTGTTCGTGCCCCAACATCCATCATCTAAAGGTAAGTGGCGGCTCATTTCCCTATCCTAATTTGATATATATATATAAAAGAGATCATTAGAAATGAGAAGAGATGAGTGGAGGAAAATGAGTAAGATGGTAAAAATTATACGTATAGGATCTTGAGGAAACCATTGCAGGAAATGCTAGGAGTGATTTTTGGAAACCACAAAAACCAAAATCTGGCCAGATTTGTATTCGACCAAGCATCATCTCTTAAATGTTGAATCAGTTAACACCCCCACCCCCCCTTCCATACTCAGTTGAATATTCCAATTTGTTATATTTCAGGAGCCAATACATCCCAACTACAAGTTTGTTCATCAACAAAATATTATGACAGATACCAGCTCCTTGTAGAAAAGATGGTACAACACATACAGGTGAAGAGCCTGACACATGAGGAGCAATAATGATGTTACAAAATTAAATCCAGATACCTCAATACCATCATGGTGATGATTAAAACTCGACAATATTCCTTAATGAGTTTGTAAGTGAACACACTACTATAATGCTGCAATGATGTATTGAAAGGAGGAAAATGACAGGATCAGAAGTTCTTACCTGTGACAGCTAATAAATGAATCACAACAATTGTATATATTAAAATAAATAGCAATTTTTTTTTTTTTATTTTTTTTTTTTTATTTTTTTTTTTTGGTATGTTAGTCAACACTATAGTGTAATCATACAAAATTTCCAGTACTAGGTTTCAATTCAACATGTTCTGAGGTCTTCCTCAATTGCTATGACTGTTTCTAATATCATGTGTTTTGCGTATGTGTAGCAGACTTAAGTGAATGGGATACATCAAATACTGAACTTAATATTTCCATTAATTTTAAGATTTATATATATGTAGGTTTTTAAGCTGAATGCTTTTTACACTGCTTCTAGTATTGAAAATTTAGGTACTTCTCTGACATCACACATGGTTGATCATTGCTCTAAGTAAACTGTTCCAAAAAAAACCCATTGATTAGATATTTTCCAATTATACAGAAATATTCCTTCTACAATTTCAAAACAAAAAAATCTCAGAGCACTTGTAAATTAATAGTGTTTGTTTCTCAAACATGTTTTTCTACACATGGTGGTCTTGCTTCAGAAATATTTCTTAATGCAGATGTCATACATATAATTAGTTATTTTTATTCTCCATATTTCTTTTAAATCACAATAATTCTTCATTTTAAAATATGCAGAAAGTCTTTTTGTATTAAGTTTTTTGTAGACCCAATAGTCTGTTTAATTTCTAAACAGAAGATATAGATGAATGGTAAAAATAAGGATTGAGCAATATGAAGTATGTAAGTAATATAATTTCACATATTAGCAAAATTATCACTTTAAAGAAGCAGAGAGACCAATGACACATACCCACTCTGAGCCTGCGCGCTGGCTGCAATTAACAACAGCAGCAGACCGCTCAACATGGCGGTCATGCGCAAGCTTCCTGAAACAATAAACATAGTCCTTATTCACAAATGTATTCAAAATATGAATAGCCTTTATTAATAACAACATAGGCAATCTGAAATTAGTTTATTATTTTTTACTCTAATGTGGTGACCATTTATAAAATTAGATTAATACTTCTCTACATAGAAATATATATGTATACACAATGAAATCAAAGGCGCTAAGTAGCGAAAAGGAATTAAATTAGGATAGGGAAATGAGCCACCACTTACCTTTAGATGATGGAGATGGGGCGCGAACACATAGAAAAGATACAAACACAACTGGTAAAGAAATTTTTGGGACGAGCACAGTCTTTCTGTGAGATAGTCTCCAACAACACCCACCCCCCATAATGTTCTGTTGACAAAGGGCCAATATTACTTCAACATATTTCCAGGGCTCTGGTGTGCAGAATGCTTTTGGACTCTATATAAATAATATTTACAGGAATGGTAGATGATATTCATTTACTTTCAATACCCCTGTGATAATTTTAACCATGCTTGCACTTTTTCAACCAATCTACACCATCTTGACACAAATTGTTCACAAGGTTTGCCGCCGGATAATATTTTAAAATGACAAGCTTTCGGCGGCTTGCACTGCCGCCATCATCGGGTCCATTGTACTTAAGATAACAACAGTTCTTGTTATCATCTTAAGTACAATGGACCCGATGACGGCGGCAATGCAAACCGCGAAAGCTTGTCATTTGAAAAATATCATCCGGCGGCAAACCTGTGAACAATTTGTGTCAAAGATACGCCGGGAAAGCCTTGTTTCTCATACTACACCATCATAATGTCCTCAGTACCTACTTCCTTGCATTCTCATATTTGCTTATGTAGAAAGTTCCTACTGTGACATTAATTAATTAAAGTGTAGATGCCCCTGTGAGTTTCCTTACTCACCTAATACTCCAATTCATTATTATTATTATTTAAATCTTACATTGTACGAGTGAAATTTCATAACCCACCTATTTTCCCTGCAGAATACTGGAATGACTACTCCCTTTTGGCTTCATCATACCAGCAGTTTAGTAGCTGCATATTTTTTCAAAACATTGGCAGCTGCCTTTTTATTCTTATTCATAAATGTCCTATCTCTGCCTAAATTTCCTAATGTAACCTTCAAAATTTTGTGTTGTATAATTTAGTGTTTTCCCCCAGTAATTTAGTAATATCATTTCTCATTTAAAAAAAAAAAAACAACACACACACACACGTTGCAGCAAATTAATTTCTAGTTGCTTCATGACATTCCCACTATCCAGCTGATTTCTTACTCTATTATGCTCTATTCTAACCAACCTCATCAGTTTCCTCACCACATTACTGTAGCAAGCAGTTTCTATGTTTTTTTTATGGCATTTGGCTTCCATAGGCCATGCAGCCAGCTCAAATATGAGATTAGTTCATCCATTGTATTCAGTTTTTCCACGTGTACATATATATCTTTCAAGTAATTCTAGAAACACCACAGGACGGACACGACAAACACACTCACATACAACACTTAAACACCCATGCCCTCAGTACTCAAGCCCCTACGCTACCGAGGCCGGCAGCAGTTTCTATGTTGTATATCTGGAATAAACATTTCATCCACCATAGCTGTTATTTCCTTGAACTGTTGGCTCTTCCTCTCCACTGTACCTATTTCCTTCCACATACTGAATTCGTAATATCTTTCTTAAAATCCATAGTCTTTGTATTCTTATACTAACCTTCCTAATCACTGCTTTACTGTACTATCATACTGATCAGTTAAAAGGAACACGCAGTGTTTTTGAGACAAAAAGTTTTCAGTTCTGATAAAGTCTCAAAGAACCTCACTGTCAGTGCCATATTGATACTTTTCTCTGTTCACCATGATTGCAACACACATCTGATTAATGCTAAACATTGGATATACAGCTTCTGTTGCCCAAAATGGACCATCAATGATACTAATGAACAAAGATGTGGATAAATTAATAAATTCATTAGTGATCTAATAAACAGGACAGTTCAAAACTCTCTGTTTTATTCCACTCCATAATATGATAATGAAGAAAGCCTAAGCACAATTAAGGCACTCAAATCATAGTACTCACTAAAAAAATGAAGACATTTGTTCTGCTTACCCATTGGTCCCATATTTTGTGATGATTGAACTTCAGTCGATGGTGTGAAATTTTTTTGCGATTCAATGACTATCATTGTTTTGTTTGTTAAGTACATACATACTTCCGAAATATCAGCCCGAAGAAATTAACAAATGTTCTGGTTTTTCTTTCTCAAAAGAAAGCTATAAAAATGATTTTTGCTGGGTAGTGAAAAATGAAGTACGTAGCGCGCAAAGTGCATGCAATCTTTTTGAAAAAAAATTCTCGTTGGTTTTCTCTGAGAATACTTCATTTTGTTTCAGCTACCCGCTCATTTGGAGACAGTTTTCTTAATTTTTAATTGTAATGGAGTGGCAATTTCCCTACAGTCCTATTTTCGCCTTTGTTGTGGCTGGACCTGCAATTTAATGCGGAATCAAAACCACGGAACTTGCTGGCATACCGGTAGCTCATATGATTTATACAATACAGCAGCGAGTAAATTACCCTCTATCCCAAGTTTCTATGCTCAACAAGATCGAGGCTGCTCTTAATTTCTTGTTAGCCGGCCTCGGTAGCGTGGGGATAGAGTGCTAGCTCCGCGTGCCGAAGGTCGCCGGTTCGAGTCCGGCCGCGGGTGTTTAAGTGTTGTGTCTGTGAATGTCATGTCCGTCCTGTGGTGTGTCTAATTATCTGGTAAAAGCTCATCAGGCTGGCTGTATGGCCTAAGATGCTGAAAGCCATTAAAAAAATAAAAATTCTTGTTATATGGAAAATTATGTGGACATTCAATTTGAACAAAGCGCAACGAGGTGACTAAGGTATTCCGTAAAACTGTTGCCAGGCCGATGTAACCTTATGTGTCTGCCTCCTGTGATTGTAATCTGCCGGGCACATGTTAACGCGTTAGAACCCATGCAGCCGTCCTGCACTATCTCGGGGAATCATCATCAACCAAGCAATTAACAAAGACAATTTAACCACAAAGGTGAAATATATCTCCACACTGTTGCATGGTATACCTGTTCTCTTCTATTAATAGTAAAGCCAGCCCAGCCTTGTATACAGTGGCGGATCCAGGGGGAGGGGGAGGTATTGGGGCTCAAGCCCTCCCCCAAAGTATTTTGACATCGTAATTTTTGAAATTTGGTGCCATATCTACCAAAATCCGCTCAAGTCCCCACCCCAAAAAATCAAAATCCGCTCAAGCCCCTCCCAAACTAAAACCCTGGATCCGCCACTGCTTCCGTGGATAGTTACCTAACGACAACGGCGGAGAAGGAACATGGAGGAGTATTAATATCCCTAGTCTTAACGACAAAAAATTGAACGACAGCGAAATATTTCATTATATTCCGGGATGAGAATAAAAGGTACTATTCTATCCAAACGTTTGTAGAAAATAACGTTTTGCTCCTTCGAAATACTGCAAAAATTTCTGACATCCCCATCCGATTTATAAAACGTTCTTTATCTATGTAATATCGCGATAGACAACTGGCACACACGCCAGATTAGGCTGCACAAAATTGCATTTTACTTTTGGACTTTTGCCCAATTCTCACACAACTTGACCAGTAACACATAATCTGGGGGGGGGGGGGGGGGGGGTTAATTCCACTTCATTGCGATCTCTTAATATTCCACAATATAGTACAGAAATCATAGTTACAAATTTTGAATTCACAACTGATAGACTTTTCCTTGTTCGACATACGTATTATGCGGCACATCTTGTTTAATTTTTTAATTTAATTTCGATGGAGCGCACACTCCGGTGGCAATTTCTCTAAACACCCATGTTTTCCCCTTTCCTGTACCCACTTACTTTTGTCCTCTACAAATTTCAACCTTAAATTGTTTTTGGTAAATTATTCACCAATTCTCTTGATAACTTTCTTACCACCAGACTGAAATATATCTACTCTTATTATTTATATGCATATAAATAGCGCCGCACAGTGGTTCGGGATTGGAAAATAGTGGACATTCGAACTAAAGTCATAATATCGATCCAAAAAAAAAAAAAAATTGATTTAGATAGCATTTGTTGTGCTGATCAAAACTTGTTATCTTCAATTTTTGATAAAAATGAGTCCTTCACCCTTAAAATAAATAAATAAATAAAAATTATAAGAAAATGTATGGGTGAAAATCTATTTTATTTAATTGTCAGGGCCTTATATCAAAGTGTCAAAGTCAAACCTTATGCAATTCTAAGTACCAATCCTTCTTAATATTACAACATAAAAGTTTCTTGCATATCCTTGCCGCTTTGACTACAGGGTGTAAATGAAGATATATATGTTGAATTTAATAATATATTGTAATATAAATATTTTAGTTAGGACATAAGAAAAACGATAATATTTGTGCTAGAATCGTATATTATTAAGAATTAAATTCACTTTCAATTTATATATATCGAAAAACTCTCCAAGAAAATGAACATATATAACTTCATTTACGCCCTGTAGTCAAAGCGGCAAGGATATGCAAGAAACTTTTATGTTGTAATATTAAGAAGGATAGGTACTTACAATTGCATAAGGTTTGACTTTGACACTTTGATATATGGCAATGACAGTAAAATAAAATAGATTTTCACCCATACATTTTCTTACAATTTTAATTTATTTATTTATTTTAAGGGTGAAAGACTCATTTTTATCAAAAATTGAAGATAACAAGTTTTGATCAGCACAACAAATGCTATCTAAATCAATTTTTTTTTTTTGATCGATATTATGACTTTAGTTCGAATGTCCACTATTTTCCAATCCCGAACCACTGTGCGCCGTCGATCACAGTAAGATTTCAATTCACTGGATATATATGTAACCGGGAAACTTGACTGAGATGTTTTCCTTTTTGGCTGGAACTTTCCAGTTGACTAGCAAGGTCACTGAAGATGGTGGTGATAATAACTGCCATATGACTGAAAATCATATAAGTAGCTCAAGCCTTTGTTGTACTGTCTACGTAACGTATAGCATCTGGGGAATAAAATGAGTACCACCCCATCATTCACCAAGTGACAGCTAAAAACTGTATAAAAACTTCGATAGTCGAGAGGCCGTGGCGAAGTTCTGAATACACACGTCGCCGTGGGTTAGGAGGTAGCGGTGGAAAATGAAAAGATATGAAAGAGATACAGAATAAAAAGAAAAAAATTGAGATACTGGTTGAAATTAACATTTGGATTGCTTCGAGACGCGAGACTGTTGCCTTCTGCTTCGAAAATGTTTCTCATTAACGTCTTATGCAGATTCTCTCGTAGCACAGTATTAACAGTATTCCTTAATGACTGTATTACATAAGATGCGTGCGTGTGAGATCATTTTCAGGCATGTGAATCAGCACCTGATCTCATACCTTAAAAATAATTATTACCATCTAATAATTACACTTACAGAATGGATAAAGGATTTTCTAACTGGTCGGTCGCAGTATGTTGTCGTTGAAGGAGAAAGTTCTTCTAATCTAGATGTTACATCGGGTGTACCTCAAGGAAGTGTAATAGGACCACTTCTTTTCTTAATTTTTATAAACGATCTCGGAGACAAAGTGAAAAGCCTTTTTTGATTGTTTGCTGATGATGCGGTTATTTATAGGGAAGTAAGAAATTTGGCCGATTGCTTAGAAATTCAGCGCGATCTGGATGTTATTTTGGCTTGGTGCGCTGAGTGGCAACTTACTCTAAATTGTAAAAAGTGTAAGACAATGAGCATAACTAACAAAAAGAATCCGATTGTTCAGAAATACGAGGTAAACAGTTCAGTTATTGATATGGTCGATTCTATTAAATATTTGGGAGTAACAGTACAAAGGAACATGAAATGGGACATACACATTAATTCTTTAGTAGGTAGAGCAAATTCTAGGCTGCGATTCATAGGTCGAATCTTGAAAAATTGTAAAGAACAAACAAAGGAGATAGCGTACAAATCTCTTGTGAGTCCACATTTGGATTATTGTTGTGCCATTTGGGACCCGTTTCGTAAGGGATTGATCGAAAGTATAGAGAAAGTACAGAGAAGAGCCGCTCGATTCGTGACCGCTTGCTACAGTCCTTATGAAAGCGTCACAGAACTGATTAGTAGACTAGGTTGGGAGTCTCTGGTAGACAGGGGCGGCCCTAGGGCGGTGCGAGCGGTGCGACCGCACCGGGCGCCGCCATCATATGGGAGGCGCCGAAAATGCAGCGAGAGATCCTCTGCGCAAAAAAATTAAAAATAAATTATATAATATCCCAGCTTGCTGTTCAAATATTTTTTAAATACTCAAATCATCCAGGAGAGTTTATAATCGTAAGAGCTTCCGTTTAATGTATAGTCCGAGTCAGCTCAAGTTACTGCATTCAAGAAAACCACAACTCGTCCACAATTAGCACTCTTCTGGGTCGCGCAGCGATTCTCGTATCTGTTTCCTATCTTTTCGGCTGTAGTCTTGCAGTTCATGCACCAGTGGCGGATCTACGAATTTTTCGAGCCAGGGCAAAGAACTGCGACTGCCACCCGTTGAAATATGAATTTATGAATTTGCCGCTTGCAGCGGTTTAAAGCGGCTCTTCGATTTTCCGCCCCCAGAAGGTTGCCACTTAGGGCAGAAGAGCTAAGTAAGGTCACCACCCACGAATTTGTCATTTACCACCCCTTTAAACATGATTTTGACGCCTGGGGTAAGCGCCCCGGTTTGCCTCCCTCCAGATCCGCCAGTCATTTGTATGTGCGTGCATGTGCATGAGGCGAGATACTGGCCACTTATCTATTTCTACAATGTTATACCTTAGGTGATTGCAATTGGTGCTTTTAGCTTAAATATTTACAAAATGTAATGTATCTTTTACAGAAACGTCGCTACAACTTTTTCTTACATATTTTTTTTTTTAATCCCAAGGCGAAACTGAGAAGGCTTCAAAATTACTTGCAAAATGTATTAGATTTGAGATGTCATCTGAATCGTCGTCATCAGAACTAGTTCAACACGTGACGGAAGAAAACTTATTTTATAGAAGTTCTTCAGACGAGGGTCATGATGATAAGGAGCAGCATGTACGAGAAGATTTTGCTGTGGCTGCAACGTCGTCTACATTTCAAAATGGGGTATACCATCCATACCACCACCGTCGCCTTTTCAAATTACCACCAATTATGATCATATTTAAAACTGGTCGCTCATTGACTCTGCAGTCAGGGATGAAATAATTATTCGTGCAACCAAAAAATCCAAGAAAAAAATCATGGACGTCATTTTTCAAATATATGTTTTCAAAGAGTAATGTCAAATGAAGAAACTTATAAAAGAAGTCGGCTTGTTTACTCGAAATCTGCATATATATTGCTTTTACTCTTGTTTATACAACAGAAGATCTCACTCTCATTGGGGAATAGAAGAATTTGATGACTTATCAAGGAGTCTAAAATCTCACGAAACCTCCTCAAATCGCCAGCAAACCATGCTGAGTTGGATAGAAGCGTTGATTCGACTAAAAGAACTTTAGTGTAATAGACAAGCATTTGTAAATACATATTGAAGACGAAAAATCACGGTTGGCTGCTATCCTCGAATGAGTGATGTGAAAAATATTCTTTTTCTTGTTCAGCGAAAGCTTTTGATCTGAAACACCAAGTACTTCTAATAATGGTAACTAACTGAATATATTCCAACTGCTAGGAAATATGACACTGTGCTAGAGCATCTCCGCCGTATTGCTAATAGGGAGCCTAATGTCTATTATTTTGGAAAATGTGTTCAAAACATATGAAGCTCTTAATAACATTTTGACTATGGTTAAGTCATCTAAATACTTTTCCATCATACTGGATTGAACTCCTTTTGTCAGTCACGTCGAACGATTATCTTTAACATTGCTTTTGCTGACACTAATGAAGAAGAAGTGCGTGAGTGTTTCATTCGTTATAAGCCGGTAAGTGACTCTTCGAATCCGGGAGCTGGCCTGTATATTAATGATACTTTACAAAAGTTTGATTTGGGTATGAACGATTGCGAGGCCAAAGATATGACAGTGGATCCAATATGAAAGAAGGATACAAAGGTGTCCAAAGCAGAATTTTGAACCAATATCTTCCCAAACATTTTTGAATCCATTTAGCTGTCATTAAATTTGGTAATAGCAGGTGACGCCAAAACATCAATTAGACCGATTTCCTTGTCCGGATTTCTTTAAAGAATATTTTTTGATTCTTTCGATCAACAAAGCGATGGGAATTGGTAGTCAAGAACTTAGAAGCACTATCGCAAAATAATAATAATAAATAAATAAATAATAAATAAAAAAATGCGAAAATCGTTCAGAGAATGGAATTTCTATCCACGCTGCAGTTCGTTAACAATATTCTTCAGTTCGTGACGCCCTTCTGGAAACGAATTTTTCACTTGCAGCAACAGAGGCCTTCTCCCTGAGCCAGATCAAGGAGCAATTTGAGTTCATATTTACAATGGTGACTTGGTATAATATATTGTTTCAAGTAAATATTGTAAGGGAGGCTATTCAGGATGAAAGTAGATTCATGAAACGCTTCACAATTGCTTAGGAAAGTGCTCGGAATTTGAGAGAGAGTACCAAGGATATTCGTCTGCTCTGATAACAACTACAGAAATTGGATCGCAGACTGGAATGTGTCCTTTATTAAGCCAGTCATATCACAAAGAAAAACATGAGATATTTTGAATACGAGGCTGTAGATGAGATAGCAACAGATCCCGATTAATTTTTTACAATCAACGTGTTTTAGCATAATCGGAACAATTGAGAACGCCTCAGTCACTCAATTTCCACAAGTATATAAATTTAATCATATAGTGTCGTTCTTACACATTATCAAAACGATTCCTGAACTGTAATTATTGGAATAATCCGGTGCTGATTTAGAAATGAGTTTAACTAATGAAAAAAGTATGACATATCGGGTTGTGAATTAGCTGAGGAACTTTTTAACTGAAACTTCTCATTCATACCATTGCTATCCTATACAAATCTTTCTGAAGTTTGAGTTACTGTTTTCTGAATTCGGCTTTGCTCAACTGGAATTCATAACGCATTCATATACGCATTCGTATACGAATCCCACGGAAAAAACTTTTTCGATCTGGATAAAAGTCGATATCCAATACATTACTCCAAATTTTATCCTTATCTATCCAGCTGTTTCGACGTGAAACACTAGCAAATATGCAAGAAAACAAACTTTTATATTTATAATTTTAGTAGGGTGTAAAAAATGTATTTTATCTTCAGTCTGTCTGTATGAACACCTTAATAGCGAATAAGCGATTACAAATTTGAGGCGCCACAATGAGTTTTCGCACCACCTGAAAAACTTGCTAGGGCCGCCTCTGCTGGTAGATAGACGACACACGTTTCGTTTAAACTTATTGGTAAACATGCGTACTCCCACTTTCACTTTTGAGTGTAGTGAAATACTTCTTCCACCAACCAATTTGAGTCGGAAGGACAGGAAAGATAAAATTAAAGAAATAAGGTGCCGGACTGATTCTTATATGAATTCTTTTTTCCCTCGTGCCATTAGGGATTGGAATGCACAGCAAAGAGATTAGCTTTGGTGCTGAGCACCCTCTGCCATACACAATTTTGTGAATTGCAGAGTATATATGTAGATGTACAGAAACAATTTTCTTCATTCATTGTACTGATTATGCCATAACTGAGTAGGGAGTGAAAATATGAAAAATATTCTTACTTTCCTGTTTCCGTGTCAACTATTCTGAGCGTTTCTTAATGAGAAAGTAAGAATTTTAAGAACTTTCTGAAAGCTGCGTGCAGGAGAGAGGGGACATCTGGAAGTGATCTGATTAGTCCAAACAAAATAGAGCTGGCCGGTAAATCATGGCTGCATACGTCTCCAATAACAGCGACTAGCAGAATTTTCATCTCGTTTGCAAGACTCAGTAAAAGTCGTGCTCTAAAGAATATCAGTATAAGTAAATAACAAATCTAACAGTTCTTTCGTCGACAAGTCTTTGATGTCCCTGAAGAACAGCGGAAAACAGAAGGGTAAGAGAAAGAGATAAGCAATAAAGAAAAAATATTCATATACTAGAAAAAGTAATAAAGCCTTAGATGAAATGATGAGAAAACAAAAGAAAATATATAAATCGTAGAAGACCTCGAGTATTCAAAGCTATATAAAATTATTTCAGTTCAGCTTGAGTTCATATTACAGGGGGGTAAAAATACGGTTAAAAGTGAGAAAGGAATAATATCTAAACTCTAAAGCTTAATACTATTGAATTCTAAATATGACTTCTGCGACAAGTTAAGTAAATTTTATGGCGCACAATACAGATTGTATTTTTTTTTTTTTTTTTTTTTTTTTTTTTGTAACTGCTTTTACGTCTCTTTTTAACATCGAGGTCTTCAGAGACGGGAAAGGATGGGGGGCAAGGATGGGGGCAAGGAATGGGAAGGAATTCGGCCATGGCCTTTTGAAGGAAGCATCCCGACATTTGCCTGGAGTGATTTGGGGAAACCATGGAAAACCCAAATCTGGATGCCCGGACGGGGATTCGAACCGCCGTCCTCCCGAATGCGAGGCGAGAACACTAACCGTTACACCGCCCCGCTCGGTAATACAGATTGTAATTGTTTCGCATTCACCCCAGTCTTATACATGGTTACAATGTATGATTTTCCTTTTTCTCTCTCTCTCTCTTTTTTTTATTGCTATACGCCTCGTTGACAGCTAAGGTCATTAGAGGAGGGGTGGGATTGGGGACAAGGAATGGGAAGGAATTCAGCCACGGCCTTTTTGAAGGAAGCATCTCGGCATTCGCCTGGAATGATTTGTGAAACCCATGTAGAACCTAAATCTGGATAACCGGACGGGGATTCGAACCCGCGTCCTCCCGAATGCGAGGCCAGAACGTTAACCGTTCACCCATCACGCTCGGTGTGTGATTTCCTGTGCCAAGTCTTTTACCCGACTGTAAAAGGAGGATCATGTTTCTCGGATGTATGTTTCCTCCGACGTGAAAAAAAGATGCAGCATACAAACCGTGTCAGAATCGAAGTGTCAAAAGACTTTCAGGTAGGAGGTCTCAATCTCGTTCTCGCAGACCGTTAAATTGTAGCGATACTCCTTAGGATCACACAATTCCCAATGTGACCGAGAACGTCTGTATTAAAGCTAGCGAGTACGTTTCAGACTATTGATTGAACCGTCACACATTTTCCCTACTTATATAAACAGGGTGGCCACAAGGAAATGATTTAAAAATTCCCTGATATTTCCAGGTTTTCCAGAAAAATTTGCCATATTTTTCCCTGATTAGAAACTTTATTTGCATGATTAAGATATTTAAAGTTTTAATTAGATTTTGATTATAATTAAATCTGGTATAAAACTCAAAAAATTAGAAAAAGAAACATGTTTAAGAATGTTTATTTGAAAATTTTATAACTAAATTAGTAATCTTATGAAGCATAATTAAAAATGAGTAGCACAAAAATAAGATAATGACTAATATGAACTAGAACAAATTAGTAATCTTTCAATATTTGGTATTGAAGATTTTTAAATTGTTCATCAGTAACTTGACTCAGTCAAAAACTTAGCTTTCTTATGCCTTTTTTCATTTGCTACACTTTTCTTCTGGTTCAGTTATTGTAGCTTCTTTTGTTCCATCTTCAATTTCTTCTGTTGCCGAGTTAACATTTTCATGTAAGTTTCCGCGAGTCTACGCAAGATAGCATGAACACGAGTTTGTATAAACTGTGCAATCGTGTAGGCTCACCTTGCGTGGTTGCTCGCCTTGGCAGCAGTTTATTTGGTGCGAGTCAAAGGCACAAGAACAATGTTTATACTGCATCGATTCAGCATTTGAAAGAGCTCTGAATGATGCAAAACTTTAGAAATCCTACCTATTTAGACATTTGGTTTGTATTTACATGATCTTATGTATTATTTTGTTCCTGCTTCAATTCGCCTTATATCATTAATACAAAAAAGTTATAAAGCCATATAATTATCGCTATTCACATTTTTGCTGGCATTGGTATCTTGAATCTATGCTTTTGTTTTGATATTAAAGGTTCAATTTTTCTCACAAGTAGTTCAAAACCAGCGTGTGACATTCTGCAGGACTTCGAAGACTCTCCACAAATTCAATTTTTTAGGAACATCTGTTTCACACTTAGCTTGAAATTGTAAATTTAGTGAAACATAACACCTTTATAAACTTACTACTCTACGATTGCTGTTTTATTCAGTAAAAAATATAACTTCTGAGTTTGCATGTAGTACTATAATTCTGATTTAGATGTCATCCACCTTTTAAAAAAAATATAATTTAGAATGCTGAGTTCCAGAGAGTGTTCATGTCATCGCTCGCATATGAATATCTCGTCATCCTATCTCGATGAGGCGCAAGACGAGATGCAAGTTGCTAGTGTAAATGTGGCATTTGTTGGCTATTTTAAGTCAAAAATATATAAGCTGAATTATTTAATGCAAAATTTCAATATTAAAATAAATAATAAAATTTTTTCCAAATTTTGGGTTGTTGCTTTTAAAATTCCCTGATAATTTTGGAAATTAATTGGATTCCCTGATATTTCCATGATATTTCAAGGTTGCTTTAAATTCCCTGATAATTCCAGATTTTCCAGGTTTTCCAGGTCTGTGGCCACCCTGATAAACTGCTGTAACAGATGCATTAATAAGCGAAACCGAATTCAGTGTATTTCAATTCCACCCTGGAATAATTCGACAGTGGCACCTGTGCCACCATAAATAAAGCGTCTATCTGAAACAAAATAACAACTGATTTCGCGATTTAAACCTTTTATAGAAATAATTCGTTTGGGGGATACGTTACGAACAGCAAGCTTTCAAGCGTCATACAATATGAATATAAGGTCGGGAAAGAATTGCTTGCTGAAGACTTGAAATGTAAATATCTTGTAATTACTTTTGATAACAAACTTTACTGGGCAGGTCACATAGGACAGGTGGTAGGAAAAGGTTTCAAAGTTCTGCACTTGTTGGAGAGAGTGATGAGGGGATGTACGAGAGAAGTCAAGGAATTGGGTTACAAAACTTTGGTCAGACCATTGCTCGAATATGGTAGTGTAGTATGGGACCCTCATTTTACGTATCAAATACAGGAGTTGGAGAGGGTGCAAAAAAGGGCTGCTAGATTTGTTTCTGGAAATTATCGCAGAATGCAATCAGTGACGGATATGATAAAGGAGCTGGAATGGGATTCATTGCAAGACAGGAGGAGGATGAGGAGGGTCATGGGAGTGTACTGTACAGGTCATATACTGGCGATGAGATATGGAAAGATATTGCAATAGGTATGAAAAGTAGTGCATGGAAGGGAAAAGATGACCATGACCACAAGCTGGCACTCTATTTCAGGCACAAGGGTGTGGGAAGATTCTCTTTTTTAGGTAAGGGTGTCAGGGATTGGAATGAGTTACCAAGAGAAATGATGAATAATTTACCGAAAACTTTGAAAGAATTTAAAGATAAAATTTGTAGAGGGCAAATGTAGGTAGGTGCAGGATAGGGGGAAGATGGGCGTGTAGGGAAATTGCCACCGGAGCCTGTGCTCCATTGCAATTAAATTAAATTTATATAAAAAATTACAATATCCTTCGCACAGCAGGTTGAAGAGTTTTCGCAACAGCTCCCTATAAATGTAGCAGACGCAGTACAGACAGAAGCCATGCGTGTTTAAAATATTACATACAATATAAATTGAGGAGAAGCGCAAAGGAACGTCAGTGGAATTCTGAAATCTCAGTACAACATCGAAACTTAGTTGTTCAGTTTTTGCGAACTGCCACAAAACATGAGGCAAGCAGTACGTTATACTCGTACTTTTGTGGATAAAGAGAAAAATCTTCGTGTACGGGAACTTTCTATGGGCCAACTAAGAAATTTGGACAACCATGGACAAGCGGATAGAATCTTCCCAATAATCAACAAGAGAACTCCCATAATTCCAAAATACCGCTAAGCTTTATCGGGTAAATGCTATGAATAATCCATTACGTCCAGTATACTCGAAAGGAATACGCCTCCGACGACGCAAATGAAACAGGCGGCTTTTGAGTACCCTCGATCGGTGTTATCCACCATATAGAATGTAAAGATCAACTGCCACAAGCAGTTTGACGAATCAACTGTTAAAGAAAACAGATCAAGAATTCATATGGTCTTCACCTATCAAAGTCGATGCTCTGCATCGTCGAGGTAAAATGAAAAACTGTTGCTCATAATATTAAGACAGGCAGTCACAATTCATAAAGTGCAGGGAACAGCTTTGAAACGTGCAATTTTTGCTTTGGTAGAAGTATATTTTCAAAAGTACAAGCTTATTTAGCTTTCGGCCAAGTTTGATCTCTTGATGGCTAAGCTATTTGTATCTAGGAAACTAATAGATGTTCCACATGACCAAACTTGTTTAGATCAACTATCACGTTTGAGAAATGCGTAGCGTTGATGAAATTAAGTAATCATACATTTAAACAAATTTTATATAAAACTTTAAAAATATTAAAAATAAACAAAAACACGACTGCGAAAAGTGACTGAAAAGTTAAAAACAAGCTCTTCAACTGCTATGATTTTAACTGCCGAAATCTGTTGAGGTACGTGAATATTTCCTTCAGCTATTAGATTCTATGGTCATTACTTCAGTTGCTTAAGATATGTTGCAAATGGATACTCGCTATAAATATGTATATAAATACATAAGATATTCTCTATTTCATTGATATAAACATTAATCTACAGTTAATATACCTATAGCGTAGTTAATGTGAAATATTTTATGGATCTAGTACCCGCCTGCAACACTTCTTCATAAACTGAAATAATGACCACACAGTCTAATAGTTGTAGGTAGTCCTGACATATTGGAGAAAATGTTTATGTATCACAAAAACTTTCAGCAAATCATTGACCATAAAGAGACTACTTTTAAGTTTTCAACCACTTTCTCAGTAGTGTTTTCTTGCTTATTTTAAATGTTTTTTTTTATGTAATAACCCATTTACAAATTCTGAAAGAATGGTTGGTAATGATATGGAAAGACCTAGTTACTGACGGCGTGGTTAATTCCTTCTTGTGGCCGCGGCACAAAGAGAAACATAAAGCAAATTTTAAAAAAAAAAATATATTAAAAATTCTTAAAAAAAAACACATACCACGGTTAAACCCCCAATTTAACGTGGACTTCATTTACTATGCGATTGTAAATTCAATAAAACTGAACAGACCTGCAGAAGTATTATTGTTTTGATAAGAACAATACTTATAATTTAAGCATTTGTCGTAGATTTGATTTTCGTGTAAAACATTCGTTAAAAGGACAATTTGAGTTAATTTTTTTAAAATCTTATATGTTTATAGAATTTTCAGAGAATTTTTTTTTCACTTGTATTTGACTCCTACACTTCCGACTGCTGATTTTTTGTTTTCTCTCTGACCCAACTGCAGCAAAAAACTGCGGAAAAACAAATGTTTACACATATATTAGTGAAGAAGATATGAAGATGCCTGTGACCCTGCATTTCGTTAAAATATATTTGATGTGAATTTTATTACCAGACAAGACATCCCTTGAGCGTTCCCCATTGTTGTCTAGCGGGCGGCAACGGAACTTGCCTATCTCAACTCATCAGAGTGGAAACTCAAGACGGCTGGTATCTACAAGACTGCTCCTCCTGAACCAGACATCGCAGTGTCAAATAACCCACTTTTACTGGTCAGCCCGACGCCAAGGGGAAGGGAGGGGAGGGGGGGAACAGAAATTTACAGTAAAAGGGTGAGACAGTAAATCATTTTTAGTGGTGAGTGTAATTTTGAGTCCAATACAACAGAGGTGAAACTTGGAACACAATCAGAGGTAAGAAGCAGCAGTTTGGCAGGACGCAGACGAGGCAACCGGTTTTGGAGATTCGCTTACAACCCAGACACTGACGAGGTCAACAAACGGAAGATGCGTTCATGACACCACGAATGGATGGCGGGAAAGTGCATCTCTACATACACAGTACATGCTCTGTAAGCAGGCTGTGTCTGTCTTATCCTTTGTTATCGCATCATACGAAAAGTACCGAACCACACTGGATGGGGTTTCTGTTTGAAAGCTTATGTTCTAGCTTAAAATCTTATTACTCTACGTGACGGGGAACGGAGCAAGAAAAGATAGGTGTCACAGATCACATTGCATCCGTAATAAACATCCCTTTCTTAACGTCAAAGATCAAACTACGTCACAGAGAAACGCTCCAGTCTTTGGATTCTGTTAATATTGTTTTCACTACGCAATTTGGTTACTTATTTCTTCATTTTTTTTAGGATATATGGAAAACTTAAATCAAACGTCAAAGATTAACACCGAAATAAATTGTTACATTTACTTTACGGTAAAACTTAAAAAGATACTGCGGTACAAACAACAGACAGAATCCTAATCAAAGTATCTGCTAAACATCGATATTAAAATTTATTGGCACTCATGTAGCATTTTTTCTCATCGTATTAAACCACGTAGTTTTATGAACAACTGATTAGTTAATTTCTTAATTTTTTATATTACATTACATTAAAATATTCAGAAAATGAAAATCAAAACTTTTTGGTATCTCGAAGAACAACTGAAATAAGAAAGTAACTCAAAGAAACGAAATTTATTACATAACTGTTCAGTCTGCCAGTAAAGGCCCCTGCCAGGCAGACCTCACACACAACGCGCCTGCACGCCGGGACACATATACGACTCCAAACAGGCGCAGAGGCATCAAAACAAAACCAGGAAAATAAATAGAATCATCTAGAGGCTAAGTGGGACCTTTTCTTACAGAGGTCGCCGTACAACCACACAACTGTATTCCTGCGCCAGGCCGCCTATATAAGCGTAGCCGACAGCTCCACCTCCAGTTCAGTTCAGTTCAGTTCGAGTTCCAGTTCGAGGATGGACGAAGAGGAAAGCGCTCGCCGCGCTGCCGCGCCAGGCGGGTCGAGTGCCTCAGTGCACCCGGCTTTGCCGGCGGCAGCTACGGCCCCATCGACGACCCGGCTAACGGAAACGGACTTAGACACGGCGACAAACTGTACGGCAGCCACCACTTCGACGACCTGGCAACGCGCACCGGACTTGGCCATGGACAAGGACGGACCTATACTGGAGACGACCACGCAACTCCCATTCAAGAAGAGAACGGCCGCCGACGGATCTGTAAGGATTAATCTGATGACGACCAGGCCTGCCTACGGACCAGCAGATGCTCGTCATCCCAAGAGACGTACTTCTCCGCCCGTAACGGGGAAAGCAAAGTTACCGAGGAACGAACAGTGCACTAGTGGTACAAAACTCAGCGTGCCTGTTCAGCAACTGTCAAATGCTACAGCTGGCAAGGTGAAGAAGGCAAAGAAAAAGAAGAAGGAGATGACCGCCCACTCGGCTGCAAACTATCCTTTTCAACCACCGACTACACCAACGTCGTCAGACTTCAAAAAAGTATCCCTCACAAAACAATCGAATACTGCAGCCAGCGTGGAAGAAAGACGCAAGAAGAAGCAAGTCAACCAGTCAAATGAAGAGCGCTTCATCATCCCACGACGTACAGCTAAGCCGCCCCAGCGTTGGACCCACAGCTGGTGATGGACACCAGCATCGCTTCCAACCTCTGGACGACTCGGCGCAGCCAGCAGCGAAAAGATCATCACACATTCCACCGATAGTGGTACAGTTTGAAGATAACTACAAGTCACTGCACGACAGAGTAGACGCCAACACCACGGACCCATTCACCGCCAAAACTGCAGGAGGCGACAAAATTAAATTCACCTTTACTACAGAAGCTGACTATGCAAGAGTAACTGAAATGCTGACGGATGCCAATATACCATATTATACCTTCCCAACAGGTGCAGCACCACTCCTGAAGGCTGTATTCAGAGGAATTCCTCGGACATTCCCAACGGCCGAACTCAAGGAGGAACTGATGGAGAAGGGATTCAAACAGCCAAA
>JARYHS010008074.1:27963858-28455230 GCA_031002005.1 Vandiemenella viatica | reverse complement strand
TGAACTTGGTCTTGTCATTGGTAATAGCTCTTTTGAAACTATTATAGTGGGAATTACAGGGAATGTTTTTGTACCTTACAGCTAATGTGCTGTTGCTTGTGCAGATCATTTATTTGATTTGAGAATCCACTGTTCAGAAACTTATACCACGAGAGAAGTCTTGCGCCTATTGCAGAATGTTTAATAGATATTCGATGTGCAGTAACCTGTGGCATTGCTACCATCCATATCTTTGATCATGGCATTCACCCAGTAGATATGGCTCGTATAAATGAATTGGCTATCAGACTAAGCCTCATGGCCTTCAACTAAGCCAGTATGTCCCACTTTAGATCTGATGCTTACATCTCTGTTCTACATTAACGTTAGATTGTGAATTTGCTTCTAGTTTCACACCACCTGCGTAAGAGATCATACGCAACCCATTTTTCCTCACTGACTGCATTCTCACAATATAATGTCCATATTTTCATTCTTGTGTTAGTACTGATGTTTGAAAGGTGTTCTGGACTAGATTAAAGCCATACAGTAAATTATCCAATAAATTGATACTTCATTTTGTAACTTTTACTTATGTGAGAGGGCTATGAGATTATCATCCTGTAAATGGTGAAGTATTTGTGGCAACAGGATAATTTCTTCTAGCTTTTATATATACTAGTGATCGCCCAGCGGTTGAAATTCGACGTAAATTCGTTAAGTTGTTTAGTTTCTTTTATGAAAGAGTAATAATCATAATTTGAATTGTTCTATTGCGTTTGGTTTATATACTATATCCTGACGTCGTTAGCTGTGAGCGTGTACCAATACGTTATTAGCATGTGTTTGTTTGGCTTAATTCTCTGCATTACCTATAAAATTAAAACGTACACTCCAACGCGTGACTGTATGCTAAATTTTGAGCTTCTGAACTAACCATAGCAAATGATGAAATGTATTTATTGATGGTTCATTTGACTTAGGCCGGAAAACTGCTTTTGCTTTCTGAAACGATGAAGTAAATGCAGTCCTTTCACCTGAAGTGACTTCTGAATCGAATGTTTTGCATTGCGAAACCTGCATTGTAAATTCGAAACTGTAAAAATTTCGTGGAATGACATTCAGTGCACATTTAAAGTATCTATCAAAATAATTCGTCATTTTGTGTGTTCGCTATTTAAATTTGGTCTTTTTTCATTTTGAATTTCACCCAAATAAGTATTCCTTAATTTCTTGTCTCTCTTTCTCTCTCTCTCTCTCTCTCTCTCTCTAATGACATTAAAAAATCAAAGACACTTAACCAAAGTTAAATAATCAAATGACCATATAGTATTTGGCAGAATCGCTACATTCCTTTTCAAAGTATTCCTTTTATAACTTCAAAGATTAATCTTTACTTTATTGAGTCTTTCATTTTACAAAAGACAATGGTGTCTCAATGCTGGGAATTCACATCAGAACGTTGGCTTCAATCTTATTTCACGCACACTCACATGTTCGCAAATTAATATTTTATTTGAATAATCTATTTGTAGCATTAACTATGCTTATTATATTTTTTTCTTTACTTCTGACTAAGATCACAGACATCAACAGATTCGCTTACCACAAAAAAAAAAAAAAAGAAAAAAAAATTTAATGTAAACAATGAATTTTTTATTTAATTTAATTTGATATATCTGTAACACATGTTATACACAGATTTTAGCTTTCTGCACTTTTTCTCCATATAAACATTAACTATGCCAATTCTCACACTTTTCCGTGTGTGATGCATTTCTTTAAGTTCCGCCGTTTGTGCAATATTCTGGCCACTAGCTGCGCCATCTATCAGCTGTCAGCTCAAGCAGTGCCAGAACTCGGCAACAGGTAGAGTGCTCTAGCGGCAGGTAGACTGCTCTGGCGGCACTGATTCTTAAAAATGGATCCGAAATTCTTTCGCTTAGCATATTAATATATAGGTTTGTAAAACATATTGTATATAATTTTAGCTTTCTGTATTTCTTTAAGTTCCTCCGTTTGCCAAATATTCTGGCCACTAGCTGCGCTATCTACCAGCCGTCAGGTGAAGCAGCGCTAGAACTGGCGGCATCTGAGCGAACTACGTAGGGAAGCGAGTGTTTTATTTTATTTAATTTAATGTATTTGTAACGCATATTATAAATAGATTTTAGCTTCCTGCACTTCTTCTCCATATAAACTTTAACTATGCCAAAT
Source organism: Vandiemenella viatica (assembly GCA_031002005.1). Lineage (NCBI taxonomy): Eukaryota > Metazoa > Arthropoda > Insecta > Orthoptera > Morabidae > Vandiemenella > Vandiemenella viatica. The sequence continues at coordinate 28,453,034 of JARYHS010008074.1, read as the reverse complement.
CTCACACTTCTCCGTGCGTGCAATTCCAATTCTTAAAAATGGATCTTAAGTTTTCTCCCTCAACTCTTTGGTTTTTATCTTTTAAGGATTCCTCTAGTCAGCATGTCACTTTTCTATCCACCCTAATTCACTTTTGGGAGGATGCATGTTTGAATCCCTTCCTTCTTCCTTATTTTTCTTATTTAGCCATAGAAATATTCAGATATATTATTCAGGAAAATCCCCTGCACCCTTGTATTATTCATAAACTCAGTTTTAGCTTCCACTGAGTAAGTGGTAATGCTCTTTCCTTGCATTCGGTAGGACATGATTTCAATTCTCGTCTGGCCATCCAGATTTCCATAGTTTACCTCAAATCTCTCCAGGCTTATGTTGGGATGGTTCCTTCAATAGGTCATGACCAAATTCCTTCCCATTCCTTCTCTCCTCCCCTCCTTTCCATCCTATTTGCCTTAAATGACCTTGATGTTGATAAGGCATAAAGCTATAAGTGGTTAAAAATAGTTTCTTCACTAGTTGTCATCATCTATTATTGCCCGCATGAACGCCAGTGTACCGTCTGCCAGCATGGCGCAGCGGGTAGCGTCACGAATTGCGGTACCGAAGGTCGCCGGTTCAATCCCGCCCACTGACAAAAATTATTTAATTCTGTTTATTATTTCCAGAAGATTCTACATGTTTCCTAAGGTCACTTGTAACTTCTACACATTTCATTTGTTAACTACTCTTGTAATCTCTAGTACGTTCTATCTGTGTATAAATAGAAGAGCATTCTGCCCAAGAGGCAGTCAGTGCTGCGTGTATGTTTGAGTTCTCAATAAACCTGTTCTCAGTTTAAGTGCTGTGTTCATTGACAAGTAACCTTCGAATTCACACCTGCCCCGGTTGCAACGCGACATAGTTTTGGTGGAGGCGCCGGGTACCCTGTGCAACAGCTGCATCATCGTGGCTCCGATGTAGGCAACGTAAAAGTCGCCGCCTACACGGACTGGAACCGGACTACAAAGGATATACTCAGTACGTCCTTCCGAAAGTCCGCGTCATTAGGAAACCCATGGCGGCAAGCCAGCTGCACATTCGACACCCATCGGTGTTCTCTGGAGACGCTGGACAGGACCCTAACAAATGGCTAAAAGGGTTCGACCGAGTCGCCAAGTACAACAGGTGGGATCATACCATGTGCTTGGCAAATGTTTATTTCTATCTGGACGGAACCGCCCAGCAGTGGTTCGAGAACAACGAAGATAAACTGAATAACTGGGAAAATGTTCCAGACGGAACTTAAGGAAAACGTTTGGGGACCACCAGCGACAAATCCGCTCGGCGGAAGAACAACTGAAGAACCGGGCCCAACAACATGGGGAGCCGACGCAATCTTACATACAGGATGTTTTGGCCCTATGCAACGTAGTCAACCCGAATATGACTGAAGCCGACAAAATCACGCACCTAATGAAAGGGTATTGCAGAAGACATGTACCAAGCTCTTCTGCTAAAAGACGTCGCTACGACGGAAGAGTTCATCAAGTGGTGCCAGCGGATTGAGGAGATGCAACAAAGGAGGGTTGGGCGAAAGAAGTATGACAGACTTCCCAACGTAGTCCCTATGGCAGTTGTGGAAGACCAGCACGACTTTGCGTCTCTCATACGACAAATTGTGAGAGAAGAATTACAACAGTTCATGGCAGCTGGGACTCTTGAACCGAGTGAGCATCAGATCATGGCCATGAATGTAAGCCCAGTGGGTCATGAAGGAGCCGACGCGGCGGAAAAAGAGGTATTTTCAGACAATAGCTCCTGTCTGCCGAGCCAATCGCACTCGACGTGAAGAATGGCCTCGCCCTGATATGACGTATGCTGCAGCTGCCAAACGGCAGCCTAGGAACCGGCCGACACGGCCACAACCAAATCCTCCGGCACCTATGACGTCCCGCAGACGAACGGACGTCTGGAGGACAGAAGACAACGCGCCAGTATGTTTCCACTGTGGGCGCCCTGGACATGTCGTACGATACTGCAGAGAGAGAAGACGAGTATTTGACGATTATTTTGCCGCAAGACGTCCGCCATCAGAACAGTTCTACCCCAGGCAGCCACCCGCTGACGAGTTCGGTCGACCTACGGGAAGAAGCCCATCGCCGTACCCTAGACGAGGTCGATCCCCGACGCGCCGCTGCCGTTCATCATCGCCGGACAGAGCTACCAGCCGCTCCCCTAGCCGCCGCACGCAGGAAAACTAAGCAAGGCGACCATCTACGGAGGTGAGGCCGCCGCAGATGAAAATCCTCCATGGATGACAGTCACTAAGATGTCGGGAAATCTCATCAACGGTATAATCGACGGCCAACCTGTCCGGGCGCTGGTTGATTCAGGAGCTTCTTTCTCCGTATTGTCGGACAATTATCGTCGCACACTAAAGAAGACAATGTTCCGTGATACGGGGGCAACTGTGCTAAAGGTCGCAAATGGAAAGTACGTCCAGCCAGCTGGAGCTTGTGTCGCGAGAATAACCATCAACAACAGGACCCAGCCAGTTGAATTTGTCATTTTAACAGAATGTAGTCATAATGTCATCCTTGGATGGGACTTCCTTAAGGCATCCCAAGCTTGTCATTGACTGTGGAACATCTGAGCTGCAAATTGAAGAAGTCGTTGCGACGGGTACACGTAACACAGAATCTTCTGGGAAGTTATTCGCCGTTGACAACGTGACAATCCCGCCGTTCGCAATGAGAAGAGTCCCAGTCAAAAACACGGACGACCGCAACCTTGAAGTGCTTGTCGATAGTAGAAAGTTTATTAGGCTCACGAAAGAAATCTACATACCAGCGGCTATCATAAGCATTATCGGTGGTCGAGGAGACATTTGGATCACCAACTGTCACGAGCAGTCACAAATTATCCCCAAGGGAATGTGCATAGGGACAGCTGAACCAGTCCAGGAGGGCGAGCTCAACGTCATTAACGAAGATCCATGCTCTGTTACTAGTACCGACAACACGCTGGAGGAAACAACTATGGAACTGCCAATAGGGTCCGGCCTGACCAAGGAACAACACCACCGGGTGTTAGCTATACTACGCCAATTCTCTGGTGTATTCACACCCCAGCAAATAAAAGGTCAGACGAAACGGCCCACGATAAAGCATCGTATCAATACTGGGATCATCCGCCCATTAGCCAGCGCTCGTACCGATTGTCACCAGTCGAAAGGCGAATAATTCGAGAGGAAGTGGAGAAGATGTTGCATAATGACATTATTCAACCTTCGGAGAGTCCTTGGTCATCTCCGGTGGTCCTCGTAAAGAAGAAGGATGGTACGTGGCGATTCTGTGTCGACTATCGGCGGCTGAACAAAATCACAAAGAAAGATGTCTACCCACTGCCGCGCATCGACGACGCCTTAGACTGCTTGAAAGGAGCTACATACTTCTCAACCATGGACATGCAGACAGGCTACTGGCAAATCGAGGTTGACGAAGCTGACAGAGAAAAGACGGCTTTTATTACACCTGATGGCCTCTATGAATTCAAAGTAATGCCATTCGGATTATGCAACGCTCCGGCCACATTCGAACGCATGATGGACAACTTACTTCGACACCTTAAGTGGACGACGTGTCTTTGTTATTTAGATGACATTGTTGTTTTCTCGAAAACATTTGAAGAACATCTGAGTCGCCTGTCAACGGTGCTGAAGTGTGTTCAGACTGCAGGACTCCGCCTCAATCCGAAGAAGTGCCTCTTCGTCGCCAAAGAGATAAAAATCCTGGGGCACCTGGTCAACGGAGATGGCGTCCGCGCTGATCCAGATAAAGTAAGGGCAGTCATGGAATTTCCAACTCCTCAGCACATTCGTGATGTGAGAAGCTTTCTTGGGCTGTGCTCATACTTCCGGCGTTTCATAAAAGGATTCTGTAACATGGCACGTCCACTGCAAGAACTTTTGCAGGGAGACGCCAAGTTTTACTGGGATGAAACTAAAGAAAGATCTTTCCAGGCACTTAAGGAGGCTCTAACTTCCGCACCAGTTCTAGCCTTATACGACGAGAATGCAGAAACTGAACTTCACACTGACGCCAGCGGTTATGGGATCGGTGCAGTGCTTGTGCAAATTCAGGAAGGTGCTGAGAAGGTGATAGCCTATGCATCAAGAGTACTCTCTAAGCCCGAGATAAACTACTCTACAACCGAGAAAGAATGCCTCGCAGTTTGTCTGGGCTATCAACAAATTTCGTCCGTATTTATTCGGCAAACCTTTCACCGTCGTGACAGACCACCATTCTTTATGTTGGCTAACCAGCTTGAAGCATCCATCAGGTCGACTAGCAAGATGGGCACTTAGACTTCAAGAGTACGACGTCACGGGTGGTATTCAAAAACGGACGCAAACACAAGGATGCCGACAGCCTTTCAAGGAATCCTTTAATAGAACACAACAGCATGAATGGAATTTCAGCCCTCGCTGAATTAGGTGACGTTGCAGCTGAACAGAGGGAAGATTCAGAGTTATTAAGAACCATAGACGCCTTGGAGAAAGGAGAACCGGCCAAAGGAGAGTTTCAATTGATAGATGGGACATTGTATAAGAACAACTACGATCCACTAGGCCCCAAGTGGCTTCTGGTCGTTCCAGCTCATCTCCAGCCAGCTATTCTCAAGTATTTCCACGACGCTCCAATATCCGGTCATCTGGGATTTGTGAAGACCCTGGACCGAATCCGACGCAGGTATTACTGGAAGGGTCTCTACCGATCTGTCAAGCATTATGTGAGTCACTGTAAAGAGTGCCAGCGACGGAAACATGTGCCGCAATTACCTCCAGGTCATCTAATACCAATTCCGCCTGCAGCAGTTCCATTCCACCGAATTGGGATCGACCTTTTAGGGAGGTTCCCGAAGTCGACAGCCGGTAACCGATGGATAATAGTCTGCACCGACTACCTCACGCGCTACGCTGTCACCAAACCTGTGCCGACTGCAGAAGCTCCAGAGGTTGCAAAATTTCTAGTAGAAGACATTATTTTGAAGCATGGAGCACCACGTGTGATGATATCCGATCGTGGAAAGGTATTCCAGTCAAGACTAGTATCAGAGGTCATGTCAAGATGCGACGTTGTCCACAGGATGACAACTGCATACCACCCTCAGACAAACGGTCTCACAGAACGCTTCAACAAGACATTAGCCGATATGCTGTCGATGTATGTGGATGTTGAGCAGAAGGATTGGGATACAATACTGCCAGTGGTCACATTTGCTTATAATACAGCAAGGCAAGATACGACAGGCTTCACTCCGTTTTTTCTGCTCCATGGCCGTGAAGCTGAGACCACAATGGATACGCTGTTCCCATTCCAGCCGGACGACACTCAGGATGACTATATAAAACAGCTCATTACCAGGGTCGAAGAAGCAAGACAGCTGGCTCGCATACGAACACTGGCCACCCAGGAGAAGGACCGTCAGCGGTATGACGGCAAGCACCGACCTGTTGCGTACAACCCAGGAGATCTCGTATGGATTTTTACCCCTGTCCGGAAGGTTGGGCTATCAGAAAAGTTACTGAAGCGGTACTTTGGTCCGTATCGTGTCATACGCCGCCGGTCAGACGTCACATACGAAGTCGAGGATTATGAGCCGTCTTCGAAACGACGAAAACGAAGGGACATTGTTCACGTCCTCCGCATGAAGCCTTACTACAATCCTGACGAGCAGCTAGGCACAACCAGCTTCTTGTTCAAGGACTCTGAGGACGGTTTGGATACTGAGGAAGTCGGACAGGAAGATAATAGTACAACCGGGAGGGGCCCTCCAGAACTGCCATACAGAGGACCCACGACAAGATCAAGATCCAGGACACTTCAGCGTGCCCCAAAAGAAATCTAACAGCGGGACGCTGTTTTCCTCAGGAGAGGGAGCAATGCCGCATGAACGCCAGTGTACCGTCTGCCAGCATGGCGCAGCGGGTAGCGTCACGAATTGCGGTACCGAAGGTCGCCGGTTCAATCCCGCCCACTGACAAAAATTATTTAATTCTGTTTATTATTTCCAGAAGATTCTACATGTTTCCTAAGGTCACTTGTAACTTCTACACATTTCATTTGTTAACTACTCTTGTAATCTCTAGTACGTTCTATCTGTGTATAAATAGAAGAGCATTCTGCCCAAGAGGCAGTCAGTGCTGCGTGTATGTTTGAGTTCTCAATAAACCTGTTCTCAGTTTAAGTGCTGTGTTCATTGACAAGTAACCTTCGAATTCACACCTGCCCCGGTTGCAACGCGACATTATCATCGAAAACAAGTCATAAAGATTAGTGTAAGGAAACGAGGGAAGAGAAATTGATTGTGTTTGTTTAAATTCCATATATTAATAACAAGATAAATTTGATTTTTGCACACACTTCCAAGAATTTAGACCATTGCTTTTATTTTCAAAATATTATTTAATAATTAGAAATGGAACCTTGGTTATTTGGGAATATATCTCTGTGTCTTTCATTATTAGCCTAGCAAGGATTAATGTCTGTGTTGCAATTAATTGTTTAATTTGAATGAAATGGGCTTCCCAAATTGATTTTAACAGCTTTAAGATGGTGGTGGTGTTTTACATCATCTCGGATTAGATTTTATCAACATATAAACAAGCTGCTGTTCTTGAAACACCTTTTTCTTCTTCTTCTTTTTTTTTTTAATTTCAATTGAACTATTTTATTTTATTTTCAGTTATCAAAAACATTTTGAGGATAATTGAACAAAATATATTTATATTTTTTTTCGAAAGTTTGTACTAAATCTTTGTTATTTTTGCATGTTTCCTATTTGTAGTTGGTGGTTCATCTGCATTTCACAAATTTTCAATTGACGCAGATAAAAATAATAATAATATATGTATGCTTTATAATGAACTAGATGTTCTCAAGATTCCCTCAATGTAAAATTTAAGATGTTTGCTGTTAATTCACTGGCACAGTATCAAAAATATGTTGGTGAAAGCATCCATCTTCTTTCCCCCTTTTTATTGATTTTCTTTCTTTTCTTCTGTATTTAAACATATCTGAGCACATTATTTGTTTCTATCACTGCTTCAAAACTGCTTTTATTTCATGGGATTTTATTGCTGTGGATGACACACAGGGGCTTTGTTCAAAAAGCTCTGTAAGATATATTTGAACTGACACTGCTTGATACACTGAATAAAATGTCAAAGTTGGCAAGTAAGTGAACTATTTCCATATTTATGCCTATGAAAAGACGAAAACAATGACTACATTATTTTTTCTTGCACTAATTTTATGATGATTAGTGTGGAAACATTACTATGCATATATACTATCACTAGGCAACATTTCATTCAAAACCAAACATTGTTTTGGGATACATGGTTTTCTTTTCCCCAGGACCTATGTAACTTGCCAGGATAAACAATATCTTATATTTTAACTCTTGACTTAAGCTATCACTATGTACAGGTTTAATTGAAATCCCTTCTTTAGATTTTCCCTAATGCACAGACATTCCAAACTTTATGGTTTTGCCTCAACGTCCGTAATATTCTTAGCATGTAGTCTCATTTAAATAAATTTCATGTACAGGTTAAACTTGTTTCAATTTTACTGTATGAATTGAAATCATAGTTGATGGGAAAGAAGACATTTTTGTACTTTGGAATGCTGTATGAATTGTTAGTCATTCATTTCTTGGACCAAACCTTTCAGAACCTTTCAAAGGCGGTACAGTTTATTAAAGAGGAGACTACTGAGAAGAAGATGACTTAGGGGTGCCTCATAGTTTTTCATTTCTTGTCTTCTGTTATAGAACTTAAAAATATATCATTTTATGTTCCTTGTAAAGACTGTACAACTCCATTAGTGCAGAATATAATTATTGTCATACTTGATTTTGTAATTTCACTGAGACTCATTAATCTTAATATATAAGGATATAAAATACTATAGTAGAAACAACATAATTTATTTCCTGGTTGGTGAGCAGTAATGCTCTGACCTCTCATTTAGGAGGATGGGGTTCAAATCTCCTCCCTGCCATCCAGATTTGGGTTTTCCATGTCTTTTTCTTCTTGTCCAGTGTTAGGCCTGGTGGCCTGTTACGGTCTCATTCCATTTTCTTGGTGGTCTTCCTACATCTCTTCTGCCTCTGGGATGATATTTGAGAATTTTCCTTGGGATCCGGTCCGTCTTCATCCTTAGTACGTGGTCTGTCAAACATGTTCGGTAGGTTTGCACAGTTTGGAGAATTGGTTTGACTTATTTAAGGATTCTGTCAGTTCTCTTTCTGTCTCGTAATGTGTAGCAAGCTGTTCTCCTCATGAATTGCATCTCAGCCACCGTTAGTCTCCGCTCATCACCTTTGCATAGTGTCCAGGCATGTTTTCCCCCAAATCGCTCCATGTGAATGTCAGGATGGTTCCTTCAAAAGGCCATAGCTGAATTCCTTTCCATTCCTTGCCCCAATCCTTTTCTGCATGTAATGGCTTCGATGTTGACTTGGCGTAAAGCCAGTAGAAAATAATAATAATACTTTATTTTCCCTGCAAACATCATACACAAAAGATTCTTCACTATGACCCTTGCGCACAAACTTGTGACACTTTGCTCATATTCCCTACATTTTCCCTTGTCTCTCTCCCTGGGTAAAAATTGCTCAGTCTATAGCTCTTTAGTGGAATATGTTTTCACCTTTTATTCCTCCCTACAAAATATCAAATCCATTAACTGCTTTATTGAGATGTTTGGTCTTTGAAATTCTTCATATCACTATGTGACACGTTTTCTTTAATTCTAAAGTAACATCTTTTGGACAGATGAAAGTATATAGAAGTTCAATGTTTTGACTTTTGGAGTGGGTTATATAGACATATCTCTCATACTTCTCCTCATTGTTTCACATAATGCTAAATCTTGAAGAAACAAATCTCTAACCAGTGTCAGTGACATGAAAAAATTATCAGAGGTTATTACACGGCACTTGTTACACTGATAAACCATATCTAAAACATCTTTTAACCAATTTCAGGCTTATTACCTATTTCCCTAAACATAGCTATAATTTTTTTGTTAGATAATTTGCTTTTCAGCCTTCATCTACACTATTATTTGCTAATAACACCCCCCCCCCCCCCCCTCTGTACACTATTATTAAATATTTAGCTAATTTTTACTTTCTGAACTCATTGAAGAGGACGGGTACTAGAGCTGTAAAAGTAAAGATGTATTCGTTACTGAGTAACGGGTTCGTCGCCTGACTTGAAGTACTGAATCGTTACTCATAAATTCATTTCGTTACTCGCATTTGTCGTATAGATACGAACACATTCCAGCTCCCGCAGTAACTAATTCTGACAATGTGCAGACTAATTTTGTAGTTTTTATTTTGTTTAACATTAAAATTTACACTGCATAATCTGTAAATAGAAAATTTCTATGGATAATTTGAGATAGTTACTGTTTTTTTCATTGATCATTCATTACTGAGGTTTATTGATTTCAAACATATATGAAATTTGTTTATTTTAAGATTTGATACCTCCTATTTAATTTTATGGTGTAATTTACAATATAAAAGAGTTGTCTAATAGTTTGTGATATACATCTCTGCACTTGTTTTGTTCTAATAATATTTAATTAAATTGTAATAGAGCGCACGCTCCGGTGGAAATTTCCCTACACTCTCATCTTCCTCCTTTCCTGCATCCACCTACATTTGCCCTCTAAAATTCTAACTTTAAATTCTTTCAGCGTTTTTGGCAAATTATTCATAATTTCACTTGGTAACTTATTACAATCCCTGACACCCTTATCAAAAAAAGGGGATCTTCCTACACCCTTGTGCCTGAAATCGAGTGCCAGCTTGTGGTCATGGTCATCTTTTCCCTTCCAAGCCTTACTTTTAATTCTTACACCAATATCTTTCCATGCCTTATCATCAAAATATGCCTTGTACACTGTCAAGATCCTCTTCACCCTCCTCCTATCTCCTAATGAATTCCATTCCAGCTCTTTTATCATATCTGTTACTGATTGTGTTCTGTGATAATTTTCAGAAACATATCTAGCAGCCCTTTTTTGCAGTTCCAGAATTCCATAAACAAACAATAAGGTACAATGACTTTATTCCTTTTGCCTGGTGTTAGTTACTGTATTATTACCGCTGGATCCATGTGATCAATGCGGTACTGGCTTTAATGTTGAAAGTTTGTTGCAACTGCCGCGACGCAACAACAGTTGCAAATCTAATTGCATGTTTGTCCTGTACCTTTGTTGTTGATTTAAATGTTTTGAATATTGATATTTTTAAAATGAAGCAATTAAAGTGGGAGTCAGTAGCACTCTGCCTGCAGGCCCGACTTGGTGGTAAGTCAGCATTTATTTTAACAAATCTATCACAAAAAGACGAAAATTTTACAAAAATAAATGAAGACTGGTGAAACGTTCTATTTAAAAACGAAATACTTTGATGATGTTATAACATCCGTTAAATACATGTCCCATTATCATATCAGGCTTTTATGCAGGGTTTTGAGTCTGCTACTTTAAAAAATAACTGTCATTAGTTGTTGTCACTAGATATGTCACAGTAAGGTGAAGGGCCCAGTCTTTTTTTTGTATGCAAACAGGTGTGTGATTCGAAATTAGATTATTCTTTCATATATAATATTCATTACAGTAAATGAAGTGTACATTCATAGGTTTTCCATAAGGCCCATGTGCTGATTACTTGGCTTTAACCTTATTTTACTTTAACTTATTTTACTGAATAAACAATTTACTTGAACTTTACCAAGTACAAACGAAGTCCTCCTGTATGCGACCCGGCTCGATGTGAAGTGATGCTTCATGCCAGTTTGTATTGTACTGAAATTAACGCGTAACGAAACAATACGATAGTAACGAAGTTATCCCGTACACGATGAGACTCGATGCGACGCTTTGTGCTAGCGCTCGATTGTATTGAAAGTAACGATTCGAAAGTAACGGGTACTGATTGGTTTAGTAACGAATACATACGGGCACAGAATTTCTCGTTACTTTTACAGCACTAACAGTTACCCTTAAGTGGACTGTCAAATGGGATCTGGGATCAATTTTTTCCTGGTAGTGCATTACAAAATTGTCAATTATTTCTTAAAAGGCAGCCAATTTATCACAAACACATTTCATCGCACCTTATCATCACATCTAAGAACAGGAAGTAACTCTTTGAATGAACTAAATGCAATTGCAACTTAGAAAAATACACCACTAAGACATCTATGATTCTATAAATTTCCAATTGAAATGTGTGTAGGCACTTGTGGATTTTTAATTTCTGTGTCTTAATTTGCCTTTTTGATTTTGTATGCAAAACTGTTTTAAAATACTTTCAATGGTGTTTGAATTCAAATGAGCTACAGGACTACTTCAGCACTCACTATGCTGTCATTTTCCTCCATATGTACTTTAAATACCCAGCCATTTTTTTAGCACTATGTTCTTGTGAGTGTTGATCCATTAAAAAAAAAAAAAAAAGGCTAACATAGTTTTGATTTGTTTGGTCAAGAAGCTCTGCATTAACTGTGCTGATATCATGAATTATTTCATCATATTGTCTCAGAGTCAGGTATACTTTCTTTTTTCAGTCTTCATTTCTAATTATTTCATATATTTTATAGTTTTACCTTAAATCGACTAATTCATTTCTCAAACTGGTGACTCAAAACAGCAAGCTCAGCAGTTGTATGGAAATCTAACTGAAAAGTAACAGATGTTGAGAAACAATGCTACCAAGATTGGTAGGATGCAGTATCTTTTATGACTTAGAAAATAGTAGATAGGATAGGGAAAATAAGCAGTTACCCGTCACTTACCACAGGTGAAGGCAGGAGGGTGAGACACGTAAAAACACAGAAACACACGAATTGCACAATATTTCGACCTTCATGTGGCGGGTTGGGATGTGACCACATCTTTCCCCCTGCTATATGTCTCGCCTCCCACATGAGTAAGACTAAGGTCGAAATATTGTGCAATTCGTGTGTTTCTGTGTTTTTACGTGTCTCGCCCTCCTGCCTTCACCTGTGGTAAGTGACCGGTAACTGTTTATTTTCCCTATCCTATCTTATTTTCAGTGCCTCGCAGCAGTTTCTTTGTTTCCTTTATCCAAAATAGTAGGTAGTGCAGAAGACATGTTGTGTGCTGCAGCACCCCTTATGTTTAAGGCATGATTCTAAAGTTAAGCTCAAAACTTCCTTTTACACAAGATATGAAACATGCCATGATAGGTACAAAAACCATCGGTATCTAACAATAAATTTGACTGCGGTTATAGCTAAAAAGATATCTTTGGAATGTCAAAATATCGCACACTTTACTCACGAAGTTAATATTGTGACAAATAAATAAGTCTAACTAATTCCGTGAAATGGTATGAATTAATGTTGTGTATTTCTGCTGCAGTTTTACAGATACAAGTGCTTCTATATGTAACATTTTTAATACAGCTTAAGACTTGAACACAACTCAAGACTTAAACACAGCTGATTGGGACTTAACCACTACTACGAGGGTCATTTGATAAATCTTGTATAAAAGCACATTTGGGGGGGGGGGGCGAAATCACCTTTACTTCAGGGGGCATCCATTAATGACATGAGGTGAAATGGGGGGGGGGTCAACGGATATCTCAACTAAGGTTTTGAAATTCTTGTAGAATTGTAGAGCTAACAAAAACTCTTTAAATGACGCGAAAGTCGATTTTAGGGGGGTATTTTTGTCCCTAAATTGACCTTGGGGGGTGTATATCCGCTCTTCGGACCATGAGACCTACAAGAAAACAAGTCTACAAAAGTTGCGAGGTTGATCGGTAGTGGGGGGGGGGGCCGGGTCTTCGACAAAATCTCATGTCATTTTGGTGTGGGGTGTCCGACAAAATCTCACCACAGGGGGGGGGGGGGGCGGAATTCCGGAAAATCACCTCACGTCATTAATGGACGCCCACTTCTCAACATAGTCCCAATCGATGGTAATACATTTGATCCAGTGAGTATCAAATTTTTTTAATGTGATTGGAGAAGTGGGTTGTCTCAATGCCTGCAAAATACTCATTGACTGCTATGATGACTTCCTCATTCAACAAGAATTTCTTCTCACCGAGTCAGATTTTCAAATTTGGGAGTAGAAAAAAGTCACACGGAGCCAAATCTATAAAATAGGGTGAATGGGGAATCAATTCAAATCCCAATTCATGTAATTTTTGCTGTTGCAATGGTTGACATGTGAGATAGCGTTGTCATGGTGGAACAACACTTTTTTGTATGCCAGTCTTGGCTGTTTATTTTTCAGCTCTTCTTTCAAACTGGCTATTAAGTTGCATTGTATTCTCCTGTTATTGTCTTTCCCTTTTGCAAGTAATCTATTAGGATGATACCTTGAAAATCCCCCCTCCCTCCAACAAAAAAAAAAGCAGCCATTGCCTTCCATCTGACCAAACAGTCTTAGCCTTCTTCGGCACACTTTTACCAGGCATTATCCACTGCTGTGACTGCTCCTTCAACTCAGGAATATAATGATGGTTTCAAGTTTTGTCTACAGTTACTAATAGATGCCAAAAAACCAGCAGGTTGCACTTCATCATAGCCAGATACTGTGTTGAGACATCCTTTTATGTGCATTTGTTATCGAGAGCCAGCAATCGTGGCACCCATTATGCACACAACTTTTTCATATGTAATTTTTCATTTAGGATGTTATGTACTCATTACGTCGAGATAGCCACGACCTCAGCAATCTCATGCACCTTCACTTGGCGATCTTCGATAACCATACCGTTGGTTTTATCCAGTATGTCTGGCGTGTTGACCTCAACTTCGCGTCCGGAGCACACGTTTCAATTCGTTTATCCAGAAATGGTCTTCAACGCAGGAGTATAGTCCAAGTAGACATCATCTAACTTGCCTTTAATCTGCTTTCCTGTCCACTACCTTAAATAAAAGTGATTTATCGCTGTATGGAATTCGTTTTTGTCTACGTATGTCGCAATTTCTAAACCGCTCACTTCAGACATCTACCGCATGTGAACAAAGCTTCGCTACTGGTTAAAATTTGGCCTAATGGGGTTTATAGAAGGAACTTTCAAAACATCATGTAACCAAATCGTATGTTGCACCACCTAGGAATTTACCATACTTATCAATTGACACTCATACTTCTGTGACCCGTCCTCAGTGGAATGTAATACATATTGGATTTTTTCCCCATAATTGATCTTTACTGATCTTTACAGGTAAATTGTCTCTGAGGAAAATCTCAATAGTGTCAGATGAAGCACGTAACTTGCAGCGCTCCCCTAGCCCTCCAAGACACAGTGTTTCTGATGTGCTGTATATCACCAATCTGGTACGACCCTTCACCGTCAATCAGCTGAAGGAATTGCTGGCAAGGACTGGAACTATTGTGGAAGGGGGCTTCTGGATTGACAAAATCAAATCAAGATGTTATGTTCAGGTGAGTGTATGCCAGTTCAAAAAAAAAAAAAATAATAAAATAAATCTAAGCTGTTCACATGAAAGATTTAATTGTGGACCCATTCCTTTGCATTATTATGTGATTTTGTTTCTTCTTCTCATGTGCCACTTGAAAGAGTTGTTCCTTCTTGTCTTTCTTCCTTGATAAGTGATTTGTTTATTTAGTCTATATTTTCCAGGTTAAAGTGCACATAGCAATGGAGTAGAAAGTAATGCCGTGAGTTGTTAATACAGAAAGGAAAGATAATATTACCTGCCACCCACCGTAGTTGAAGGGAGGAGGGCAGCAGTGACAAAAAACATTCCACAAACATAAAAATTACAGTACTTTGGGCTATGCCCTTCATGAAAAATAAATGTGGCCGTGTGCTTGTGGGCTACCATGTTCAACATAACCAAATTGTGTGGTTGCCCATGCTAGCCCAATAACTTGTTTCCAGTCTTGTGAAGAAGGGCTTACCCCAAATTTTTAGTGTTTTTTTTAGGGGGGGGGGTTGTGGAGTGTTTTTATTGTATGGGTGATAACAACAATTTATTGGTGGTTTAAATGGTACTTTTCAAAATGTCTTTTGTGAATGTTTGTCACATAAACTAAATAAAATCTTGACCTTAAGTGAAAAAGAAGAGAGGTATGAGATGGTTGTGAGTTTACGTTAACAGAAAAACTAGTTTATGCATTGAGAACCTGCTATTCAATTAAAAACTTTAGGAAAGAAACCTCATTGTGCCTGAGCCAATTATTCTGAGCATTTGCAACCCATATCCATATAAAGTTTTAAGAAATTAACAATATTTTTTTTAACTCGTTTTGTTGCTTGTTTTAGTGACCAACTACCCTCTACTACCCAACCAGATCCTGTTGTTTTAGCTGTCATGTAACTACATACACTGAAATTATAGGCTTTCATGAAGTTTGCCTTGTAGTTTTGTTTTTCTGAAAAAAAAATAATGTTTTGCTTGCTAACCATATAATTTATAGAGTATCAGAAATGACAGCACACATTTAATGTTTGAATAAAACAAAACCTTTTGAGGTGAGCAATTGTTTTATTATTATAAAATGTGCATATTGCAATTATGTTTTAAACACAACGTCTGTTATATGTGCTCCAAAAATCTGCCTTTACACCAGCCCTATTTGATGAATTTTTTTACTCTTTTACAGGGACATGCCTCAGTTTTATTTATCACACATTGCATTTCAGTTTTGAGCACTGGATTTATGTATAGTTGATGTAGAACTGAGGTTATTTTTTTTTTTTAACTAACTTTTAAAAAGGCCGGAGTTAATAATCCGAGCGCTGTTAAAAATTTATGGTAGGTTTTTGAGGCACTGTGAAAATTTGTATAACACTTCCTTTGTACAAAATCAAAGACCTGGCTGAAGGATAGCGGGGCCTAGTCAACCTTAGAATTTTTAACTTTGCAAATTTTTATTTACAAAACACGTCCTTAAGGCATTTTTAAATTTTAATACCTTCAAAGTTGGTATGTACCAAAATGAAAAAATACAAGCCAGATTATTTAGTCGGGCTTAAAATTTTGCCAGTTTATTTCAAAATTGTATTTCTTAAATTTCGAAAAATGTATTTGAGGCATGCTGAGATTTACACACGATGATATTTACACCTAGAAATAAATAGTTCTGAAAAGACAGGTGATTTGAGTGGGACATTACGCCTGCCAGTTGATCAGAAATGTAATACGATAGTGCGAGTGAGTAAGCCTGTGTCCACTAAGAATAAATCGGATGTATAGTGGTTTTTAATGATTAATCATGCTAAAGAGAGAACAAAAAACAAAATTATTTACTATAAAAGGAAGATTATTATTATGTTTAGAAAATAAATTTGACGAAATCAAGCATTCAGTCAAGTGTCCGCGAACGCCAATGAGAAAGCATTCTGTCATGCCAAAGTTGGTGTTGACATTTTTGTGGAACAGAACAGGTTACTTGATAAATTATTCGTTTGTAGCTACTTTTGTTCTCAGTTATATGCTGAAAGACAAGGGTAATTTGCTATGAAACCAGGATTTAGCAAAGCAAACAGTAGCAATTTGCAAAAAATTGATGCCGTAACATTTGGCAGAGTTTTTCGCGTCAAACATCGACTTTTGCTCATCGGAATTCCACAATATTATAATTTCGATGTAAGTATACACAAGTGTCAAATGTACGTTATAAGCTTAAATAGCATTATTTCAATTTCGTAAACAATAACCTATTGCGTAGACATTATGTTTTGTAAATTAATTGATACTGGTTTTGAGGCTACATTTGTGAAGTATAAGCAAATGCTAAATAGCTAAACTTAATTTCAGATCCTCAAGAGCTTCATATGGAAATGACATTTTTTTAATATACGTACATTGCTTGGTTTGCTAGATATTTTGAACGAAAAGTGATGTGGTGCTATCTTTGGCGTGAATAATGTCATTGGGTATGGTTTGTAAGGACATAGACTGCTATTACGGGGGCTAGTATAGAGCTTAGATACCTTAACTGAATGTTTATTTGAAGAAAGTTCTGTTGAATTTGACTAAATTTTAAATGACCATGTGCCTGACTAGAATATTCAACTGTAAAGCTTAACGGCCGCCACAAAGCTTATTTGAACCAATAGCTTAGGAAAGGTTACTGTTCACTACTAAAATATTTGAGAATCCACTTAATGAAAAACGAATATTATTCCAAAGTCACATTTCAGAAAATAGCTGTTACAGTTAAGTAGGAAATCAAACAAACGTTTCCAAAAGATTGTAGATTATGAAGAGAGAGAATATCACCGACCGAGCCCCATTGAAAATCTTAGAAGTTCATAGTCACTACTCCTTTCTGTTACCGACGATGAAAACCCAATATTGCCGAGACACTTCCATGATGCAAGTCAACTAATTCCGGCTACTATCCAGTTCTACCCAGCACATGCAACATCCCAGCGCAAATTTACTAAGCAGAACGTTCCCCTCTCCTGGGCCACTACCTATATATCCCCATCCGCATGCCATATGTGTACGGACGCTTATTCAAAATAGTGTAAAACGATATGATAATAGAATATGTTTAGAATCTACCTGTGGGAAGCCTAGCCTTCAAGGTTTATGAAAAGCGTTCAGTGAAAATTCTCAAATGATAATTTTTCTTGTAATTGAATTTAGTTTGAGTGCACAATGTTAAAAAATGTCCGAAAGTTAATTAGTGATTCCCCGATTTCTTTCTAAATTTAAGCACTTTTTAGGTGACCCTGCTGAATTACAAATTATCGTGATAAAATTAGTGTCATTGTGTTCTACATTAATTCCTGATTCCAGTGGTGTAAATTTTATTCTTATTGGTGGTGTAATAGCAAAGTTATCTGTTTACCAAAATCGTGTTTGAAATGTTTCAGAAGTTAACTTGGTTTCTCATTCATAATTATCCTTCTGCTACTTACATCAAAAAAGTGAAGTTATTGGAATTTTCTTTGCATTTAGTTTCGTGTTTTAACAGTGGTTTTATTTACAGAAGTGGCTTGGTTTATTTGCAAATAAATCTCGAAAACTACCACGTGTGGATTTTGACGAAATAATCTTAAAAATATATATAAAATCTGTTCTACTGCATGGAATTTTTTGAAATTTTAATATGTTATTCTTGATTTTTAGTTCTTTTAGAAAATCTACTTTTTAGTCTGAGAAATTACTGAAAACATATGATTAAAAATGTTGAAAGTGAATCTATCGAAGTGTTTCAAGTTTTTATTTTCTTTATTTACACGGTCTGAAACTACAGAATTTTAATGAATTTATCTTTCTTTTGAATAATTATTATTATTAAATTACTTTATTGCATCAAAAAGTGTTAAGAATTAGTGAAAGTATCACGTAATCAAAATCTATTGTTTACAAGTTGGATAATAATGGATTACCCTATTCCAGGTTAGTTTAAAAGTTCTTCACTATTAAAAAATGTTTATTTAGCACTTGTATTATATGTTGAGTGACTTTACTGTTTTTAAAATGGTTTATATATTGAATTGGCTTGTGGTATCAGCCTCTGTACGAAACGTTTCTCACTTCCTGTACTTGCAATGAAAATTATATGTTTACTGTAAAGCTTACTCCCTCCCTTTTGCTCTAAACTAAGAAAACTAGAATTTACTCAAATTCTAATGTGCTTACAGGTTGTTCGGTACTATTAATTCTGTGATGTATCGTAATTTTTCTGTTGTACGTTTCTTTTTGCTTTCATATACACCTTTTCTAGAAAAGTGTATCCTCAAAAGCAGATGTGGCAAATTTTAAAGCTATGGTACTATCAATTTCCAGTTGCTCTAAGCCTCATATCAGCCTAACAACCTCACCTTTCAGTTAAAATATATCTAACAACCTCACCTCTCAGTTAAGATATCTCGAGAACCAAGAGATATTTATTTTTTTTTTTAAATTATTCTTTATTTTCGATTTGTTTCATCAAGCTGCATAAGAATCTATCATCAGATTGTGGCACCACGGTAATGATAGTGCTGCCAGAGTATGTTTATCATAACTTATTATGTTATCAATACTTGAAAAGTAGTGGTTCTGCAAAATTCATCAGTTTTGCTTTAGATTTAGAAATATATTGTGCACAAACACTTACATCAAAATGATCTTCACAAAAATAGATTCTTGAATCTGCAAATAAACTATGAGCATCCTCTCTTCTGGCAAGTTTTAACCACTTTTTCTTTATTTGTTCATTGTTTGGAACATATAAATAACTTCTTTGGCATTTTTATTGTTGTGCTTTTACACTGGGGCACTACACAGTACTTATAATATGAGGAATTAATTTTTAATTAAAGAAAACTAACACCTGCCTTATACATACATGGCTGTTTTGTTTTGTTTCGGGTGGCGTGACGTCATTCAAGACGCCATGACAGTCTTGAGCATTTTTTAGGTAAATTTATATTCGTTTTAAAAAATGCAATATACATATGTAAATTTTCGATTTTTAAAAAATAATACGTTTTTTTTAGTAAAATACATAGTAAGGTTAAAATATTAACCTATTTTTCAAATTTAGTCAACTAGCCAATTGTATATTGGCAGCCGGCTGATTTGAAACGTGTTGCAGTGTGATTGGCTCTCGCCAGACCGCGTTACTCATAGCAAGCATGCAGTTGTTTAAAAAGATTTTGGAGCAGTTAAAAGATTCTCATTCATAGTTCACAGTGAAAAATATTGATATGTGATGTACTTCCACAAATTAAATATTTTTTATTTGTCCTCTGTATAATGTATAAAGGATTGAAATAAATGAATTAATAAAAAAACAAAATTGTTGACTGACCCTTTGGAGCAATGGGAAGGTATGAATTGTATAAATTATCCCATGAATACCTGACAGCTCTGGCAACATCAGTCCTTGCCGAATGTTTATTTTCAAAGGCTGACAGTACAGTGTCAAAGACAAGAAACAAATTATCATTGAAACGATTAGATGAATTATTGAATAACGTTTTCTCGGGTAACTAGCCGAGTTTGTCTGTGAATCAAACGCGACGTTTCGGAGGTCACAATCTCTGCCGCCATTGCTAGTCACTTGACAGTGGCGGCAGAGATTGTATACTTTTCTTTTGAGGCCTCAATACTTTAGTGAGTATGATGCTTTTTCTTTCCAATACTCTTTACAAATGAGTTCAGTATCGATGCTTTTATTCAATACCGTATCCCCTCCTATGACTTATAGAAAATTAATCTTTCCTTATTTGCCTAAAATTAAAAATAATTACTTTATTGATTAGTATTCTGATGTATATGATAATTCAGAGTTTATCTTGTCAGTAGGTGTTAGGATCATTGCCATTTTCTATGTGCTAATGTCTTTGTTGGGTCCTTCTTGATGATAGTAACAGATCCATTTTCTACCTTATTGCAGGTCATTGGTTTTGCTTCGTGTCTCAAGGCATATCTCACATTCTGCCAGTAGTGGGAACAAAAAGCCTGTATCTCCACTCAAAGTTGTTAGTCAGAATCTAAGTACAGCTCGTAATAAAAGAAGGGGTTTCAGAAATTCAGGCGAGGACAGTAGGGAAAGTTTGAGATGTAATATTGGTAGTCCTGATAGCCTCTAACCTGTAAGTATGTGTAGCAACAGTTGTAACTGCTGACATAAGGTTTAGTATTGTTGCTGAAGTGTATGTAGCATGTTACTTTGGTCACTGACAAAGAAAAAGCAACATTCGTTGACCAGCACCAACAACCTTTCATCCAGGCCCTTCCATCCTATGTCAGAGACACCCCCCACTTTTTAGAGCATCTGTCAATAGTCCCTACACCCCTACAAAAAGATTGCTTCCTGGTCACTGTTGATGTATCATCACTCTACACCAACATCCGTCATGGCCAGGACCTCAGTGCCTTAGAGCATTACCTCAACAGTTACCCCCCTCACACCTTCCCTACCACTCATTTCCTCACTTGTTTGGCTCAATTCATCCTTACCAAAAATTTCTTTTCCTTCCAGTCTCAGGTTTACCATCAGATTCGAGGCACTGCTATGGGCACTCGCATGGCACCTTCCTGTGCCAACCTTTTCATGGGCAGACTAGAGGAACGTTTTCTTCAAAAGGTTACCCGACAACCCACCGTGTGGTTCAGGTATATATATGATGCAACTAAGGAAAATGGAAGCGGCTTCTAGGCGATATAAATAAGAAATGAAAGGGAAATTAACTCACCACATACCAAAGTGGATGGATGCGATGAGAGGGAACACTTATGCTGACAAACAACTACACAATATTTCGGCATCTGCTTTGTTCACAAGTAGAAAAACGGGCCATTAGGCTCGGAACGTGTGTACACAACGAACGTTACCTAATGACTAACCGTGTAGTGGGAGAGGGGGGGGGGGACGGCTAAGGAGTAGACTATCGATATCGGTATGCAATGTCTGAGATAAAATATTTAATATATCGATATCGATAGTCTACTCCTTAGCCGTCCCCCCGCCCTCTCCCCCACTACACGGTTAGTCATTAGGTAATGTTCGTTGTGTACACACGTTCCGAGCCTAATGGCCCGTTTTTCTACTTGTGAACAATGCAGATGCCGAAATATTGTGTAGTTGTTTGTCAACATAAGTGTTCCCTTTCATCGCATCCGTCCACTTTGGTATGTGGTGGGTTAATTTCCCTTTCTTTTTTTATTTATATCAGGTATATATATGACATATTTATGATCTGGGCCCACAGTGTAAACTTCCTTCTTGACTTCTTGTACTCACTGAATAACTTCTCCTCCTTAAACTTCACCTGGTCCTACTCTCAGACTGACATCACTTTTCTGGATGTAGAAATCTCTGTGCAGAATGGTCACTTACACACCTCTGTACACATAAAACCCACTAACCTACATCAATATCTCCATTTTGATAGATGCCATACAAAACGTTCTATTTAGAGTTTATATCCCTTAAAAAACCATTAAATATGTTATCCTCATTTAACTGCTGTAAAATTCGGTGACAGGATATATTTCAAAATACGTTCAAAAGTTGAGACAGTTTAAGTTACTGTTGGTTCTATTGGAAAGTGGTTTCATGTCTATATAGACAATTATAAGAATGGTGTTGAATTTATTTAGGTATTATAGGTCACATAAGTTTGTTATAGTGATTAATTGTTTTTTTTTACCATTCATTAACTTGTACCCCAAATGGATCACAAATCAAGAACCAGAAGTCTGTCATATATCAGTATTACTTGTTGGGAACAAATAATAATTATCACATTCATTTCTGTCTCACAGTATGAGAATGAAGAGCAGGCACGGGAAACTAGACATGCTCTTCATGGAGTAAGGTGGCCAGTATCAAATCCGAAACAGCTTTGTGTGGACTTCGGTCGGCGTGAAGACATGGAAGTGGCACAAGCTACTAGTGAGGCAGAGCAGATTCCTCGCAAGACTGAACCACTTCAGCAGCCAACTGGACCCCCTCCTGAGGAGTGGGAGCGGCCTCGCCCTCCAGAAGAGAGACCTCGACCACACAAGGTAAATGTGCTTTAATTTATATGCATTTTGGGATTGATTTAGTGAGATACATTCTATATTTTTTATGGACTCGTATTGAGATTAAGTTTTTTGATATAGTAAGTGAGAGGCAGAATGGTACCCCTGTAAAAATATTTTAGAATATAACTAAACCACCTCTTATTGGTAATGGTTACTTTAATTATATAATGAACAGTGATGATCTGAAAACACTAAACCACAAGCAAATATGTGCACTATTCTGTATTGTAAAAATAAATAAATTTACAAATTGACATTAAAAAAAACTTACATTTTTTTATAAAAAATGATAAAAATGCTGTGAAATTTCATGTGGATTCCTGTAGGACAGCTATGTTTCCTGTAGCCATTTAAATCATACACATATAAAGATAAAAAAAAAAAAAAAAAAATGGGTATAGGCAGATTGTTTACCTAAGTGATGGCAGGTCAGTTCATATACTCAGTATGATGAGTACAAGTGTGATGTGATGTACAAAAATTTCCAGCCTGATGTTACACATCATGAACATGAAATAGAACTGACTTTTGCTAATAGGTGTAGGTAGGTATGTCTCTAAAAATTCTGCTTGTCAACTTTCAGGCTGCTAGTTTGTTTGATTTGTGCTGTATGCTATTTTATGTCAAGGTCTCCCAATTTTTATGATGAACGCATATGAAAAGCAGCGTGTACGTCTGTAATTTTGTTTTAAACTCAAGAAAAGGTTAAAGTTTGAAATCACCCAGGATGTGTTTGGAGATGAAGCCCTTTGCAATTCAGGTTTTCGAGCAGTTTAAGACTGGCCAAATTTCAGTGGAAGACAATGAGTGTTCTGGAATATCTTCAACCTCACCCATGCCTGAGATAATTGCCAAAGTTGAAGAAATGATTTGTAAGGAGTATCATCTGACAACTCGCAGTAACACTGAAAACTATATATATTATGTAACATGTCGAGAAATTTTAACAAAAAAACTGGGTATGTATTGAATCATGTCAAATTTTGTTCCATGTCTGCTGACAAAAGCAGTGGAGTTTATAGTTTGCACTGAATTGAGAGTGAACTTGCTTCCAGCATTGAAAACTTTTTGTTGAGATTCATTACCAGTTATAAAAGCTGGAAATTAAGTAACAATCATCACAGTGGATGAATCCCAGTCCGCTAAGAGTCGAGAAATGCTGATAGGTGAAGAGCGTTTTCATTGTTTATTTATTTTTTTCAATGTGAAGGAATTGTTTATTCAGAATTTATTCATTAGGGACAGACTTTGAACTCAGCATTGTATTGTTATGTTTAAGACATCTTCATATAGATTGTCAAAGAAAATGATTGAAGCTTTTGATAAGTTTCCTTTTGCACTAGGGGATAACGTGAACCACTGTTAGTGCTGGAGGGTGTGATAGAATTGGCATTACAAAAAATATACAGATGAAATTTTTTAGATACCATCTTGTACATGATAGTTCAGGTGCAAACTCTTCATTGGCAATTAAATTGATGAATGAAGGGTATTTTTCCCAGATGTTTGTGAACCACTGTTTGTTTTTCTACGTTTTTATGCCATCCTGCTTTAAATTGTGATAAGCAATGGCTCCTTTCTCAGTGCATATTTATTTTCTTAATTGTTGGTTCAGCAACCTTTGTCATCCTTCAGTGTAAACATTAGTTCTGAAAATAATGTACCACTCTGTAATAGTAGCTCTAATTATTGCTTATTTGAACAAGGAGGTTGTTGGGCTGCCACTTGTCACCTGGCAATAACTCCTGGTGCATCATCTTTATTGCCTCTACACCTGCACCTTACAACACACCATTCATTCACCTCTATATCATCCGTCTACTAAACCTTTCAATTACCGTACAAATTACTTTTTAGAAGAGTACAAGTATGTGTTGCCTGTTGCTTGTCTGGTTGGAGTAAATCTCTTCGCTGACTTTTAGCAATGTCCAGATTTATTTTAGACCTGTTATGATGCAAAGAGCTCTGTATCACTGACTATTTTTTTAAATACTTCCTATAACATTATAAATGAGCACCATATTTTCTGGTATATACCATTGCATCTAATCTTTCTACAGAGTGAGGTTCTAGAATTCCTTTAAGCATTAGGTAAATAGTGAATGTAGTGTTTTTACTATGGAATGTTATGGCTTGCATAGAGGCACTGGAAAACTTATTCAGTAGACTAACTTGTCCAGGACATACAAGACACCCTTCAGGCCAGTGGGAATGTGGTTTTATTTTGGTGAGTGCCTCGTGAATTAGGGGAAACGAAGCAATCAAGTTAGCCTGCAACAAGATTGATACAGACTTTACTCTGGTCCCAAAAGTCTGATCTTACCTCTATTATTAAACTCAAAAAGTGTAGAAGTTTGCCAGAAGCAAAGATTGGAAGTCTGCAGCTGTGGATCAGCTCCTTCTAGCAACCCAGAAGGCATAGGTTTCTAATTACTCGCATTCTTATAAGGCACTGATCTATGATTTTTAATTTTTTCTAAATTAATTCATTTGAATTTATAAGTAGCATGGATCAAATGTCAGGAACTTGATTATATGTCTCAACGTTTGTTACAAACAGTACAAGTGATTGGCAGGAGAAAAACTCTTCATTTTAGATTTATTGTTTCAGGATTTTTTTTTTTTTGCTGTCGTTCAGTCTTTTGACTGGTTTGATGCAATCCTCCATCCCTTCCTATCCTGTGCTAACCTCTTCATTTCTACATATCCCTTACAACCCACATCCTCAATTATCTGTTTCATATATTCTAATCTCTGTCTTCCTCTACAGTTCTTACCTTCGACTGTTCCCTCCACAAGCAAATTAACCAATCCAGCATGTCTCAAAATATGACCTACCAAGCCTGTCTCTTCTTTCTGTAAGCTTCTTCCACAAACTTCTTTCCTCACCCATCGTTTCCAAAACTCGTTCATTACTTACTTTGTCTGTCCACCTAATTTTCAGCATTCTTCTGTAGCACCACATTTCAAATGCTTCAATTTTCTTTCTTTCCGGTTTTCCTAAAGTCCATGTTTCGCTACCATAAAGTGCTGTGCTCCACACATAGAGTTTTAAAAAGTTCTTTCTAATTCCTATATCAATATTTGAAACTAAAAGATTTCGCCTTTTCATGAAGGCTCTTTTTGCTAGTGCTATTCTGCTTTTAACATCATTCCTGCTTCGGCCATCGGTTGTAATTTTGCTTCCCAAGTAACAGAATTCACTTACTTCTCCTATTGCATCCGATCCTATTTTTATATTTAATCTACTAGTGTTGGTATCATTTCTGCTACATTTCATCACTTTTGTTTTGCTTTTATTTATATTCAGTCCAAAATCTTCCTTTAGTATTTTGTTCATGCCATTCAGTAACTTCTCAGTATCCTCAGCACACTCTGCTAACAAGACAATGTCATCAGCAAATCGTAGCATACTGATTTTTTCTCCCTGAAAACTTATGCCACATGGAAATTTTTCTTTGACTTTCTTCATTGCTTCTTCTACATACAAGTTGAATGTTAATGGGGATAGACTACAACCTTGTCTCACACTCTTTTTAACTGATGCATGTCTCTCGTGATTCTCTTCTTTTATCATAGCCACTTGATTCTTATATAGTTTATAGAGTATTCTTCTACCTCGATACTTTAGACCTGACTTCTTTAAAATTATGAACATCTTGTCCCACCTAACATTATCAAACCTTTTTCCAAATCAACAAACACCATAAAAGCATCTATGTTTTTCTTGAGCCGCCCTTCAAGTATTAATCTTAAAGACAGAATTGCTTCCCTTGTACCACAATTTTTCCTAAACCCAAACTGATTTTCACCTACTATCTCTTCTACTACCCTTTCCATCCTTCTATATATTATTCTGGTCAGTAATTTTGATGCATGTGATGTTAGACTAATGGTGTGATAATTCTTACATTTGTCAGCTTGTGATTTCTTTGGAAGTGTAAAGATGATATTTTTATTAAAATCAGTTGGAATTTCTCCAGTTTCATAACTTTTTGATATAATCTTGAATAATCTTTTGATTCCTCCCTCTCCTAGGGATTTAAGAAGTTCTGCAAGGATCTCATCAATTCCAACTGCCTTATTTGCTTTCAAGTCATTCAGAGCTTTATTAAATTCTGTCCTCAAAACAGGATCTCCTAAGTCATCAATGTCGACATCGCCTTCCTTTTCCATTACACTATTGTTCAAGTCGTCCGCCACATACAGTTTCTCAATGTATTCCTTCCATCGGTTAGCTCTGTCTTCTGAGCTTAAAAGAGGTTTCCCATCGGCATCTTTAATGTTCATACCTCTTTTCTTCATTTCTCCAAAATTCTGTTTGATCTTTTTATATGCAACATCTACATTTCCTACGACCATTTCCTTTTCTACTTCTTCACACTTTTCTTGTAGCCATTTTTCTTTTGCTACTTTGCATTTCCTATTTATTTGATTTTTAAATTGCCTGTACTGCTCTCTTCCTGCTTTTCATCCTGAGAATTTTTGTACCTTCTCCTCCGATCCATCAGCTCCTAAATGTTTTCTGTGATCCAAGGTTTTCGGGCATCTTGTTCCCTAAAGCCTAATGTTACTTTACCAGCTTTCATTATTTCGGTCTTTAATTCATTCCATTCATCGTCAGTTGAGCTCCTTTCACATTTACTTCTTAGACCTAAGTCTACCATTTCTGCAAATTTTTCTCTCGTGCTAGAATGTTTCAGTTTATTCACTTCCAGTCTGTTCTGCTTATACTGCTTCCTTATTCGCTTAAATTTCAGCCTGCACTTCATTATTATCAAATTATGGTCGGAGTCTTTGTCTGCTCCTGGGTACGCTTTACATTCTAGTACTTGATTCCTGAATCTCTGTTTGACCATGATATAATCTAGCTTAAATCTGCCTGTATCCCCAGGATGTTTCCAGGTGTATGTTCTTCTTGCATGGTTCTGAAACAGTGTGTTTTGCCACTACTAGCTTATATCTTTCACCTAGACCCAAACTTCCTACAGTATTCCCCTCTTTTCCTTCTCCCACTATTGCATTCCAATCACCCATGATTATTAGATTTTCCTCCCCCTTCACATATTGGATTAATTCTTCAATTTCGGCGTATATTTTTTCTATTTCTTCGTCATCTTCCTGTGACGTTGGCATATACACTTGTACTAATGTAGTTGGGATGGGCTTTTTTCTAACCTCATCATAATAATCTTATCACTAAACTGTTCATAATAACTCACCCGTTTCCCTACTTTCTTGTTCATTACAAATCCTACACCAGTGACTCCATTGACAGCTTGTGTGTTAATTATCCTGTGTTCCCCAGACCAGAAATCCTGTGCGTCCTTCCATTTAATCTCACCAATACCAACAACATCTAACTTAAGTTGTTCCATCTCCCTTTTTAAGTTTTCTAACCTGCCTGCCCTATTCATACTTCTAACATTCCACGCTCCGACTCGTAGAATGTTTCTATCCATTCTGATGACTCCTCCCTGAGCAGTCCCCACCCGGAGATCCGATTAGGGAACTATTTTACCTCCGGAAAATTTTACCCAGGAAGAAGCCATCATGATGTATATACCCTTCGGGTCTTTAATGCAGTGGTTTCCCGTTGCCTTCTGCATCCCCATGCCGTTAATCATTTCTGATTCATCCGCCTTTAGGGGCCGTTTCCAACCCCAAGGGCAAGAGGGTGCCCTGAGCCACTCCTCACTCTCCCGCCCTCCTTCCTAAGGCCGTTGGCAAGCAGTGGGTGACTCCTTATACTAGGAATCTTTCAGTAGCCACAGCCTCGTCTGTGCAAACAGTGTGCACCACGTGAAGGAAAGGTTGACATTTGGTTGGAAAAGGCTAGTATAGTCTCTCCCAAACCCTTACACCCCTGTTTCAGGATAGTTTCTTATATTTCTCTTTATTGTCATGTTCTATTTTTTTATTCACGTTGTAAGTAGTTTTTTCATGTTTGATACGCCAGGAAAGTCGCCACTCTTACATGTTTGATGCAATTAAAAAATGAGATGTTTAACTTGAGTTTTATGTTATACAAAAAGGGACAGTAGAGATAAAAGTATTCTTACCAGTACTGAAATTGGTAAAAAAACAATGAAGATAAATAAAGAGTACCAGGTGAAGTCTACTGCTACTAGTGTTTCTGTCTAAAAATATTCAGCACACATATTAAAATAAGGCTCACAATGTTTATATTAATAGGATTCAAAAAATGATATTAGAAAATCTCTGTCTGTTTTTAACATTATTTGAGGAAGAAATGCACCTTTTTTTACTAACAATTCATTTAACAAATTTTAAAGAATGGTATTATAAAAATTAAACATAGTTTGAAACACAATGTTAGGTACCCTTTAGTTCACCAAAAGCACTCCCACTCCAGTAGTAAAATATTCTATATATCAATTGTAAAGTTGCTTATGTTGGACTTAGAAATTTCGAGAAGAGTAATTGTCAACTTGAAGGAATTTTCCTGTAATCTTCCCCACAGTGAGGATTCACCATAAAAATAATTTTAAAGTGTATTTATTATATCGAGAAAAGTTTAGTTTGAGAGATAATTCAAGTTTGTTCACATTTTTAAACACGCGGTCAGAAAAGTAAAAATCTAAGATTTGAAATAACTTTAAATTGAGTAAAGCTACAGCTGAACTTTTATCACCACCTATAGTCAGCATTGTTACAGATATTTTGGTAGTAAAATTAAATAATTTGGCAAAGTTTAATTAGCAGTTTTAATTAAGAGAAAAAATAAACTTTTTAACTAAAAGGAATATTAATTTGAAATTTATATCAATAGATATCCCAAATTAAGACGATTACGAATATACAATGGTTTCGGTAAAAAGTATAAAATTTCATCAAGTCTTTATAACACAGAAGTATGATTTCGCTTACATGCAGCACTAATTACATTATGGTCTTCTTTCTATAAATGATAATGGGTGTATTGAGATCACCAGATCCAAATCTTCAAGAGTAAAAAAAAATGAGAGCATCTTGTCAGTTTAAGCAATTATGAAACTGAAGAATCTATTAGTATAATACGCTAGATGTAGCATGTCATGGCATGACATCAGTCTATGATGTTCCACTATGACGTCACGCTTTACGATGATATTCTTCGGAATGCGCGTTATTTAATAACATTTCCAAGCATCGGTGAATAAATTAACTCACAGAACACTGAAATAAAAGTATGTATTCTGTTAAAATCGACATATCAATTATTAGATGCTAATATTTATGTAATATTCTTTTGATATATAGAAGTATTCCTTAAATTCTTTGTCCATAGATATATAAGTAAAAGTTTTGTATTTCGAGAATCAGTGTTGAGAAAACTTTGGTTAGAGTATTACTTAAAATTCATCAGAATTACAACTGGCATTTTACGCTACGGCAGAGGACATGAATAATTTAGCTTTTTTTTTCAAAATAATTTAAACTGTGCCCTATAATTGAAATTATTAATTCGTTTGATGGAAATAGTTGCCCACTGATCTCGAATTGTGCAGCCTACACTACAATTAATAACATAAGTTTATCAGATTTATTTTAATCGTCTTTGCTTTCACTGAGTAATGTTACTGAGGCTATTATTTTCACAATGTGTAATATCAGTCTGAAACACTTTGGGGATTTTACGTTTCTTTTTTGTTGAAGGTTTATGATCAAATTTGGGTTGTTGTGTAATCACTGTGTCTCATCAATGAATTGTTGTTTTGATCGGAAAACTGATATTATTGGCTATGGTAAAATAAGAATGAGGCTCAAAGAATTGTGCTATTTTTTTAAATTTACCATATACATTCCTATGGTCATACCTTTCAAGAAAAAGTGTACAAAAAAGCAAAATGCAACTTACGTTAGATGTGAAGCAACATGAAAATTACGAATGAACACAATACAAAACCGCCAATTCACTTCAAATTGTCACATCAAAGATAGCAACAACTGTAAAAACGCTGGCAACGTTTCTTGATAGGATATGAATATATTCCTACGTTGTATAATTCACTTCTTACAACAACTTATTTTATACTTATGTCGCAATAAATGACATCACCATCAATGCGCGTGCGATCGAAGCTTTGATTTTGTAGGGGCAGTATTAGCCGAGATTGTGGTTAGGTTGAAATTCAGCCTGGACCAAAATAAATAATGAACCTTATCACAGCAAAAGCTTGTTGAATTTAGTTATTATCAGTTATTTATGCAGGTTTCATAAGCACTATGTCACGTTTTGATGTCATGAATCACGATGTAAACTACTCCCGTATGTGGTTAGTTTTAAAATGCAACCTGGACCAGGATAGCAACCGAAACCTTTTGTTACAATAGGAATTGCATTTATTTTATAACAGTTAAATTTATTTCAACAATTGCTAAGAAATGAATTGCTACAACACTAAAAGAAAAGTATGAATTTTGTGGGTTTTCCATGGTTTCCCAAATCACTCCAGGCAAATGCCGGGATGCTTCCTTCAAAAGGCCATGGCCGAATTCCTTCCCATTCCTTGCCCCCCATCCTTTCCCGTCTCTAAAAACCTTGCTGTTAGAGAGACGTTAAACAGATTTTTTTTTTTTTTAAATGAATTTTCAAATTTATCATTATTTGCCTTTTTTTTTTAGTGATATCATTACTTGGTTTGAATGAAAGAAGTTCCAAATTGTTCGCGATTTATGCAACCTAAACCACAATTGAAACTAATATTACGTGACATAATGTAAGTTGTTAAGATTTATTTATAGCATCCTTCATTTTCACTGGGATCATTATTTCAGCCAGATGTAAGCTGTGCTAGGCGTTAAAACGTCGATCTTCATCATAGACAATAAGAAAGTTGTAAGAAACTGTAAAGATTTTGGATCAAGTTTGTATCGCATGATGCATGATCGCTATCGATGCGTGATGACATTGACTTGCGATACAGGGAATGTATAAATTCGCATGTGAATGAAACTTTGATTTTCTACTGGCTATATTGGCGAAGATTGTAGTTAGGCTGAAACGCAACTTGCCCAAATTGACAACTGCATCACAAGGGACGAGAAATTGTAGCATATTGAGCTATATTTTATAAAAATTCTATTAAATTAAGCAGCTAAAAAGATATCAATTGCCAGAACAGTCCGTTAAACCCATCATTTTTGACGGGCTTTGTGGCTAGTTGTAAGTATATATTACTGGGAGTAGTGCTCTTGTGTGGCCAAAGATCAACGTGCTGATTTCCTATTGCATCAAATTTGAAAGATCTGTTAAAATCATACTAATAGGAACTTGAAAAAAATGTCGTGCAGATATGGCATTGTTATTGAGTTGTCTGATTTTTTAGGTTCCTCCTACTGTACGTGAATGGGATCTTGGAAAAGTTGGTCAGCTGTCACCAGAAAGAGACTCTAGGCCAGAAGAT
This sequence comes from Vandiemenella viatica, assembly GCA_031002005.1. NCBI lineage: Eukaryota > Metazoa > Arthropoda > Insecta > Orthoptera > Morabidae > Vandiemenella > Vandiemenella viatica. The sequence continues at coordinate 28,421,060 of JARYHS010008074.1, read as the reverse complement.
AGATCTAAGGATAGAGAAAGGAAGATACGCAAGGAGAAGACTCATCGCAGCAGGAGCATTTCTCCAATTGATGCCTTGGGTAAACTGTGGTGTAATATTATATATATATATAGTTGCCAGGAAATAATAGGAACTAATTAGCGAATGGATTTACACAAAAAAGGGATAGCGAAATGAACCACCATTTACCTTAGATGATGGTATCATGGGGTGAACACATAAATAAGCACAAAACACAGAAAAAACAATGAATATTTCGGGACTTGGCCCTTCGTCAACCCTTCCGTATGGACAGGTTTATTAGTATTTTCTAGCTTATGCCTTTCTACCCCCACCCTCACTTCCTGCCATGTTGTCCCCTCCCACCATGAGCCATGGGCCTTGCTGGCTTACTCAGTTGGCTGCCAGCCTCCAACATGCAGCCATCTCACTTCTACTGAAGAAGGGTCATAGGCTCGAAAATTTTATACTCAATGTGTGTACGTGTTTTGTTCGTGTATAAACGCCGCGGGAATCCTCTTCTATGCTAAGCGGTGGTTATCCTATCCAAATGTTCATATAAATATTTTGTTAGCTATATGCACTTCACATACCGTACATTCTCTTATAATTAAAACTTGTTTAATTTTGGTAGTTTTTAATGGTTTATCAATGATTCTTTTTCCTAGCTTCGTCATTTTCTTCCTTTTTAATAATTTTTATGAACTTGCCGGTCCATTATCTTAATAATAAGGGTGTCAGAAATTATATACATTTGCCTTTTAAAGGAAAGTAAACTCTGTTTCAACAAAATTTTCCTTTAATGAAAACCAACTTTTCTAAAACAACACCCGTTCTGAACGTCTGGAAGAGTTTTTTTGATAAAATAACTGATTTGTTTTGTAATCAGAAATTCTATCTGAAAATTGCAGGTCTAACATTGACTATTTAATCTAGCTTTATTTAAATCCTCCAAAACTTTTGTGATGACTTTCAGAAGATGCAACTCTCTTGCTGACTAACAGTGATCTATATTTTTTTTGTCATGTGACAATAAGAATCGTGACTCTTCATCATGAAATTTATCTTCTCTAATTTCACAATTTAAATAAATATATAAATGATTAATTAATATTAAAATGGTTAAATTCACTCTTGCGACAAGTTGTTAGCTACTACACCAATACTGTTTTTTTTTTTTTTAGATTGGCAAATTTACGGATGTTATTGTGAAAAAATGTTCAGATGCAATGTATTTCGCAAACTCATATTGCTGAATATTTTTGATTTGGTCACCAAAAAATGTTCTTAATTGGTTGAAAGTGTTTTAATTGTTGTAACTGAAAAAAAATGTATAAAAGTTTGAGTTATGATACATTAATAACTGGTTAGCAACACAAAGAAAGTAAACATGAAGGTATTGGCTATGACAGTACAAAATTGAAGACCCACAAGTAATATATACAGATCAACTAATGGAAGTTCTTGGTTCATATAGCGAATTACATATTTCTAGAAGGTTCCACACATTGATCCTAATACGTTTAATTCATTTACTTTTGTTACACTCATTACGTGAGAATGGGAAGTGATTACTTGAAGTAAACCAGACTGGAATCTTACCATGATAATGAGTGTGGGCACATTGAAGTGCACACATGTGCTGATGCTTGTATATGTGTCAAGTCATAATCATCAGGGCTCTTTATTGTTAACTAGGTTTTTGAGTCACAATAATTTAAATAAAGTTAAATAAAGTTAATTATTTTTCCTTCCACCTTGCTGTAGCCTTTACAGTTACTTTTTTTTTTAATAATGTTTGTGGAATTTTGTGTAATCATAATCTATTTTTCAGCTAGAAAAGTGAAGAAAAAGGAAGACGATGCTCCAGCTAAACTTCTTGATGATCTCTTCAGAAAAACAAAGACAACACCGTGCATTTACTGGCTGCCTTTGACAGCGGAGCAGGTTGGTAAATTTTAAATGTTCCACTTTTATGATTTAGTTTTAGTTTATGTAATATTTTTTCTGTAAATGGTGCAAAATTTTTGTTGTAGAATTTAATTGAATGTTTAGGTTACTTACTTACTTACTTCCTCTTCATGGATAGGCCAAAAGCCTGTTCCGACCTCATTCTTCCGACCATCTCTTCCTAGGTCTTCCAATGTCCCTTCTGCCTGTGGGATGGTACTCCAGGGCAAGCTTAGGAAATCTGTCCTTTCTCATCCGTAGGACATGGTTCTTCCAGTTATCCCTTTTTTGGGTAATTCTATCATTTAGCTGGGAGATATTCAGTTGTTCTCTTATATCCTCGTTCCTCCTCCTATCATTTAGGGAATACCCTTTTACTGGCCTTAAAAATTTCATTTCCGATGATTGAATTTTGCTTTTGTATTGCGTTTTATCCATGTTTCGCTGCCATATAGCAGAGTCGGTACGGCCATTGTTTTATAAAACTTGAGTTGAGTCTCCTCTCGTGCTTTACCTTTCAGTGTTCATCGAATTGTTCCACACATATACTGAAATCGGTGAAGTTTCTTCTTCACCTCGTTATCCTCACATCCGAGATAAGTAAAGCTGGAGACTTGTTCTATTGGCTGATTGTCTACCACTATTTTAACTCTGATAGGGTATTTCCCCTGCCATGCCATAACTTTCGTTTTTGCACGAGACAACTGCAGATTGTAATCTAAGCTGATAATGTTTAGTATATGAATTGCTTTTTGAAGTCCATCTTCATTTTCCTGGAGGATAAATTGGTCGTCTGCAAACAACATAGTATTTATGTAAGTGTTGTTGCTTATTTTTATACCAGGATGGACATTTTCTTTCCATTTCCTAACTAAGTCATCTATATATATATATTAAAAAGTGTTGGAGACAGGCTACAACCTTGCCGCACTCCTTGGTTAATTGCTATTTCTTCTGTAAGTTTATTTCCCAGGTCTAAGACAATTTGTGTCCTTCTATACATATCTTGAATAACTTGTATTAAATGCTGTGGATATCCATTTCTTTGCATTATTTCCCATAGTTTTTGTCTATTTACTTTATCGAACGCTTTTTCATAGTCTATAAAAGCAATGAAAGTCTTTAAATTAAATTCTCTTCTCTTTTCCAGTAGTTGTCTAAGGCAGAATATATTATCTATGCAGGACCTTCCTTTCCTAAACCCACATTGTTCTTCTGATAGGAGAGCATCTGCTATTACTTTTAGCCTGTTATTTATTATTTTTGCATATATTTTGTATCCCGTATTTAATAAACTAATTCCTCAATAGTTATCACATGAATTCCTATCTCCCTTCTTAAAAAGTGAAGTAACTTTGGCCTTCCTCCATTTTTCTGGGATGGTTCTCTTTTTCCAACACATATTAATTAAGTGTAAATATCTAAATTTCAGAATCATTCCCCCATACTTAATCAATTCTAAATTAATTGTATCTCGTCCAGGAGCTTTTCTATTTTTAAATGATTTTAGTGCTGCATCAACCTCCTCTATGTCTATAGGATCTATTTCTTTAGTATCCACATGGTCCATTCCTTTTTTCTCTTCTTCTTCTTTATAATTACTATTGTACCATAGTGTTTTACCCGCGCCTCTTCTTCAATTACATTTATATTAGCACTTTCCTTTTCATCCTTGTTGAGATGTTTCATAAGTTTATAAGCCTTCTCTTGTCTACCATCTTCTATTGAACTGATTAATCTATCCCATCCCTCTTGTTTCAACTTCTTTGTTATTGTCTTAACAATATTTCTTCTTCTTTTATATTCATTTTCTAGGGTTCGATCCTGTATCATTTTTAGATAAGCCTTTTGCTTTTGTTTGACGGCTTCTGCAATTTCTTCGTTCCACATTTTAAGTCCAGTTTTTCTTCTAAATTTCTTTTTCTTGCCAATGGCTTCATATGCTGCTTTCAGTGTTGATGAAGCTATAGTTTCCCATTCTTTATTGAAGTCATTATTTGTTGGGTTTTCCAGTAAGCGCTGTTGTAATCGGCTTTGATATAGATGTTTTATTCCTTCATCTTTTAAAAGGTAGGTCTTAAAAACTTCTTGATCTTGTTGTAAGTTTTTATTCATTCTTTTCCTCCATTTAGCAAGTATTCTTATTTTTGATATAACGAGATAGTGATCTGTATACATATCACTACCTCTATGTACACTGGTGTCTACTACATCTGGACCTAATTTTTTATTAACCATTACATAGTCAATGATAGACCTTTGTCCTCTTGCCGTCCATGTAAATTTATGGATATCTTTTTTTATTGTAAAGAATGTATTTGTAATCTTTAACTGGTTGAAGGACGCAAATTCTCTCAGTAGTTTCCCATTTTTATTTAATGTGTATTCACCTCTGTTCCCCATTACCTCTGGAATGTTTAGGTATTGTGCATAAATGATCTGGATCACGTAAAAATAATTCTGGCTCCATGGTTGCGCCTCAATTCATTCGGGCTTTTTCATTAAATTGATATGATTTGAAAATAACACACGCCTATTAGTTGTTATTAATAGTTAGTCATAACAATTGACCTAGTGGAAGTAAGATTTTTGTGTTGTTGTGTGTTGTTGGGTAAACATGAATTTCTGTGAATATGCATATTCCATTTGTCTCAAAATATGACCTATCATTTTGTGTGTCTTCTCCTCATTAATTATTTCTAAAATATGTTCATATTTTCCAATGTCCTATAATTTTTATTTGTGGTTTCACATCTAGAGTCCAAGCCTCAGTTCCAAAGTGCTAAACTTTGTAGGTACAGTTTTAGCAAATTTGATATCAGATACTGAAAAGCTTTCTATCAAAGACTGCAGTTTCTGTCATCAACTTTGCTTTGGTCATGAGATGTAATTCGTCGAATGATGAGGCTGACTATAAAACATTGCACCAGTTTAATGTGTTCCATTGGTGAGAAGCCCAAGAACATTTTATACAGTATAAATCTCTTCTGCTACCACTGTTAATATTTTTGGATTCATTTGATCTAACCAGTTTTCCTTTTAATGAGTTTTAGCTCTTTATTTGTTTAATCAAGGTGCTTCTCACATTATTTTGTCAGTGTAATCCAGCAATTCCTCTAATTCTCCACACTTACAAAAATAAATTAGTGTCATCAGGAAATTGTGGTGATATGTTTATCGTTTTTTTCTTATGGTACTTCAATTACTTCTCTACACACACATTATTTAAAATCAGCCTTACCTCACCTGTTGTAAACTGATATTTGTCTCATTTTTATAGTTTAATTTAGCTATCTGATTTTGTTACTAGTATGTACCCAGCATTTTGATTGGAAACTTTAAAGAACTGCCACTCTTCATTATGTTAGGGTGCCTTTCCACTTGAGAGCAAATATTAGTGAGAAACTCTTGATAACATAACTCGCCAATGGACATGCCTCTGAGATTAGCTTGCAGCTAGTGGCAAGCTACTTCCTGAGAGCTGACAATAATTGACTTGCTCACATGTTGACAAGTCATCCCTCTGCTGTCTGATAGTAGCTCGCAGAATGCAAACAATGTTCAAAAGCATTGTCGATAGAACTGACTGTGGACCTCTGGTTCAGAGCCGTGTTGAGAGACTGAACTAGAGACTATGGCGTTTCTGTGATAGCCATGGCTCCAGATTCCTCACTCTTCGCCCTGGGGTTGAGTCATGTAGAGATCCCGTGAATAGATCAGGTATGCACTACATACATGAAACAGCTACACGGGTGGCAGCTACTATGTGGAGTGCATTGGGGGGATTTTTAGGCTGAGGGAGGATTACCGTGAACAGGAAATTCATTTACAGACAGCCCAGATAAATTCAGCACCGCGTGTTAGGGGTAGCTTAAAAGAATCTCGAACATTAAAAGTTCTGGTAGTTAACTGCAGAAGTGTTTGTAATAAACAGCCTGAACTCGAAAACGTTATTCGTAGTACAGATGCTGATATCGTAATAGGCACAGAAAGTTAGTTGAAGCCGGATATAATAGCAGCATGAACATTTTCTGTAAGGACAGGTTGCATTTCCATGGCGGTGGTGTAGTTATAGCTGTTAGTAAGTACCTCCCATGTAACGAATTATTTGTCGATGCTGTCTGTAAAATCTTATGGATTAAGCTCAACTTAGCTAGGCCAAAACTTGTGATTGGCTCCTTCTATCCCCCACCAGATGCAGGCGTAACTATTGCTGAGGCCTTAAGGAATAATGTAAATAAGTACCTGGGTGACCGATCTTCGCTAGGCATCTTTCGATTTCTGTTCAAAATACAAGAGTTTCAGAAACGTTTGATTAAAGTAAAAGGCTTGAAGGCATCCTAGGCATTTTGAGGTTCACTATTCTTTTTTCTCACCAAAGAGAAGCTTAACTAACATCAGTAGGCTTACTTGTACATGAAACTTGTATGAGGAGAGGTTAGAGCCACTTCCAAGTAACCAAATACAAGAATGGGTCTTTTTTTTTAAATCGTGTTAAATAACGGTAAAAAGTAGTAAAAACCGGTTTACATAGGTGGTGTCCTCTAGTGGTAGCTATTGCAATTAATAATGGTGAGAGAAGCAATAAGCCGTGACTGATGCACTCGTAGCCAGCGGTTGAGCAGTTACAGCCAGTGCTCGAAATTGACCGGGCGTTAGGCGTAATTACGCCTGAATTTTTTCATTTTACGCCTATAATCTCCGTCAAAGGCGTAAAAAATACGCTTAAGCATTAAAATTGAAAAAAAATACATTACAGTACTACTTTTTAGTTTTGTATGTTCAAGGTTTAATTCTAATAACTAATTATAATTCCTGCCGCATTTTTGATCTATTTCAGAGTTTCAAATATTACATTTCTGAAGTTCAGAAGATGTTGCAACAGTTTAGGTGAAGTACCGCGGAGTAAAATACAATTCTAGTTCCAGCGTTTTTCGATTAACAAAGGAAGTGAAGATGTCTCGTGAAATTACTGACTTTAACTTTATATCAGTTGTAAAGCCGAGTAGTGGTGATGAAAATATCACTAGCACCGGTAAACTAGGAATGCCAGAAAATGAAGAAAAATCAGCGCTCCGGCTATTACCAATAGGCCTGGTCCGACTTCACACAATCCAGGGGGCCAACAAACAACTAAACAAACAAATACAGTTAGTAACGCATCACCTACTGTGCCTACTGAAGATCGTTGTGTAAAATTCAATAGTTATTGTAATAAATACAATAAATTCAAGAATAAACTATTTCACAATTTTGGTATGTAATATATTGGCACATTTAGACCTACAGTATTTACAGTTGTAAATTGTGTTGAAGTAGGTTGTAAACTATAAAATCTGTATTTTTCATAATTATAATATAATTACGCCTAGACATTTTCATTTTACGCCTGTGTATGGAAGTTAGGAGTAACAAATACGCCTGGATTTATAAACTAATTTCTAGCACTGGTTACAGCGCTGTCAGAGGTAGGTGCTGACAGTTATGTGAATAACTTCAGTTATTGCTTTGGCCGCTACTTGCTAAACGGCGTTTTTAAAATAACGGTTATTTGTAGCCATTTAGTTATTTGTGACCCATCTCTAGTGTATATGTATGGTTTTGTATGATTTTATCATATTTGATACATACATTTTTATACTGTGTTTCTAAGCTGTAAAGGATTGTGCTTGGTGTTTTGTATGTTTAAGTCAATTTAAATCTCATTTTAAATATTTGACAAAACTACATAAACTCTAGCAACCATGTACTCTTAACAAGTGTAGTTGCATGGTAAGTGGAGGAATGATACTTACAGATTACTGTTACTCTAGTTAATATGTAAATAAATTTTATAGGTAATAATTTGTACAAATTACTCATTTTTCCTAAGGAAAACGTTTGTCTGAATTTCTTAGTCTCAGTATACCTAGATTGTGGTATACAGACAACTGTTACAATATTTTATTACTTATGGCTTTTTTTCAAAAGTCTATAATTTACACCAAATTTTGAATAATGTGTATCACATGTTTCGTTACAAGTCCTCTTCAAGATAACTAAACAAAGGAAATGAGAGCTTGCAATGTCTGGTTAATAGAATAATAATTTGTAGATTCAAAATGAAGCTGACTGATCAAAGTACCATATATAATCATCTGCAAAATACAATTGTGTATGTCAGGAGTCTGTTGTAAAATAAATGCTTACATCTTGACTGCCCTCACATTCGATATATTTCCCCTGCATGTGAATTCACATTCATTTTTGTTAGGCCTACATATTAAATACATGATATAAATGGTTCATAACTATTTGACAACCTTACTATTCTGTAACTTAGCACACAAAAAATGGACTTCATTTTTTATAGGTCTAATAATTATAGAAATTTGTCAGATTGTGTGAAAAGTTCTTGGGCCTCCCACCAGGGAGACAGCAAATATGCTAGATGCAGCCAAGGCAAATGAAATGATACAATAGGATATTGCTATTCTGTAGTTATCTTTTTTTTCCTTTTCAGATTGTAGTGAAGGAAGAGATGAGGCGCAAGCACATGGCAGAACATGAACGCAGAATGGCAGAAATGAGGAAAGCTGAACGTGAAAGAGAGAGGGAGAGGGCACGGGCCCAACAGAGGTCAAGACATCGTAGCGGTGGCACGAGTGGAGCAGATCGGCGCTCTGGCCGCCGTCGCTCCCCAAGTGGCTCACCTAAAAAGTAGAATTGGTGATACATTGAGGCCTGATACAAGACCCATTTTCACCACTCTGGATTCGGCTCTGGGACTGGCTGTGCGAAGTTCCGTCGGCTGGTTTTCAACGGTCGGTTCTCACATAAAACTGTCCTTCTCAAGCCATTGACTCTTTACTCCAGTCCTCCTGTTTATTTAGTTTGCTAAAATGTATACTCTTTGCTTAATCGAGTAACTTGAAAGGTCGTATAATCTTTTCCTCTGTTGTTAATTTTGTAGAGTTATCTTCCTGCTTTGATGTCATTCACTTGCTTTTATAATCCCTTTTGTAGTATACAGTTAATGTATTTCTCATTTCTCTCTTCCTTTGACACCCCATTATCTCTTTTGGAAAATAATTTGGAAAATAATTTAAAATTTTTTTTTTGTAATTTACTTGACAAGAAGCATGTTTTCCTTGCATCTCCTCACTTGCATGACAGAGCTTTATCTAACAAGACTATTCATTAACTTTTTGTAGTGACCTTTGACTGACAGATGACTTCTATCCTGGGACCTTTAATCCATTGCCATGTTTATTCCAGAATTTACAGCATTTTGTTTTCAGGTTCACAGGAGCTACAGAGAAATGGAGAGTGTAGCTTTTATTTTGGTTGCGGCTGATTTGTTTTTGTCTCATCAGGCATAACACCGATCAACTCCTGCTAATGTCGTGGGGGGATCGCGTGTGGGGCCCGGCCCTTTGAATATCTCTGATGGCGGTTTATAAAGGATAAACGCTGGAGCAGAGGTCGAAATTGTCTGATTTGGGGATCTTCCACACGTCTTCGAAATAACATCAGTAAAAATTTTAACTTCAAACTTGAAGTGCGCCAACAGTTGGCTTGGGAATGGAACAGTTGGTGAAATATTTCATAGTGTACTCTACAAGAGTTCCTTCTACACCTGAAATGTGGTATCCTATTGGAAAAGGCTGGTTCAGTGCATAAATTAGAAGATAATGTGCTCATCAGTTAAGACACATGACTTGAAGTTTTTTTTGTTGTATTGGATACTTCATTTGGAACTTTAAAATTTTGTGAAAAAGTCAGATCTACAAACTTATTCTGACTCCACTGGACTTTAAGGATTTTCTGGACTAATAGCTGATGGAGATTCTTAAAATCAATCACTTGCTAAATTCACATGATGTCTGGCCAGACTGCCCATATGGCCCACATATTTTTTTTTTACTGAAGTCAAAAATGGCATGTGGAAGCAGCATGCAGTATGTACAAATCATTGAAACATTTCACAATAATGTGTATTTAATTAAATGATTGGAAAATCTTAGCAAAATGTAAAGATATATACATTTAATTTATATTTATTCTTGTTTTCATACTTTAGTAATAGCAAGTGTTTCAATAAAATGTCAGCTACTCTATAGTTAATTGTGGATATTGTTTCTGTTGACTTAATTTCTTAAGACAATCCCTTAATCCTTCTCTGAATTCACTATTTTGTGGATCCAGTTTGACAGCTTGCTCCATATCAGCAGTTGCAGTGTCAAAGGCTCCTGCAAAGAAAGGTAAAGAAATGAGTTTGCACAAAACAGTATGTCTTGCTGAGAATACAGACTTCATATATTTTATGGAATTGTTTCACACAGACTTAATGCACAAGTACAGTTCTCCTGCCCACCCTCAATCACCAACAGCAGTAAATCAGATTAAAATTAAAGTCAGAAAATAAAATTGTGCTGATAAATAACTAATTTTATAGGTGAAGATATTTACATAATATTGTAAATTACCATCTCGACTTGTTTTTCTGGCAGTCAAGAATTGTCAATTTCTGGAATAATGGGTGATGAATATTGATTTTAATAATTTGTTAAAACCTCTATTTTTGCCAATCATACAAGTTAGGGAACATGCATAAACCACCTAGCTCCATTTTGGCCTCCTGTGAAACCCCCCCCCCCCTCCCCTATGTAGCACATAGCTTTTTTCCCTTTTGAGTCCAGAAGAGATTTTATACTGTTTTCTCTTGTCAGACTATTGTAAATTACATACGGAGATAATTAACTGAGGGAAATAAATGTTCATGTGCTGTTGTGAGGTCTATTCCTCATTTTAACTGTGAAAAATGTTACGAAAGGAAAGCTACATGGCCTAGCTCAGAACGCCCCCCTCCCCCTCCTGGACCGAGCCACGTAGTTTGTGCATGGTCCCTTACTGACATCTACAAAACTAGTAATTAACCAATTCACATCATTATGCTCAAAAGATAAAGGCTTACTATCCTAGCTAAATTACTTCCAAATACCTCAATAAGATTGCAGATCTAGTTAAAATTTACTGATATAAATTTTGAAAAATATCAGCCAGATTTTAGTTATTATTAAGTTGAAGGTAGAGATAGATAAATAGTAATTCAGATCTTTATTAATTATTTGTGAATATGTGGTCGATACCATAGATGTATGACAGTAACAGTTTGTCAGCTGTTAAGAAATTTTGATTTAAGACAACGTGTAAAATTCATCATTTAATAGAATTCCTTTATTTATGGGTTTATGCATTTTTAACAAGAGAATTTCCTCTAGTCTAGTACTCATTTGTTGTGTACAGAATAAGATTCTACAAAACTGGAGTTTTAATGTATAAAACATCAACTGTTATCAACATTGTACCACATGTTAAATTCTTTGAAAATGGATATACTCTCATTACAAATAGAGAACTGTTCAAGGTTTACTGTGATGTGTTGCATTTTGTAGAGTTGAAATACAGTAGTGAAAGAGTGGGATGATAAGGAGCCAAACAAGGAGCCAAACAAGTAATTATAGAAAGGATAATGCTGTTCAAGACTAGACTGGTGATTTTTTTATGAGTAAATATTGGAGTTAAATATGTGAAGACAAAGAGAATAGAAGACAGAAAACAATGACTAATTCTACAACCAAGTAGAACTAAAAATTAATTATAAAATAAACACACAGTTTTACCTCTGTTCTCTACAAGTAACTTTTTATTCCAGTATAAACTGAACACTACATACAAGATCCATTTTTCACTTAATGGTTTGTGATTTACAGTCGAACCTGGATAAGCGAGAGTTCAAGGGACCGCAATCTCTTTTTCTTTTATGGAGGTTTTTCACTTATAGAGGTTTAAAAATGCAGCAAATATGTATTGTATAGGTATTAGAATTTGACTTAGCTGCTTACAAAAATAAAACAAAAAATCTTATTACACTTATATTTATTTAAAGAAATCCGTTAATTTCTTCAGCATTTCTGTTCCTGCATTTTGTGCCAGTTTTTGCAGTACATAAATCTTATCAAATATTGTTTCATCAACAACTGCCGAGTATTCAAAAAAATGGTGGAGCATCTCCAGTGCATTCAAAGCTTCTTGCTTCTGTATCCAAAATCTGCAATCAGTCAGCTTCATCTTTACTCATTTCCATCAGTACATGTGCTCACACAATTCTTAATGATATCGTCGTCAGTTTGTTCTCCAGCAGTAGCCATGTCGTTGTCAATCTGTATGAAGTCTTCAAAAGTTGATGTTAACATACTGGTTTCTTGAAACACAAGCTTTGTACATTCCTTATTGGTAGGTCCAACTTCAACCTCGAAATAAGCTTTCTTGAAGCTGTTTTTTACAGTAACGTCACTTACTGTGTTCCATGCTCTCCTTGTGAATTTCATGGCTAGAAGTACGTTAATCTTAGGGCTATTGTTTTTTTTTTTTTTCCATGCACATAAGTGTACGTTTAACGACTTCTCTGCTTGAGAAGCTTGATCTGGTGGTACTGACAGGCAAGAACATGACTCTTACATTTGTATGTATTGGTAAGTCAGTGTGGGCACACAGTTGTCGATAAACACATTTTTGTGTTTGTTTAATCTTCATTTCCTTGTCAACTTTTAAATAATATACTTGTCATACAAGCCTTTGTTTTACTGGCATAATCAACAGGTAGAGTCTTGACACCTTTAAACTATCTAGGATGCTTTGATTTCCCGATGATGAAAAGGGGAAGTTTGTCCGCACCAGTCATGTTTACACATTGAAGAATAGTAAGATGCTCCTTGCTTTGTTTTCCTCCATGGCATTTTTCGCCTTTAAATTTAAATGTTTTATCTGAAAGACACTTGAAGAACAAAGCAGTTTCATCCGCATTTTTAGTATCATTTGGATCATACCCTTCTAAAAGACTTGGCAGATCTTCATTCCATTGGTTACACACTCCTTGGTCCCCCCCCCCCCCCCCCCACGCTTTTTTGAAAGCTATATCGTGACACTTTTTAAAACACTCTAGTCAGCTTAAAAGTTCTGAATTCCCAGTTTTGCAACAAAGTCTTTAGATTTTTTTTTTCATCAAAGGTTTATATATGGGAATGTTCTTATCTATTCTAAAAGGCACTTTCAATTTTGGGAAATTCGGAAAGTTGACTCCTCTTAATATTTCCGTGCCCTTCATAGCGCTGAGACTTTATAGAATCTTTTGCTTTTATACTTTTATAAAAGGTGAATTCTGTATTTCATTTCACGATTTTCCACTCTTAAATGCATTCATTATTTTAAGTTTATCATTTAACAACAAGACTTTGATTTTGAGTACGTGCTGAACCATCCTTGCAATTGATACTTATCAACTAAAGTAACAATTGACGATTCGAATAGAATACGATACAACAATGTTAGTTCCACGAAAACAACTGGGTAAATGGGGAACTCTGGTAGCAAGGTAGGGGTGCTTGTGGAGGGCCAGGAAATAATGAATCAATAGTTTGGTAAGTGTATTATTGTTGGAAGTGGAAGAACGTCACTGCAGTAATTAGTGTAAGAGGATATAAATTTATAAATAACTAGATGAACCGAGTGAAAATTTTGTGAATAAGATGAATAGTAAGGTTGGTATTTGTTTGGTGTAATGGTCACATAATAAAAGTAGACACCAACGAAGCAGTTTATTAATCTCTGTGATATGTGCGACTGCTATCTAATGGCTTGGCTCTGAACTGTCTCATACACGTAACATTCACAGTTATTACTTTTGCCCTTTATTGGTCAAATTCCAAAAAATTTCGTTGCTAATTTATAGTGTCTCCTGAGTGGATACCTTAATCTTTTAAATGATACCTCATTTATCGATTTAGGTTAGGTTTCAAGGGAGATAAATGGCTTGTAACAATAAAACATGTTATGGAAATGATACTTTTGCCCCTTACTAGACGAATACAAAAAAATTCCTTTCTTAAGATCTGATGTGACCAAAGCAGAGACAATCTTTAAAATGATACTGCATTTACTTATTGTAGTTAGATATCAAGGGAGATAAATGGCTCATGATAAAATACGTTATGGAAATAATGATACTTTTGCTCTTTAAGGGTACAAGTCCGAAAAATTCCTTTCTTAAAATATGATGTGACCAAAGCGAAGATCTTAATTTTTAAAATGATGCCTCATTTATCTATATTGGTTAGATATCAAGGGAGATAAATGGCTCGTGACACAAAAACGCGTTATAGAACTATTAATACTTTTGCCCTTTAAGGGTCAAATTCTGAAAAATACTTGTCTTAATATATGATGCCAACAAAGCGGATACCTTAATCTTTAAAATGATACCTCATTTACTGATTTCGGTTAGGCATGAAGGGAGATAATGGCTTGTGACAAAAAAAAACACTTTATAAAAATTATATATATGATAGTAAGTGCAGGGCCTACGAGACTGGCTCATTAATGGTTCGGCCAGAACCGGTCCAACACCAATAAACCAGAAATTTTATGGGCTTTCTGAATATCACCATCCACTCTTGTTGTTTTCCCTATTGTTTTTTTTATATATATATATTTTAAAATGAACTGCTACATGTGTAAATTTTTCATTACAGGTTGATGGGGAAGGAGGGTAGAGGTGCTGGTTGTGTTTTTTTTTCCAAAACAAATGTAGACAATACTTTTACCCTCATTTTAAAGTATATATGTGCAAAGCTTCAAGATTGGATATAAGTTATGGATTTGTATAAAGAACTTGCAAATATATAAGCAGACACATGTATTTATATATAGACTGAGTCCAGGAGGGTGTCTGGTATCTAGGATATGTTGGTAACCTAGTTACCATTTGCGGAGTTCGGAGAGGTTTTAGTTTCAGTGAGGACTGACTGTCCTCGCTGTAAAACAATTGTTCAAATTGTGGGAACTGGCTTGGGTCTAGATGGTCTAAGCTGCTGTAGTAAATTATTCACCTGTGGCCATTCATTCTGATGGAATGTTGTTTATTAGTGAGACCTACATATGAACTAGATCAATGGAGGCCGGTGGTTTGGAATAGGTGGTGGTAGCCGGGTGATGGAAATTACCAATGTGGCAGTTTGAAAGAATTACAAAGTGATTACTTGTGCACCAAGATATTCTGGAGATTGGGTGGCCTGTTGAAGCACTGAGCAGGAATTTGTGGATTAGGATGTCCAGGAGAAACTGGATTTTGAAAATGGAACTAAGATTAGTTTTAAAAGGTGTAGGATTGGAGTAATTGTGAGAACAACGGGTTGTAGCACGAAAGATTTGATTTTGTAGAACATCAGGAGGTTGCAATACGTTTTGAGAGTATTCTGAAAAAGATTCCTCATTTCACCTACCTCCAGGATGTAAGGAAGAAAATGACTGACGGGCAAGAGATGAGAACTGTTTAAGTGAAGGTATTGTAAATTTATTTTGACATAAACAGAGGTATATAGGTCACCATTCTGATAAGAAATGTTAGTCTCAGGAAAGGAGATGTACGGGAATGGACTTACTCCCATATGTCATCTTTCTGAGTGAAGAATATTTTGGGCCAATGCCTACAGTGAAACAGATTTGAAAGGTTTTAAGAACTACCAAACCTATGGATCCATGTCCCTACGGTCAAGCCCTAACCAGGACATTAATTTGATGTGGAAATTCGTCTTTCTTCCATACATACAAGGATTTACGAACCAAACTGAAAAATAGCTGAGACGGATGAGGGTGCCAACAATTTGCAATGCACAAAACAAGCTTGGTCAATCATTTACAGAAGTTTACAAAATACCCTGCAGCTGGTGGTGCTTTCATTTAGATGGGGTCGCACTGTAATGGACGGATTTCCGGAATATATCCGTCACTACAATCAAAATAAATGTGACAGATCTACCGTAGTTTGCCACACAGTCTGCACTCATGTGGCAATAAATTTGACAAAACAAAGCTTTTCTGGAGGGAAGACCAATAGTGGCCTAGACAGATGAAGGAGGCATTTGAAATTACAATAGAAACAACTTCAATGAGAATTTTGGTCTAACAGGCTATGACACGAGCCGTGCTTTGTTGTGAAACTCATATGACCAACAATGCAATGGTCCAAGGCTCATTACCCAAAAAAAACTGAGTATTATCATTTATTAAAACAATGGTCCCAGTCAACTATTTTATGGCTCAACTGTTACTGCACTATGCCTTGTAGAGATCCTAGTTTTACACTTTCAGTGTGTCTATTTCATCCAAAGATTCACATGAATAAACCCTCCAAAACCCAAGTTGCTGATTTACCACCAATTTATTTTCTGAAATCAAGATTTCCCTCAGCTTAGCTATCTCTAAGGTTCCTTCATCGATCCTATTTACGTCTTCTCCTTTATGAAGTATTACTACTGTGGCATGTTTACATGCCATTGGTATGCAACAAGTCTCCAGACTCAATTGAAATAATGTTCCTAGGTATGTCAAACACTTTCCTTTAATGTGGCCATAGTAATAATGTGCTCCTTGGCATTTTTAATCTTATAATATCCCCAGAATCTATTTCTGTTTTACTAGACTGATCATTTTTAGTGATGTGGCGAAGGTCCTGCTTTGATACGTCACCTTCCATTTATGCGTGACAATCACTAATGGTCTCATCAACATTTCTGCCTCCCTGATAACTTCTTATCTATTCTGACCCATAATTTTTTAATACATTAACCACCCTCCAGTTTTGTTACATACATATACAAATTTCATGTTGGCTCATTAAGTGAACTTATAGTAGCAATAAGCAGAGTCGTTTTATTTTAGCCAACATTTATTTCATCAAATTACACTTCCAAACACATTATTACACTCTGTCTTGCTTTCTGTTCACTCAATTGTCTTTTTTTCTTTTCTTTTTTTTGTATCGATGTTGTTCAAAGATACTATTCAGCTCCTAAACCCCTCCCCCCACCAGTAACAGGGTTAAATGTGCGGAGCTCAGTGAATTGGTATGATAGCAACATAATACTGTGTGATAAACATATAATACAATAACAGAATGATACATCTATCCATACATTTACTCTGTCAAAAATATGAGTGAACTACCACAATAAAATAAATAACAACATTCAACTTAACACTAAAAACAAGCTTATAACTTCATTTTATGGCCAGAATGGGAGGTTCTGGCAAGGCGTTTTCGATCCTGAAAAAACTTTACTCTCTTCTGAATGTGATGAAAGCACAATAGAAAAGTTGTATGGATGTTCGCCATCTGATAAGCCGGTTTTATTGATCTATGGATGTGCCGATTTGTTTGAATCAGGGTGAAGATTTTTTCAGTCCTCTGATGTACAGGGGAAGGTCCATCGTAAGGATATGACAGTGGTTTCTTGACCCTTTCATTTACTTTTAAGTGTTTATGGACAAATACACTCCTGTTGCTATTATACTGGGTCGGAGTTGGCTTTAGTAATTTCATTTGCTTTTGCAAATTTGACACAAATGTATCTGAGTCAGCTGTTATTGCTGGCATTACAAAAAAATTTAAAAAAAACACCCCAACTAATAGTATTCCCTTACACTATTTTGACTACAGAATTGTCCCTTATTGCAGCACACAACCACAAAAGCACTGTAGGCAGAATATTTGTCCATTTATGAGAATCATGTGACTTGATAGCATTTTTTAAGGTCCTGTGAAGACGTTCAATGTTTTCATTGCGCTTCAGTTTAACACCACACAACACAGCTAACTTCTTGAACAGTTCTGACTCAAATTGTGATCCTCAATCTGTGATGACAACTCTTGGCATTCCAAATTGCACCATCCAGTGAGAGTAAAATGATTTTTCCACCAAGTCAGCTGTAATATTTTGCAGGGGAATGACTTCCATCCAAGAGATATAATGATCAATACATGTGAGGCAGTAGATTTTTGCATCTAATGGTGGTAATGGTTCAATAATAGCAACATGCACAATGCTAAATCATTTGTCTGGCTCTTGAACTGAGGATAATGTGTGTGTCTTATTATTTTGTTCTTTTGGCACTGGATGTACAATAATGTAAGGGTACAGATATTAATTAATTTAATTACAGTTTAAAACATATTCATAACTAGCAGAGTTCCCGGCGTTGCCCGGTATGATCTAGATCAGTGTTTCCCAACGTGGGGCCCACGCCCCACAGGGGGGCAATTTGGTTTTTTTAGGGGGGGCAATTTAGAAATTGACTTGATACGACTTCACCGCTTTCTCTTCGGTTTATTTAAATCCAATGCTAGATATAGGTACAAAATATAGCAAAAAAGCAAATTCTTAAAACAGTGCTGTAAATAATTATTAGGTATAGTTTCGTTTGATGATACCTAATTTTTAATTAAAAAAATATTTTGCTATGGGGGGGGCAAAAAAAATTAAAAATTAAAAGTGGGGCATGACCCAAAAAAGGTTGGGAAACACTGATCTAGATTGATTTGCACACAGTGAATATTGAAGCTCATAAAAGAGGTAAGTTTTTGGGGGGATTCTACGATAACCGTGGAGTTGCAATTTGATGATGGAATCCCATGTAACTCGATGAGTAAAATTGAAAGTAAATAATATTTTTTTTGATATCTCACTTAGTTCTCGAGATATCGTATTTCAAAATTGACGTGATTAGGTTGAAATGCAGCCTGGACCAGAAGAACGTCACCAAAAACACAAGAAACTATAACAGATTTTTGACATGTTAAATCTCGAAAACCAAGTGAGATATTAAAAAATGTTATTCTTTATTTTAGATTTTCTTCACCGAGTTCTGTAAGAATGTATCATCAAATTTTGGCACCACGATAATGATAGAACTGCCAGTTATTTGCACTTGTGAATTAAATTTCATATCAGTCGCTCCATTTTTCTATACGTATTTAAACGGCTAACCCCCTGTGTAGCAGAAAAGAGATGTGGTTGGGTTGATTTATTCCTGCAATATTTTTAGCCATGATATCAGGAACATGTATACAAAGTTTTATCATAATAACCACAGCAATTCGTGCATCAATAGAAACGTTGTTTTCAGGAAATTTAGTTAAGACAGAATCGCTCATTAATAAATTACAAAAAAAAAAGCAACACTAAAGGTTTTAAACAGTTTCATGTTCAAAGCCATCAGTTGTGCATTACTTACTATTAACAGCGAGAATTTAATTCGCATCCAAACATAGACCCGTCAGATATGCATTACTAAACACAACCATTAAAATTTCACATCAGAGATTGTAGCATTGCAGCCTCAGATAGTAACATCAAGAAACAAAGAAGATATCGAAAGATTTTTTCATTGTATTATTAAAATTAATTTAAATATTTTCCACTTTACATAGTTTTCTCTTTGCATTCGATATAACTATGTATGGGGTTTAAAGACTAAAAACCAAAATTTAAGAAAGTAAACATTACATGCGATAACATGGCTATTATTTTTTTTACGATGTATGACGTAAGCATCGTATTTCTTTTATGTTTTTGCTTCAGGCTGTTCGTTAAGATTTTCATTTGCCACTCCTGCATTATGTTACGTTGGAGTATAAGACATACCAAACACTTCAATTGAGATTCTAATCTTTAAAACGGTGAAAACCCCATCGAAATCTGCTCTGTAGTTTCAGAGTTTTTATACTTCAAATATATTCGGTTTTCGTTTTATAGATATAGATACAAACAAAATTTTTGATAATATAAGACTTGTATGTTTTTGTACCCAATATACACAAACATTAGTTCCACTAAAATTTTTGCTATAAAATATACTCCCCCCCCAAAAAAACTTGCACACACAGTAGATACTGAAATAATAAAAACGCTTAAAATGGATTATTAAAAAAAATGGTATAACTTTTTCAATTTAAATTAATTAATTTCTTTTACAGGAAACTTATGATTCTCAATAAATAACCTCTCTATCTTTCTACTTTAAATTTCCCCCACAACTGCCATCGACCTATAACAGTTAATTGCCATTGAACAATGACATCATAGTTGCTAATTCTCAGTTATGTTTTACAGCTGAAGGGTTTAAATGAGAAAATTTCCATACTGTACTGTTTTTGTGATATTTCAGATTAAACAAGTCTAAATATCAGCTTTGATGATACTGGAGATAAATATGCGCATAAGATGATAAAACCATTAATTGTAAGTTTTTTTGGGTCATTGGTAGTGAAATTATTGTCATCCCAGCAGTAATCGTAAATTCAAAGCAGTGATCAAATGCATAAAAGAATCAATAATACAGTTTAGTAAAGTTACCAGCGAAATCCCTAACAATATTATTTACATTACAGTTCGACAAGCTATGATTTCTTTAAAACAGGTTTAATGATAAATAGTTAAACTGACTTTAAACAGAACACCCAAAAAAAAATAACAATCCTGTTATTGTGATCCCATGGACAATTTCTGTAATGCGACGATTCCAGTGCAGATTATTCTGTTAGAATGTGATGAAATGATGTATCCAACAGACTTAAGTCCTTTCATCAATTTCAGTATCTGGTTCCACGTGGAAAATGGTCTAGACAGACAAGGTTTAGCATCTTTTTCAACTGCTAAATTTCCAAATGATGGAGCAGCAAGAAGAATGTAACAGCATTTTCGAGTAACATAAAGGTACTTTGGATATAGAACAAATACTCTATAAAGAGAGAGACAATATTTAACATTGTAATTATATAAAAGGGCCATCCAGAAAGTAGAACCCATTTGTGTAATGTACAGTGCTGATGTCTCATGTAGCCACTATTCAAAGTCAACTAGTTTCAGTCAACTGTTTGCAAGGTTATGTTTTGCCAATGCTTTTTTTATTTCTATGGGTGTTTAAAAAAAATGAGAAAGGCGACAATGGTGTAGCAAGGTGTGTCATTTGATTATTTAATGCAAGAAATGTGTGACCATATGATATTCAGTATCAGATCACAGAGGTTTATGGAGACAATGCTAAGGATGAATCATGTGTCCAGTGATACTATAAAAATTTTAACTCTCAGAGAGAGGACATCTATGATGAGCGAACGTGACACCCATAGGTCATTCTAGATGACTTGCTGAATTCATAAAACCCAATCTAGCATATCACATTGAATGAAATCTGTACTCAATTTTTATATGTTCACCTTCTATCTTTATGAAATTGTCAAAGATCATTTGAAGTACACAAATTTGAACAAGATGCATCTCTCACATGGTTAATGAAGAACACAAAATGAAGCAGATGGGTGCAGCGTTGAATTTTTTGGAACATAACTGCAATGAAGAAGACTCATTCCTGCCACATATTGTTACTGGAGATGAAGTATCGGTTTCTTATTTGACACCCCCACCCAAAAAAAAAAAAAAAAAATCGTCAGTCAATGTAGTGGAACCATGCTCGTTCACCGACCAAACCCAAAAAGTCCAAGGAACCATCAGCTTGACGGCTTAGGTAACTGTCTTCTGGGAATGATATGCTATTTTGTTCTTTGATTTCATGCTCTGAGGAGCAACAACAAATATGAGTACATATTGTGACACAAAAAAGCCAACAGGCAATTCAAAATTGGTGACATAGTGGTATCATGCTTCTCCAAGACAATTAAAATGGGAAGTTTTCAATCACCCGCTGTACAGCACAGATGTTGCTCCTGATTTTCATCTTCGTATCAAATTGAAAGTCCACCAAAGGCATATGGAACGTCAATATGGAGTGTGATGAACTCACATGGCAATACAGGATGCACATTGGTTGCCCATACTGTGGATTAGATCGTCTAGCATAGCTTGCGGTTACGCATCCCAGTGCTGTACAAGCACCTGTAGGAGGTCAAAAATGGTCTGGTGGCAATGTTAGAGCTGTAATCCTTCGGCCAAGAGCATCCACGCACGTTCAATTGGATTCAAATCCAGAGTCAATCTAGATTTGTGATATCTTCATGTTGTGGGTACTTGTCCACCAGGGCAGCCCTGTATGGGTGGGCATTATCATCCACCAAGTGGAATCTTGTTCCATATGTACAATGAAAAAGCCTCATATAGAGTTGCAGAATTTAATCCTTAAGAATAGCAGCTGTCACAGTAATCCCAGGAAACACATTCGGTGGGGTACATGCTCCTAACATAATTCTGCCTCAGATGAGAACACTGGTGCCACTGTATTGGTCCCCTTCTGTAATACTGGCATGGTTTTAACTAGTGCCAGGAATGTATGAGATGAACAGATGGCAAGAGTCACTTTTCCACATTACAAGATCTGTTAGAAAAGTATCCAACCTTTTATTGTATTTTTTTGCAAAAAACTGATGGATTTGAACAAAGCGCACTTGCATGAGCTGACATTGAACCTTCGTGCGCATGTGTTAATTTCTTCCCGCCTGTCAATAGCGTCAGTTGCTGGTAAGCAGCATTTGAGTGAGGTTGTGTGTAGTGCTCTCGTCAGTTTTTAACTGCTGGGAAAATGATCGAACAACTGGAGCATCAAATTTTGCCATAAAGTGGGCAACAGCCATGTGGAAATCATTCAGAAGATTCAGATGGCTTTCAGTGATGATGGTATGGACATCACACAGATTAAGTAGTGGTATAACTGGTTTAAAGATGGCTGCACATTGGTGGAGAGTGAGCCACGCTCCAGTCAGCCATCAATATGCCGAAATGACCAAGTCATTGCCAAAGTAGACTGTAGTGATGTGGTACTGTCGTGTGACTATCTGAGAAATTGCAGAAGAGGTGGGCATCAGCACTTTTTTGGCATATTTCATTGTGACCGAATATTTTAGCCATGTAGAGAATGTCAGCAAAATTCGTGCCGAAGCTGCTGACAGCGGCGCAAAGGCAACTTCGTTTTGAAGTCTCGCAGGACTTCACAAACAGTGAACCTGGTTTCATGAACGCCATAATCACAGATGACAACACCTGGGTCTACGGGTAAGACCCAGAACCCAAATCCCAGTCGCCATAGTGGAAACATTCCACATCACCAAGACCAACGTCAAAGTGATGCCGAGTGCTTTCTTTAACTCCTGTGGTGTGATATACCACGAGTACACACCAGAGGGTCAAACAATCCCACAGAGTACCACAGGGAAGTCCTCCATCACCTACATGATCCTGTTGCGCACAAGAGACCAGAGCTGTGGTCACATGAAATTGGCACCTCCAGCACATTCCTCACTCTTGATACAGGCTCCTGATATGGCCCCCTGTGACTTCTGACTGTTCCCCAAATTCAAGATGCAATTGCAAGGAAAGCAATTTCAGACAAGAGACAACATTATGGCTGCAATGACAGCAGAGCTAAACTCCATTCCGAAAGAGGCTTTCTCAGAATGCTTCCACAATGGTGGCATCGCTAGAACAAGTGAGTGGAGCCCCAAGGGGACTACTTTGAGGGTGATTAGATTTCAAAGCTCCAGGTATGCCAGTTTTTTTTCCTGTCCAAAGGTCGGATACTTTTCTAACAGACTTTGTGAACCGTAACTAATCTGTGAACAGGTTATTACCCAACTGTTCTTGAGTCCAATCATAGTCAGAAAGACACCATGTTTAAAGAAACACGTGACACCCGTGTGTGAGCGGAATGGATCTGACAGTTTGCCAAGTATACAGAGCAACCTCTCATAGCTGAATTATAGTATATAACCGGAAATATGAGATCCAGTGGCTGCTGAGACATCTCTAGCCAGTGCTGGTTGAATGTGTTCAGTCACTTAAGGCAAGGTAATTGATCCTGACATTACATTGTAGCCAGTCGTTTACCGTGTCTTTGAATGTTTCTCCTCTTGTGAAATCTTCTCCACAGTTGTGAAATGATGCTATGGACAACATGGAATTGGCTCTGATTGTGGCCAGCCTCTAATCTGCCACTGTTCCAACCACATGTGTCCTCTGTACCATCCTGCTACCATAGAACTTGTATTTTGTGTGCTAAATTCACGCAAAATTCAATCAGAATTGCTGCACTTTTGCCCACATTGACAGTATGCAGTACTGTACTGGGCTGTCGGGTTTGTCGTGTTTGAGTGTTGTACACACATAGTTCAGCCCAACATTAAAAACCCAACTCTGGATGCCCGAATAGGGATTCGAACCAGCGTCCTCCCAAATGCGAGGCCAGAATGTTAACCGTTCACCCACCACGCTCGGTGAGATAAATTACCAAGCGAAGCAATACGTGGAAAAATTTAAATTCAAGTTGTACTCCACATCGGAATTACAAACAGAAATTAAAAAGAAATTCCAAAAACGAACCAAAAAACAAGTAACTAACTTTGGTTTGGATTCTTGTTCACACAAGTGTTTTTCTTCGATGAGTCTGATTTCTGAGAATCTCATATCAGACAGAACACATGAAAGATGCAGAAAACACTAGACATCATATTCACCATGACGACGAATCAGGGCAGCCCAAGTGCAGGCATAAACACACATGGGACTCACCCCAGACGCAAAGCGTCTACTCAAAGAGCTCCAGTGGGTACTAGACTGCATAATGATTTTTGTCTTGGAAATGAAAATATTAAAACAAGTGGCAATAGCAGAGCTCTTGCCTATAAAAAAAGATCAAGACTACAACTTAATCCAATTGATAATGAATTTTAAATTGCACCATCATGAAATATTTGTTCTAATCTGGCAAACATAACAAACTACAGTGATGAAGATAGCACAATAAAGAACATCACGATGTGGAAATCATTATTAAATGAATATAATAAAGACAAATAGCTCCAGCCAACCCAGGACCCTCCACTGTGATGGAAAATAAACACTAAATTTCAAGCTTTTGAGCATATAATACGTAGTTATATGTTGTCTTCACCAGCTCCGATACCAAGTGAATAACTTTTTAATGGAGTTGGTTTAATTTATGATCCACTAAGAAATCGATAATAAGGTGATGGAGGAGCTAAGTTGTCATTTATTGACTATAATTTGCCACTTACAGACTATAATTAATACATAATTGTAGCTCCACTACCAAATAAATTTTACTAAGTTTGGCCCTAATTTTTTTAATTAGAAGTATCTAATTTGTTTTCTGTTTAGCTTATTACTTAGTGGTGGTTTTTATGACAGAATAGTTTTTTTTACCTAGTTTTCTAATAAATTTGATTTAATCAAAAATGTTTGTAGTACTTTCCTAACTCGTTTTGTTCCTAAAGACAAGTTATTAGGAACAGACTTTTATGTTGATTAAAGTTTATTTCAAAAATATTAAATTACAAATAGTATTAAATTTGTTTTTCCACATTTCATTAAACCTCCACTTCCACAGCGGTAAACCACTGAACATTTGCATTCGCAAAGATAACCTCCGTTACTACCCTAGCATGTAGTGGGAAGCTGCATACATTTACATAGATAAATGGCAGTGGACAGCTTGACTCCCACTGTGTGACACTTGTCATTCCTTGTATTTTATGTACTTATCCATACTCATATTTTACTCAGCACATAAAAGTCACTAACAATGTATTTATGGCTACTTATTTCAACTTTCATAATAATGAAAATGGGGTCACAGTTATTTTACTTTAAATTAAACCCTTTGTGGACCGTCCGACATTCTTCATGCACCCCTAAATTAACATTAATTTGCCACAGACCCCCTCAGCGGTCACATGGACTCCTGAGGATTCATAGGAAATACTTTGGGAACCACTGCTCAAGACCATTTGAAATATAGATGGGTGACACCTTGTTGAATGTTACTTATATTCTCTGCAATATTACAAAAGTGCTAATTAGTGAACAAACTTTTCTGTTACTGTCAGTTTCAAAAGAAAGGGGGCAGGAGGGGTGAGGTTATCAACCCTGACCAGCTTCTTCAAATTATAGGAATTTGTATTAACCAGCATTTCACCCATACCGCAGGGATTGGAATTTCTGTTAGTAATTTTAGTTGGTATTTTAGATTTTTTTACTTAATTTTTGGTCCGCCGAGTAAGGAGGAAAAGGTCAAATAATGCATAGAAAATCTTTTTTTTGCTTTCTTTTTACATTATCCAGGAATGATTCTTTGATCTGGTTAAAAGTTTTCTATAACCCTTTGGATAATGAAAACTCAATGGAAAAATATTTTCGATAAGGTGCCACTTCACACCACATTTAGAACTTGAATAAACACTTCAGTGAGCACTACAATTAAAGCCGTACTGAAATTCATTTGACAGAATAAAATTAGAATTATTTTATCAATGAGCGGTGTGGTCACACACAAGTGATGATAATCAGAACAGTTTTATTTTGAAACAATATGAACTGTCACTGTCTTGGAAAATTCTGGATGACATCTGTAAGCATATTTGAGTCTAGACACGGCAGGTCTAATGTTTTTCAAATTGTAAAGCACTGTTGCATGTCAGTTAGTTCAAATGTGTGGCACTGTCAGTATATATGATATCTAAATTACATATGGAAATAATTAAATAATGGAAATAAATACCTCATGCTGTTGTGCATGAAAAGCTACGTGGCTTGGCTCGAAACACCCCCTCCTCCCACATAGCCCAGCATAGTTTTCTACCCATCCCCCTCCACCCCACAGACTGAGTCACGTAGTTTATGAACGCTCCCTTAATGACATTTTTTTCTTAAATCTGATAACTGGCAGCCTATTTAAATGTAAACAATACATTTAAGAACAGGTACCAAAATATGGTCAATTTTTTATTATTACAGTGGATATTTTGGTTCTTTACAAGCTTACGATGCCACCACTCTACATGACATCATGCACATTCAGAGATATTAATGAATGTTATTGAAGTATCTACTCCACAAAGTAATTTTCAAGCAACAATTTTAAGAGAAATTGAGGTTAGGTTATAATATATTCTGGACCAAAATAACAACAGATACTCCGTATTACAGACAAAAGGTAGAATGAAAAACAGCCTTCAATCACTTGAATGCACATTTTAATGCATTTTGGACCCTGAGGATCCATCTTCATGTGTTTATTGCATTGACGTTGATATTAAATTTTCCTTAAGCGAGATTCGTGCCTAGAAAAGTTTATTCCTATGCTGAAGAATGATTTGAAGTAAGTGTCGTGAACACGTATTATCATGAGAGAAAAAATGAAAACGTGGAACACTTACCAGAGCTGACGTGATGCTGAGTAATCAATTTCATGCACATATTTATTGCAGAGCACTGTACTAGACACAATATCGTTTACAGCATAAAACATGGGGTATGTTACATCATTGGTTACATGTAATGTCATTATTTGTAAACAGCCAAAGCAGTATTGCATACTCAAAACTTCCCTCTCCCCTTTCCTCCCAAATTACATCTGGCTTACTTTCATTGTCTACCACTGCAGGAATAAGTGATCACAAAGCAGTAATTGCTACAGTAAAACTAATAACCATGGGCAGAAAGAGAAAGGAGAGGATCGTTTACAGATTCGAAAAGGCTTCAAAAGAGTGTTTTAGAGCGTATTTGAGGCAGAATTACCACACCTTCTTTGTAGCAGGAGGCACCGTTGAAGAGAGGTGGCATCGATTCCTATATATTGTCGGGGAAGGTATGAACTTGTATATACCGAAACGGACAATCAGGGAAGAGAACGATCCCCCATGGTACACACGGGAGGATAAAAGGTTACTCAAGAAGCAAAGGAAGATACATGTACGATCAAAAAGGACGATGCATCGGACTGATTTAGATAAGCTAGACGAGATAAGGGGACGTGTTAAGAATGCGATGCGTGAGGCCTTTAATAACTTTCGTGAAAATTCTCTCTCTAAGAGCCTCACTGAAAACCCTAAGAAATTTTGGTCGTGTGTAAAAAAAGTTAGTTCTAGTGGGAACAATAACCCAGTTCTAATAAAAGAAGGACGGGAAGTTGAAGACAGCCGCAACAAGGCTACCGTATTTAACACCGAATTCAAAAATTCATTCACGCGAGAAAACATGGAAAACATCCCCACTTTACCACATCATGTGGAATTAGAGATGGATCCGATAGAAATTGATAGCGTAGGAATTGTAAAGCAATTAAAACTCCTGAAGTGGGGTAAAGCGCCGGGTCCCGATGGTATACCGGTAAGAGTATTTTCTGAATACGCGGAGGATATTGAACCATTTCTGTCAGATATATTCCGTAAATCACTAGAAGAGAGAAAAGTACCTTCTAGCTGGAAGATAGCCCAGGTAATTCCCGTTTTTAAGAAAGGAGATCGGAGTGATCCTAGGAATATTTGACCCATATCTCTCACATCGGTCTGCAGTAGAATTCTGGAACATGTCATATGCTCGAACATAATGAAGTTTCTAGATGAGAACGAGTTACTTATACCATGTCAACACGGATTTCGGAAGAAGAGATCGTGTGAAACACAATTGGCCCTATTTTCCCACGACATAATGAAAGTTATAGATGCAGGTTCGCAAGTCGATGCAGTTTTTTTGGATTTTCAGAAAGCTTTTGATTCTGTGCCACACAACCGACTTTTAGCGAAGATTCGAGCTTACGGTATTTCGGCTCAGATTTGCGAGTGGATACGTGATTTTCTAACTGGTCGATCACAGTATGTCGTTGTTGACGGGGAAGCCTCTTCTAAGATAAATGTTACTTCGGGCGTTCCTCAAGGTAGTGTAATAGGTCCACTTCTTTTCTTAATATTTATAAACGATCTACGTGACAAAGTCAAATGCTGGTTGCGATTGTTTGCCGACGAAGCGGTTATCTATAGGGAAATAAGGTGCTCCGACGATTGCTTAGAAATTCAGCGTGATTTGGATGCTATTTTCGATTGGTGCCGTAAATGGCAGCTTACACTAAATTGCAAAAAGTGCAAGGCAATGCGGATAAGTAACAAGAAGAATCAGTTTGTTCACGATTACAAAATAAACAATTCAGCTATTGACACGGTTGATTCCGTGAAGTATCTGGGGGTGATAGTACAAAGCAACATAACTTCCGTCGTAGGCAAGGCTAATTCTAAATTACGATTCATAGGTCGTATTTTGAGGAATTGTAATGCTCAAACAAAGGAGATAGTGTATAAAACACTAGTGCGTCCGCATCTGGATTACTGTTGTGGGGTTTGGGACCCGTATCGCAAGGTTCTGATTGACTCAGTTGAGAGGGTGCAGAGGAGAGCCGCTAGATTCGTGACTTGTTGTTACAGCCCTTATGAAAGTGTCACAGAATTGATACATAGATTGGGCTAGGATAGTTTGGAAGAAAGATGACGTAGCTTGCGTTCGAATTTATTGGAGAATATGCGAAAAAATTTAAATTTCGAGTGCAATGAAATACTTCTTCCGCCAACCTATTTAGGTCGCAATGACCGGAGGGTTAAGATTAGAGAAATAAGATGCCGTACTGATACTTATATGTATTCCTTCTTTCCTCACACTATTCGGGATTGGAATGGGTGGGTTTAGGATTGGTGCTTAGCACCCTCTGCCACCCACAATTTTTGTGATTTGCAGAGTATGAATGTAGATGTAGATTCACCAACTAATTAATACTTTTTGTATTAATCCCTCTCCCCTTTTCCCCCAAATTATATCAGACTTACTTTGACACGAAATAAATAAATAACCTACAAATTAATGTAAACTTAGTAGGTCTACCACCAGTAATGTTATCCCCTCCAGTGGCAATCAGAAAACCTTTTTACTTTTTGTATTAATCTAAGTGTGCATCTGTTTCAGTAAATTAAGAGTTTACTTTCTCTGTATAATACCTTTTTTTGGCCTATTGCTTCATGCCTCATCGATGTAAGTCATTAGAGGCAGGAAAGGACTGGTGCAAGGAACAGGAAAGGATTCGGCCATGGAGTGATTTGGGGAAACCATTGAAAGCCCAAATCTGGATGCCCGGGCGGGATTCGAACCCACGTGCTCCTAAATGCGTAATACTTTACACTGGCCTTCTTTTTAAGTGTTAATTAAGTAAAGATCTCATTTCTTCTTGATACATGTTGATCCATCATTGATTGTACCTTATAACCGAGATATCCTAGAATGGATTTCTTAATAATGAAAATTGATAGCAATCACCAACCCATGTAATGAAGCTGTATTGAACATTTAATGAGTATAAGTACATGTAAAAGTACTCATTTTAATTTTGTAAATTTGATAAGATTTTTAAATAATGTGAGATATCTAAATCCAGAGTTATATAAGCTGATAAAAACAACAAGTTCTAGGTAATTTTATCAATTCCTGCTGAGAAAAATAATGATTATCATGAGCAAACATTTTTTACGAACTGTCATCTACTGGATACTTTAATAGTAAATTTTAAAAAAAAGTCAGTAATTCTGTCACTGATACTCTCTCTTCCCAGAAATGCTCCAAATGATAGTAGCACAGACATTTTTATTCAGTTAGTTTCCCGAGAAGAATATATGCAATGTCAAGAAAAACTTTATTCATTCATAGGAGTGAAGAGCTTCACAGATTTGGTTTGCCTGTTTGAAATAAGTTCAGCTTCTCTGAATCCAATTTCAGACACCCAGTTATCTGGTAATCATACTACTATACACCTGGAACTCCATCCATTGCGACTGAGCCTCAACTGATTAGATGTAAAATTTCAGATTGTAATACATGAGTGTATTCTTACACTCTTGTTAAGATTTTTCCTACCAGGAGCAAAAACTTGAGATCATCACTCCCCCTTTCCTGCATTTGAGATTAATCAGTAAAAAAACAGAAATGTAGGTACAGAAATATTGAAGACTTTCTCCTATGCCCTGAATACATTGTTCTTTAACTAAACATTTAAAATATGTGAAAGTTGCCAACCAAGGCAGATGCCTCAGTTTGTTCCTCTCCTCCACCCCCCTCACATCTGGTAGGAAATGCAGTCTGTACCAAAGGGACAACCGACATTCCATGTAACAGTATAAAGTGCAAGCAATTTTGATTCATTATATTTTAAGGTCCTTTCAGGAACACCGTGCTACTGGAACCATTATTCATGCTGATGAAATAGCTCCACATGAATCACAATTTCTTTTAACCATTTCAGAATTATGTCATATAACACAAAATTTTAGGATTTCAATATTTATTTTTGGCACTAACATATTGGAAATCAAAATGAAATTGTATTCTTGGTCTAAAAATTGGTACACATTAATTCTTCTGCAATTGTTTGTTAAAGATTTGTAAATGAAAACACCGTCTCTTAACAACTGTTATGCCCTTGTGGATTGGGACTGATGATGCCCCAGTCCACAAGGGTGAAACACGCCTGAGTGCACAGGAATAAAATAACGAGATGGTATTTTCATTTACAAATTCCCACATATGTTACCTAATATATGTTGATCTTAGATAAATAAAATATGTACTGTGCACAAATTTATCGCAAAAATTGCCGTACCATTAAGCAGTAAGGATAGTATGGATATTGTGAGATATAACAATACTGCACATGTTTCTTAAACAATATTATTTGAGAATATGTTGCTATCACAGCATAAAAATAAAATGCTGCAACTTTAAATGGTAAGCAAATTATGGATGCCATAGTTACACATACTTATGCTATCTCCAACAACAATAGTTATTATTTACGTGCTACTTACAATGAAATAAATCCACATGTTGTGTCTGAGCCCTTAATATTTTACAGCATTTAGGTTGAAAGAGTGGCAATATCCTTGTTTCAGCATAAAGCAGTAGGAATTTAATTTTTATAAATAACTAACTTTGCCTGGTATTCGTTGCAATGCCTATTTTTCTTTCTAAGTGGGTACACTGATGTAAAGAAGACACATTTACATGTACAAAATAAAAGATAATGTGGTTTTTTTTTTGCATATTTTAAATTTGAAAATATTTATCCTAGTACCTTGGGATATGCAATATTTTTTATCTTTCTGTCTTCTGCGAAAGTAGAGTCCTCAGCATTATTTGGGGGCTGGATATGATAGTTCTGATGTTTTAACTCATTTGAAGGGTTTGTTGTAAATGTTCTCCATCACCATACTCTTTGACAAATTTCCCTACCGCTTTGGAGATATATGCAAAACACAGTAAAGTTGCATGCATAAATCTGTCTAAAGAGGTGTGAAGGGGAATAGCGGGTTAAGTTCTGTAAACTAAATGTAAACATAATTTTCCCCTTATTTTAAAGCATATGTATGCAAATTTTCTTCAAGGCCAGATAAAAACTTTAAAACTATTTTTAAATATAAAGTTCCAATTTCTTGGTCAGCAATTGGCCAATCAAAATTAGTCCAATGCAATTTGAAAGGTTACCATCAACTCTGGCAGTTTTCTAAACATCTATAAAAATTATATATATATATTTAAAAAAAACCTAATGGTTTCAAGTGTAAATTTTATTAAGTTGGGTGATAGTGAACAGTGGGTGGGTTTTTGTAAACCAAATGTACATAGTATTTTTTTTTCTTTGTTTTAATGTATAAATATGCTCAGTTCCATCAAAATGTGATAAAAACTGTAGATTTGTAAAAATGCCATTTTCAAAATTTAAGGGGTTTAAAGGGAGGAAGTGATGGTTTATTATTATTATTATTTTGGTCAGAAACCTTTGCAGGCTTGCACACAACAACTCACTAAAGATTCAACATAATCGGGTGAATGATATAGGAATGCATAGAAGACGAAAAACCAACATTCATTTTTATATATTAAATTTAAGCTGACATTGGAAAGTTTCGTGCAACAAAAGTGACAGATGACTTTTTTTGTTAAAGCATAATTCGCTGGAAGTTTGGATGATATTCACAATTTAAGTTATCCTGATTTTCAAGCAGCATTTTTAGCTGTGCTTGTGGATTTGTTGAAATTCTATTTGGACAGAAATTGGAATTTCCTTAAAAAATTTATGTAACCTTGATTTCCAAGCAGCATCTGTGGATGGGTTTAAATGCAACCTGGACCAAAATTTGGATTCTATTTAGAAATTAAGTTACTTTGATTTTTGAGCAGCATTATTAGCAGCACCTGTGGACAGCATATTTTTTGTACATAATGTTGCTAGTCATTGATGTATTTTATTGCATATCATTGGAGGTCACATATGATTACAAATGGCATCCTCCAACCACTTGGTGTATAACGTTACAGCAGTTCTTTTTTTTTTTTTTTAATGAAGTTTCTGCAGTATGTATGTACAGTAGAACTTCAATTATCCGAATCAATTGGGACCGGACCCATTCGGATAATCGGATTTTTCTGAGAAAGTGTCTATTGTAAATAATTATTGTATGTATGTTGAAAATGTCTTCTTTTCCAAGAGATTTTCCACTACAGGGATGAAAATTTCGCCGTATCACTCGCTAAACATAGCTGCAGTTATCCGAACTTTGGGTTGGTTTTTATAAAAGAGGGGAAGCCTTTTCGCAGTACGTTTCGGCCTTAATTGAAAAAGTGATTCGGATAACTGGAGTTCGGATAATTGGAGTTCTACTGTAGTTGATGACTCTCATAGAAACATATAGTTGAATAATATCATTTAAGTGACATATGCATTATCTTTACACGTCGGCAGAGTGCTTGTCATTTAACTTTACGGCAGTTTTTGTGTGAAGTGGTTTACCGGAGATCACAATTCCACTAAAACAGCATTGCTCGCTGCTGCCTAATGACATCTAATACTGCAATAGAGAATCACAAGACATATTATTTTCAAGCAGTATTTAGGCTGTAATACAGCATAGATGACCATGACATTATTTCTAGTTGTGTCTCACATTTTATTCCTCGCAGTATCGCATTCTCCAGTAATCCCCTTATAAAAGCAAAAAAATTAAAGAAAACTACCAAAATCCTCATGTTTAATGTGAGTGGTCATTCTTGCCAGTAATGAATTTCAACTTAATCACAATCTCTATTAATAATGCTGCTTAAAATCAAAACTGTTACACATGTACAAGAATAAATTAACTATATTGTTACCTGATGTAGATACAATTAAGCATCTGCACAAAATTTTGTCAAAACACATTTCAGTTATTTTTACTGATATGTGCTGTTAAAGATAATGTATTGTACTGTTTTACAAAGGACCCCATGACAGAAATACCTCAACAGATTATAAATAATGAAAAAAAGTGACTATCGCATACAAAGACAATTGACCAGAAAATTAGATCAAATAATGAAGAAATGTCATTCTCTTAAACTATGCAAGATTTAAATTACAAGTCAAATTGAATCACAAAGCTCAAATTGGTAAAGCTTATGTTCACCGACAAAACAGCTCAGCATGAAATATGTGATTTCACTTCAAAACTGCGAATTAAAGAGGCAAAAGCACTAATACAAATTTTCAGATATATCTAACTCATGTTTTTATTCTTAAAATCATCGCAGTAAGTATGTAACATTTTTATTACCCATGCGGTATAGTACTGTTCCTCTGTTGTAATAGGCCACCGGTAATCGTGGATTTAATTCAATTGATTTGTTGTAATCTTCCACTGCTTCATCAAATTTAACTTGCATATATCGAGAATGACCTCTGTTGTTATACAATAAAGCAGCAGCAATCCTGTTTTTACAAGTAGCATATCAGTTTTGGTCACAGGCGGTTTGAGTTAAAAACCATCTACTTGCAGTAATTAAATTTAATTTGTATTGGACAAAATCAATATGCCACAGATAATTTATTAAATAATTAAAATGTTTGTATGAAATCGCGAGATCTGTAGTTAGCAAAAATTTCTCGATTAATAAAGCGTACTTGACATATACCATACCTGTCTAATTTATCAAAATTTAACTCGCAGCTGTAAAGAATTTCAAGCGCTTCAAAATCCTTGTTTGTGTTCATTACCACTAAACTAATAAATGACGCCGATTATCAACACAGCTTTGAATGTTGTGAAATATAAATGACACATGAACTGAAGTTACTTTAAGTTAAAAACAACTAGAAAACATTCGATAACAGATTACAAAATATTCGGCAGAAAAGATACATGCAATAACAGCAACAAACATATGAAAAGCAACATTCGAGAATCCTAAGCAAAATCAGAGAAAGTTGTTATCTATGAAACGAACAGCTGTCATTCCATCGGGAAAGACGCAGATGTTATAATTACATATAAAATAGTGCAGGAGGATGTGGCTCTGCTGGGCAAATTAATGGTGACTCGTGTTCCATTCAGTATTTCACCATCAAAACTAGTTGTGTTACATATCAGTGAGTGATCGAAGTGCAAAAACGTGACAGGAAAATTGTTCACCGTTTCTAAATGTGTATTGGCAACTGTGATAACAAAATGTCATTATGTCAACGATTGTGTTTCGATGGTAGTTATTGCAATCGAAGGGATCATATAGTGTTTGACGTTAGTGGAAACAATATTCGTATGAATTAAACAGCTTGTCAGTCACAGCATGTCTTCACCAAGTGCAGGAAAGAGGAGAATGGACACAGATGTTATGAAACTCATAGAGCGTAAACATGAAGTAAATACTTGCGGAGCTCTGAATGAATTTAGTGTCAAATTTTATGGTCCGAAGGGAACTCCATATGAAGGTGGAGTGTGGATGGTGAGAGTTCATTTACCTGAAAATTATCCCTTCAAGTCGCCGTCAATTGGCTTCATCAATAAGATTTACCATCCAAATATAGACGAATCTTCAGGCACAGTTTGCCTGGATGTTATAAATCAAACTTGGACAGCATTATATGATTTGTTAAATATATTCGAATCATTCTTGCCTCAGTTGCTGACGTATCCAAATCCTACTGACCCACTCAATGTGGAAGCAGCAGAAACGTATTTGCATCAGCCAGAAGTATTCGAAATTAAGGTTAAAGATTATATTCAGAAATATGCTACAGCAGAGGCTCTCCGTGAAAATATTCAACTAGTTTCATCAGACGATGAATCATCGATGACAGAGATCAGCGATGACAGTTTAGGGGAAGCAGAGTAACAATAATATTTTTTGGCGTTTGTTGACTTGCATGTGTTCGTTCTGTGATCAGTTATAGTAATCTGTGTTTTTTGGCAAAGATATTGAAATTATAGACCAATGATACTTAATTCCGATAATAGATGTCGCGCATAGTAAGAGAGACGACAGCGGTTAGCGATATCGATATATCAAGGTATCGATCTTTGGTCGATCGGTTAATAGACACGATTGCAGCGACCACGATTCCCCGGTGCATTGTGGGGCAGTCACATTGTTGTCGCTTGGTGCATAAAGTGGTCGAGGGAACGCCGTGCGAGAAGCAACAGGTGCCATCGATCGTAAGTGCATTATTATAGCATTCATGCTAGTTCATTAGATGTTATTATTTAACGCACAGTCATTTGTGCGTGACCAAATGGTTTTTTAGGTTGAGTGCAATCACAACGTATAATACTTTGTTTTGTGATTATAACAGTTAATGCAAAAGCAAATAGACATCTGCTAGTGTGTACGTTATTTATTGCCCTCCTCACTATAAATTTGAGCTTACCATTGAAAGGTTGTGGCAAAATCTTAATCGTCTTTTAAAATTACATTTCAGTGTTCACAAAGTTCTGAATCATTATTTAATTTAGTTGCGATGGAGCTCACGCTCCGGTAACAATTTCCATACACACCAAATTTTTTCTTTTTCATGTACCCACCTATTATGCCCTCCACAAATTTCAAAATTCTTTCTGCGTTTTTGGAAAATTATTCATCCACAATGCCACAGCATTTTATGTTCTCTTGTCAGCTTTGCGTTATGATTTGTATCGGGATTATTTTTAAATGTGTTGTTATGCCTGATCCGAATAGTTGCTTTGTATTATTGATCCAAGAGCGTATCACGCATTCGGATTAAGAAAATATTATTCGCAATAGTTGATTACAGAGCATATGACATGGCCTAAAATATTTTACATTTTCTACACCCGTCATATTAGTATCACTAAATTCTTCGCAACGAAACATACCGCGACGATTACACGGGACATATTAACACAAATACGATTAATCAAACATGAAATAGCTATCATTCGTTTTAATTTTTTTATTGGAGAAATGTATGACAAAACTTCTACCGATTTCTAAGTGATTTCTTGCCTGAACAAGTGTTAATTATATTCCATACCTGCCAACTTTTACGGTTTTTCCGTAAAATTTACGGAAAAGGACTGTATTTTACGGTTTTACGGATATGCTGTGTTATTTTACGGATTTCGATCGCTTAGGTCTGATCTTAATTGGAACAATGTTATTGTGGTTTTTATGGACAATTGTGGCAGGTTTTACTATTTATTTCATTGTTTTAAGTGCTCTTAGATGTCCGTTAAGGCTTCTTTCATTTGACTCTTAAATTAAACCACGATATGCTAATTTTATTGTAGTCAATAATTAATCGATCTCTCTCTCTGATTTTACATCGATACTTTTTTGAAAGTTGAATCAGCAATCGTTTGAATATCGTTTTCGTATACTTTCGAGTTCCCAACAGTCCCGCATGCGTTGTTTGGTTGGTTGATAGTTTGTGACTTTGTGTAAACGGTGTAATCATGAGTAACGCTAAGAAGCAATATTTCCAGACATTCAGGGAAGCGTATTCCATATAGTTCCCCGTATATAATAAAGTCAAGAAAAGGTGTAAAATTTGCGTTTTGTACAGTGTGTGGTTGTGATATAAATATAGCACATAGTGGAAGAAATGATTTGGCATATCACATTAAGTGTAGTAAACACATTGCGTGTTTAAAATCAAAAGAAAAGAATCCCAAAATCAATAAGTTTTTCGAAAAATCAGGAAATTATGATTTGGATGTGATTAAAGTGGAGTGTTTGTTCACTTCATTTTTGGTGGAACACAATATTCCACTAAGTGCAGCTGACCATGCAGGAAGATGTTTCCTTCGTCAGAAGTAGCGAAAAAATATGGATGTGGCCGCACTAAAACAACTTACATTTTAAAAGAAATGTCTGAAAATGCAATAGCAGAAGTTGTGAAGAGTCTTCAGAATGGTCCATTTTCAATGGCAACAGATGGAAGCAATGATACTAATACAAAATTATATCCCATTGTTGTTACATTTTATGACGATAAACAAGAAAAAATTGTAAGTACTGTGCTATGCATACCAGCATTGGAAGGGAACTCAACAGGGCGCAATATAGGTAACCTCATGTTATCGCAGTTGGAACATCACCTAATACCAATTGGAAACTGTGTAGCATTCTGTTCCGATAATGCACCTGTAATGATGGGGCACAAGATTGGAGTTTCAGTAGTTTTGAAAGAATCTCATCCAAATATTGTGATTGTTGGATGTATGTGTCACTTAATTAATTTAGCTGCTGAAAAAGCTGCTGCAAGATTACCACTTTAAATAGACGAGATTCTTGTCGATATTTTTTATTATTTAGAGAAGAGCGCCAAAAGAAAAGAAAGTCTTAAGAAGTTTCAAAACTTGCACAATCAAGATTGTAAGAAAATACTGAAGCATATATGTACAAGGTGGTTGTCTTTAGGCAAGTGTTTGGACAGAATACTAGAGCAGTGGGATCCACTTTTTTTTTTTTTTTTTTTTCTTTTTTTTTTAAGTATGAGGTGCTAATATGTGCTTCAAATATTTCAGCTAGCTTGACATCGTTCACAATACCAAAAGTTGAACACATGGGATCCAAGGGGCAGCAGAAGAAGAGAGTTATTGATTCTCCATCCTCGTCGACTCCTAAAAGAATAGCTTATACTTTTGAATGCAACTCGTCTTTTCTGAAAAGCAAAAGTTTGACTACAACTCGTGAGGAAAAGTTGTTTATGTTTCTCTCTTCTGACTGGAACAAGACTTTTTGTATTTTCCTGCACATCATTATACCATTATTTGATAAACTCAATACTGTTCTTCAGAGTGTTTCCCCACAAGTACATGTTTTGTTAGATCTTTTGATAGAATTGTTAAAGGAGATACTCAGTAAATTTGTAAAGCCAAAGGTAATTAAAAGTTCTGCGTTGCTTGAAGTGAAGTACCACCTAATTCGAAATCAGAAAGAAGATGATGAATTAGTTATTGGAATTCAAACTGTGAACATGGTTAAGAAACTTAATAATGAAGATAAAACTCTGTTCTTTTCATCAGTCCGAAATTACTTTTCTACAGCCTGCGATTACATCATAAACAAGTTTCCACTAAAAAGTGATGTGCTGCAACATGCACAAGTAGCCACATTTGACAAACTTGAAGATGCACAATTTTCTTCAGTCAATTTCTTCTTAGAAAAGTTTCCTATTATCTTACATAAGATTGAAAATGAAACGAGGGATGATGCTATAAATGCAATCCACACACAGTTCGTAGCCCTTCAATTAGATGACATTTCAACTGTTGCAGATGTAGATGCTCCAAATGATGTAAAATGGGCATGATTATCAAATATCCGTGGTGCTGATGGAGTTCTTAAATATAATAGGATTTCCAGAGTAATGTTGTACATACTCTCCATATCCCACAGCAATGCTGAGTGTGAACGTGTTTTCAGTATGGTTAAGAAGAATAGAACACAGTTCAGATCATCCCTCTCAAATGAAATCCTAGAGACTGTTTCAATACTGAAGACCACCAATTCTGGTCCTTGTTATACAAACAGTTTTTCTCCAGACTTTCTTAAGAAAGCCAAGAAAGCCACTGCTTCATATTTGAAGTCTGATTGAAAGTACACATATTATGTATATCAAACAGTGTAAATAGGTTCAGTGCTAAGTGAAACAGGATATATATTGTCTCATCTGAGTTTTAGTTTAAAGTTTTTT
The DNA here is from genome assembly GCA_031002005.1 of Vandiemenella viatica. NCBI lineage: Eukaryota > Metazoa > Arthropoda > Insecta > Orthoptera > Morabidae > Vandiemenella > Vandiemenella viatica. The sequence continues at coordinate 28,381,430 of JARYHS010008074.1, read as the reverse complement.
TTTTTTTTTAAAAAAAAGAAGACTTCAACGATTGTCTTGTAATTAGTGTTTGCCAACAATTAATATGAAGTAATTAGACATGATTTCAGTTTAATATGACATTATTTTGGTTTAATATGCTGTTTATACAAATTTCTGGATGTTTAGTTAATTGTCGATAAAAAAAAAATTGCGGTCCACATTCTTTACGGAAACACTGTATTGGGGAACCAGGGTTTTTACGGAAACCCGATTTTGGAAGTTGGCAGGTATGGATATTCTTTCTCTAAGCGTCCTGCGATTGTGGTAAAATACAACATAAACTTCGTTGTTAATTTGTGCAGTCGTAATTGCCGTGCACTTACGACAATTTATTCACAAATAAACCATTTTAGGCTTTTAAATCCCCTGATTAACGTATAGATCAGAAAATTAAATGAATCTTTTAGTTTGATAAATTCTCTATTCTTGGTGGAAAGAAATTTACGTTATTCATCATATTGGTCGTATTAGGCCTATGCACTATGCACTGTGGTTTGATACATACATAATCCAATGATTGGTGCAGTCGATCCGTTGCCTGTTCATCACATGCTTCTAGCCCTTAAATGAAATAAGTTTCGAACATCAGATTTGCACCTTATAAAGAGTTTCGCTGACTCAAAACAGAAAATAGACTTTAAAGTTTTGTAAAATTATATAATGGTGGAGGTTGGAGGTCTATAGAAGTAAAGGGGAATATAATTTATTTTTTTTCCTACCAATGCTCGCGGGATGCTTATGAGTCTGTAAAACAGAGGACTAATTATACATATAGATGTTTTTCACTGGAATAGTGGCCCTTAAAGTTGTATAAATATAACTTTTTTTGATACCAGGTCTTTTTCAAAAACGTTATTACCTCTAGACATGAAATTTCCCTGTTGTATTTTAAAACAGGAATACTAAAAACACTTACGGCATTCAGGGACCGTGCATTATCACACACTCGCCCAACATGCGTTGCAATTAGGGTTGTAACGGATGTCATCTTTGGGGATGTTCAGTGCTTGACATCCGTGGATGCGGATGTTTTGCGGATACGGAGGTGGAAAAATAAATTTATAATTATTTATATTTTAATTTTTATCAAAAATAATTTTAAAATCAAAGTAAGTATATATTTTATGCCAAATCTTTTTTCACATGTAAAATCTGTGGCAATACTGTCATATTGAGTTATTTTTTGTCACATCAGACTACTTGTAGGACGTGTTGGATATATTGGAGGAAGCTATATACGAGTATGAGACAAAGGACACATGGTGTGTCGCGAGAAAGTATGAGTCATAATATTGCTTGGAACATTTTGTTGGACCCCTCCTATATAGTAGCGTGAATGGGTGAGCGCATCCTATGTTAGTTCTACACGGAGGTCCTTTAAGCTACTCGGAGAATAACCCGATTTACTTCACATACAAATTCAAAGTCGTAAATTCGTCGCTTAGGCAATAACACAGTTCAATTTATTGTTACCTTTATTGCAAGATTTTCAGGAAAAAAACAACCACTAAAAACACTTAGGGACTATGAGTAGAATCTCGTATAAAGAGAATAGAATAATATATATTGCAATGTAAACAAAACTTCCGCTATACATCCGTATTAAAAATTGCGGATGCTAATACGAAAGCGGATATAGGATTTCACGCGAAAGTTCCGCACTTGCGGATGATGATGCAGATCTCCGTTACATCCATGGTTGCAATGCGCATCCGTAAAGCAGACACATTCACATGTATCAAATAAGTGAAAGTCTATTGTTTTTTTGTTCATAAATTAAATTTGAAAAAGTTTATTCTAGTGCTTTGGGATATACAGTATTTTTGGGTTTTCCTTCTGCAGCGTTGCTAGGGGGCTGGATATGAATATTCTGATCTTTTACTTCTTGTGATCGGATTGTAATAAACATTCTCCATCACCATCCACTTTGGCAGATTTCTCTACAGTTTGGAGATACATGCAAAAGACGGAAAAGTTGCACTTGTAAATTTGTCAAGGAAGGTTCCAGTTTTGTAAACTAAATGTAAACATCATTTTTCACCTATTTTAAAGCTTATATGTGCAATGTTCCTTTGAGATCGAATAAAAACAGTAGATTTGTGTCATCACAAATACTATAAATTTTTTTTTTAAAAAAAATATTCAAGTTCTAATTTTGGTTCTACTGGAGATCGCGATTCCGCTGCAACAACATTCACCAATCACCGTGTTAATACTAATGCAGTCATTTGGAAGACATTATTTTCAAGCCGTAATTCCGTTGTAATACAATCTGGACAATTCAAACAAAAATTAGGTTGTAATACATCCTGCACCAGCATAACGCTGTTAAATATATTTCAGAAAGTATTTCTAGCGATGTATTGCGTTTGATTACTGCTGTATTATGACCCCATATCCTTGCGAAATCGCGATCTCCAGTAAGTCCAGAAATTATTGGTCAGTAATTGACCGATCCAAATCAGTCCAACGCAGTTTGACTGGAAATTTCGCTATCCACTGAGGTCAATTTCCCCACATTTTCGAGATATTGGCAAAAGAAACCTGAATGGTTTCAAGTTTAAATTTTCCTTAAATAGGGTGATGGGGGGAAAGTGGGTGGGTTTTTGTAAATCAAATATAGACAGTATTTTTTGTCTCTTTTTAAAGTATGCATGTGCAAAGTTCCATCGAAATCGTATAAAAATTGTGGTAATGTATAAAAAAAAACATCGCCAAAAATTAAGAGGGTGGTGGAAAGGGGGAATGTCGATGGTTTTGTAAACCAAATGTAGTCATTATTTTTCTCCTTGTTTTAAAGTATACGTGTGCAAAGTTCCTTCGAAATCGAATAAAATCTCTGGGTTTCTATTAAGATCATTGCAAACTAAGAAGGGAGAGGGATTGGGCTTCGGCAAATCAAATGTAGACCGTATTTTCCTCTTTGTTTTAAAGTATACGTGTGCATAGTTCCTTAAAAGCCGGATAAAAACTGTAACTTTGTATAAAAAACATTGGCAAAAATTAAAGTTATGTAAAAAATAAGAGGGGTTGCGTTTTTGTAAACCAGATGTAGACAGTATTTTTCTGTTTGTTGTAAAGTATACGCGTTCAAATTTCCATCAAAATCGGATAAAAACTGTGGGTTTGTGTAAATTAAGAGTAATAAGGGGGAGAAGGTGTTTTTTGTTGTTGTTTTTTTTTTTGTCATAAATCGTCGCAGCTGCGCACTCTGTTAACTCACCAAAGTTTCATTGTAATTGGAGGAATGGTAAGGAGCGCATAAAAGACTAACAAGCAAATATTCATTTTTATATATTAGGTTAAGGGGGAGAGGGAATTAGGGTTGTAACGGAAGTCATGTTTGCGAATGTTCAGGGGTCGACATCCGCGGATGCGGAGGTGGATTTTTTTTTTAATTGTTTAGATTTTAATATTTCAAAAAAATGAACTTAAAATAAAAATAAGTATATTTTACGCCAAATTCTACATTTTTTCTTAAGTCTATTTCCACATAATACTGACATATTTGCCTCATTTTTCAACAACAACAAAAGTGGGATGATTTCAAAAGTGGACTAAATTATTTACATAACTACGCACGCGTCTAATAAACAATGTTTGTCAGAGTTCGCGGCTCTATTAATTCAAGTGTCAAGCACAAGGCCACGCCACCACACATCTCCGTGCTTGTCACCCGCCCTTCCTCTGCTCTAGAGACCCATTGACGGTCTAGATTGTAAGACCTACGATGATTCGGTTTTCGGTATCTTGTTGGACCGTGAAAGGATTTGCAGGACTACACGTAGGAGGTGTTGGATGTTACTAGACTCCCACACAACCAACACCGGTCCCTGCCGTCTAATAAGCTATGGTGATAGAGAAAATATCCGACAGGAGACTGGTGGGCCGCGAGAAAGTACGAATTGAAAAGACTGATTGGAACATTTTGTTGGCGTGGATGGGTGAGCGCATCCTACGATAGTTCCACGCGGATGTCGTATAAGGGAGCGTCCATAAACCACGTAGCTCCATTTTGGCTTCCTATGAACCCTCCCTCCCCCTCCCCTCCTCCACGTAGCCTGAGGTGGCTTTTCTCTGTATATCCCCCCTCCCCTCCATGGCACGTAGCTTTTTCCCTATTGATTCCTAAAGACATTTTGTACTATTTTCTCTTGTCAGACTAACGTAAATTACATACGGAGGTAATTAAATGACGGAAATAAATATTCACATGCTGTTGTGTCTTCTGCCTTATTTCAACTGTGGCAAATAACGTGAAAGAAAAGCTACGTGGAATGACTCAGAACCCTCTCCCACGTAGCCCAATGTAGCTTTCTACCGCCCTTCCTCTTTCCCCTAGACCGAGCCACGTGGTTTATGGATGATCCCTAAATAGGGACATGAATAGTTCTCTATACACGCAAGTTCAAACTTGTAAATTCGTCGCTTAGATAATAACACCGTTCAGTTCATTGTTTCTTTTATTGCAAGATCGTAAGAAGAAGAAAAAACAACCACGTTGTTCATGATTAATTGACTTTCGGGTTATGCCGCGTTGTTTATTTCATTACCTAAGCTTTCGGCTGGTATCCTCCAGCCTTCGTCAGAGATACTGTTTATGTTGACATAGCAACGAGCGCCAACAAAATTCGCCTGTCTCCCATACATACAGGGTATCACAGACCGGATTGGGAAACTGTTAAAGCGGGTGGAGGTGCGAATAGTATATAAGGCTAACTGCAAACTTGGTCAGTCACTGACAAAGGTAAAAGACAAATTACACCCACACCAGCTTATGGGTGTTTACGAAATCCCCTGCAGCTGTGGCAGTGTTCATATCGGCGAGACAGGTCGCACTGTGACGGAGAGACTTAAAGAACATATCCGCCACTACAAATATAACAACAGTGACAAATCCGCCGTAGTCCGTCATGCTATTAATACCGGGCATGAAGTAAAATTTCAAGAAACGAGGCTACTGTGGAGAGAAGACCAGTGGTGGCTCCGACGGGTGAAAGAGGCAGCAGAAATTTTAAAAAATACCAACAACATCAACGAAGATAGCGGCCTTTTACTCGGCGATGCTTGGCGCTCGTTGTTATGTCAACATAAACAGTATCTCTGACGAAGGCTGGAGGATACCAGCCGAAAGCTTAGGTAATGAAATAAACAACGCGGCATAACCCGAAAGTCAATTAATCATGAACAAAGATGGCCGTGGAAGTCTGAGGAATCATTTAACCACGTTGTTGTTAAGCTAAGCGACGATGGGCAGAATCTTGTTTAAAGAGCAAAGAATAATATATATTGTAATGTAAACAAAAGATCCGTTATAGACCGATATTAAAAATTGCGGAAGCGGAGGTAGGATTGCATGCGAAGTTTCCGCACTTGCGGATGCGCAGATCCGTTACATCCCTAGAGAGAATCCACAAAGTGCGACGTGACGTAACAAGGGGATAGTTGGATTCATTTGCTAGTGTCCGGAACGGATCCAGGCATATTTGAATTAAACTTGGTTCATGACACAAAAATGCGTTGTACAACAATACTTTTTCCATTTAAGCATCGCCAACTTAATGCTTAAACGATTTCTGACAGTTACTGTGAATCATTTCACTAGTAAGGTTGCAAAATACGGAAATAGTAACTAAGAAGTTACTAAGGAAAACATTCTAGTCCTAAAATAGTTTTTTAATTTACAAATAAATAGAGATAAGATGGCGTCACCACGAGGACAATTCTAGAAGGAATTATCAAGGAATTGGGTTACAAAACTTTGGTCAGACCATTGCTTGAATATGGTAGTGTAGTATGGGACCCATTTTTTGAGTATCAAATACAGGAGTTGAAGAAGGTTCAAACAAGGGCTGCTAGATTTGTTTCTGGAAATTATCGCAGAACGCAATCAGTGACAGATATGATAAAGGAGCTGGAATGGGATTCATTGCAAGACAGGAGGAGAATGAGGAGGGTCATGGGAGTGTACAAGGTGATGAGGCATGGAAAGATATTGGTGTAAGAATTGAAAGTAATGCATGGAAGGGAAAAGATGACCGTGACCACAAGCTGGCACTCGATTTCAGGCACAAGGGCGTAAGAAGATTCTCTTTTTTAGGTAAGGGTGTCAGGAATTGGAATAAGTTACCAAGAGAAATGATGAATAATTTACCAAAAACGTTGAAAGAATTTAAAGTTAAAATTTGTAAAGGGTAAATGTAGGTGGATGCAGAATAGGAGGAAGATGGGTGTTTAGGGAAATTGCCACCAGAGCTTGCGCTCCATTGCAATTCAGTTTAATTTAATTTAATCAGTTCGGTATGGAAATTTTGTGCACAAGTTACTTGGGCGACATTATTTAAGAATATATTTACATTATTATAGTCACCAACTATATACAGTGTGACTTTACGGATTATGCGCTTGCGGTTTATTCATGGAATAAACTTAATGAAAACACAGGAGCACGGAAAGAAAGCTCTTGAAAACTGACATTGACCGAAGGTTGCTCCAAAAATTCTTTTTCATTAAATTATGTTATAATAATAATAAATATTATCAATATTTATTAAAATAGTAATCTAATATTCAAAACAAAAAATTATTTTAATACTTAGAATGTTTGCCTAAAGAATGTTTGCCTAATGTTAAACTGTCAGCAAGCATTCAAAATATAGTGTACTAGACGACCCGTGCGAAAATTTCGCTAATAAAATACGATGAATAGTGAGGTTGATTGCTTGAAATATAATGAAAAGTGGAACCACACTTTTGTAGAAAATATTTATATTTTTAGTGTAATAGGACGCATCAAAATACTCACCACATATTACGAAACAGTCAGGAAAATTTAAAACACACTGTATGTACGATTAACTGTCACCGACCTTAACAGAATACAATCAACCTAAACAAAGTGCACATCTCTGTGATATCTGTTGCTGTACGAATAAAATGTTTACATTGGAATTGTATAGCAAAAAAAAAAAAGCTTTCGTAACAGAAAAAAATATCCGAAAAGTTACTACATATATAAAAAACAGTCTATTGACATCTCTGATACATATGCTGCTGCAATCTAGGGACTTCGCTATGAACTCTCTCAAACGCGCGACCTCTTTATGCATCAAATTCTGAACAATTCTTTCTTAATTTATGATTTTACCTGATTGTAGACCTTAATCTTTAAAACGATATGTCATTTATCGATTTCGGTTAGGAACCGAAGGAGATAGATGGCTCGAAATAATAATAATAAAAACACGTTGTTGAAATAATATTCATGCTTTTGTCCTTTAAGGGTCGAATTTCAAAAAAATTATTTTTTAAAATATGCTGTGACCAAAGCGGTCCCCTTGGTCTTTAAAATGATACCTCAATAATCGATTTCGGTTAGGTATCAAGCGCGGTAAAAAAAATAGAAATGATGATATTTTTGTCCCTTAAGGGTTGACACTGCAGGGAGTTTTTTCTTAAAATATGATGTGACCAAAACGGGTACTTTAATCTTTAAAATGATACCTCATTTATCGATTTCTGTTAGGTATCGATGGAGATAAATAGTACTTGACAAAAAAATGCGTTGTCGAAATATTAATACTTTTGATCTTTTAGGGTCGAATTTTGAAAAAAATCCTTTCTTTAATATGGTGTAACGAAACCGAAGACCTTACGAAGACCCCAGTCTTTAAAATGATACCTCGTTTATCAATTTTGTTTAATTGTCAAGGAGGATATATGGCTCGAGACACAAAAAAACGCATTTTAAAAATACTGATATTTTTGCCCTTGAAGGGTTAAATTCAGAAAACTCCCTCTCTTAAAATATGCTGTATCATTGTAAAGATTAAGGTATCCGCTGTGGTCACATCATTTATCTATTTCGGTTTGATATTAATGGAGATAAATGGTTCGTGACACAAAAATGCGTTGTAGAACAATTGATACTTTTTCCATTTAAGGGTTGGATTCAAAAAAAACTTTTTTATTTTATAATTTCACCAAATCTGAGACATTATTTTTCATAATCCTACTTTTTTTTTCGATTTCGGTTAGATATCCAAGGAGATAAATGGCTCGAGACAGAAAACACGCATTTTAGAAATATTGAAATGTTTGCCCTTTAAGGGTTGAATTACGAAAAATTGCTTTCGTAAAATGTAATGTGACCACGGCGGAGACCTTAATCTTAAATTTAATACCTCATTTATCAATATCGGTTATATATGAAGGGAGATAAATGGCTTGTGACACAAAAACGCGTTGCAGAAATATTGATACTCTTGCCTTCTAACGGTCGAATTCGGAATAATTCCTGTCTTAATATACGATGTCACCAAAGCGGAAATCTTAATATTCTGATATTTCACTAAACGATTTCAGATAGATATTCAGGGAGATATTTGACTCGTAACACAAAAAGCAGCATTTTAGAAATATTTACATTTTTGCCCTTTAAGGGTCGAATTTCGAAAAATTCCTTTCTTAAAGTATGATGTGACCAAAGTGGAGACCATAAGCTTTAAAATGACACCTCGTTCATTGATTTAGGTTAAGTATGGAGGGAGATAATGGCTTGTGACATAAAAACACCTTATAGAAATCTTTATATATATATATATATATAAATAGACGTGTTTTTTCCCTATATTTCACTTTTCAGCCACCACTACCAAGCACAGATCACTGGTGTTTGTGTGTGAAAGTAGCATGGAGTTTCCTGTCGTGCACAACGTTGGCCGAATGCCGATAACTGTGGGGATGTGGAAGATATGATGGTTAAAAGTGGTCGATGCAGGGCATTTTCATATTTCGACCAAAGACTTGTGTATCGTTATACTTCTCTTTCCTGCCACAACTACATAGGAGAGACCATTGATGTTTGTGTGTGGTAATGACATCAAATCTCCCATCGTGCACTATGGTGGTTAGATGTCGGTAACTATGGAGGTTTGGAGATATGGTGGTTGAAAATGGTCGACCTGCGCCACTTTCATATTTCTGCCAAAGGCGTATGTGTCATGGTGTATCACTTTTCAGCCAAAACTATATATCGCAGATCATTGGTGTTTGTGTGTGGTAGTAGCACAGAGTTACCCGTCGATCACAACGTTGGCCGAATTTCGTTAACTGTGGGAATGTGGTTGAAAGTGGCCGATCAAGGATATTTTCGTATTTCGACCAAAGACATGTGTCTCCGTGAACTTATTTGGTCTCCGTGTGTCACTTTGTTGCCACAACTACATAGCATAGACCAGTGTTCCCTAACGTGGGGCCCACGCCCCACAGGGGGGCAATTTGGTTTTTTTAGGGGGGCAATTTAGAAATTGACTTGATACGACTTTACCGCTTTCTCTTTGGGTTATTTAAACACAATGCCAGATATGGTTTCAAAATATAGCAAAAAAGCAAATTCTTAAAAGGATCACACTAAATTGCCATAGTAAATGTTTATTATAAATCTTTTGAATTTGAATTTTAGTATTTCATTATATGTTTTTTAATTTTACTTACTGTGTTTTATGATAATATTAAAGTGTTTTCTTTCAAAAACCATCCTATATCAGTTTCTTTAATAACAAATATTTTTTTTATTAAAAATTATGTATGGGGGGCAAAAAAATGTTGAAAGTGGGACATGACCGAAAAAAGGTTGGGAAACACTGGTGTTTGTGTGTAGTAGAAGTATCATGTTTCCTTTCCTGCACTATGGTGGTTAAATGTCGGTAGCTATGGGGGTGTTGGAGGTATGGTGGTTGAAATTGGTCGACTTGCGCCACTTTCATATCATCGGTCACCAAGCTATTAGAGCACAAAACAGGTAGCAGGTTGCACATTTGAAATAAAAAAAAGTCAATTCAATGAAAACTGTATGATCTGAAAAGTTTATGGCACGTTGACTGGTATCAGTATTAGATCTAACGACGAGGCATCAGACATACACATCCTCGACGAAGACAGCTGGTATACTGTCGCATCAGTCGAGGACATACACCTTCCCCCCCCCCCCCCCTACAAAGTGGGTAAAAGTGGCTCGGAAAGTTTTACTAATTCTTGTTAATTTTTCACTGCTCGCGAATGACTGTTAAAGCTTTGATGTGGCTGCCTCAAATACGAAATTTCATTAGTCCAAAAGGGTCATGCCAGCCTGGCTCACCGCAAGGTGGTAATTGCACACCCGACCTGCCGCGGACTAATCTTATTGAAAACTGACGAAAGACTGAGCAAAATTCCAAGATTGCTGACTTCTTTTAAAAGAAAATTGAGGAGCCTGACGTCAGACCATAACTTCTCAAATTAATATCTGCCTGGCTCCTTTTTATTGTAAGCTGTAACTTACATATGTTTCTTAGGGTAATCTGTTCGAAATTTTGTTACCTCATTCATCTCTCAACGGTGCTTCTACTAAATTTTAATTTAACTTCGTCACGTAAGCATTTATGCGCGGAAAATCAACAATACTCTGACAATTAAACTTAGAAAATTCTGCTTTTCTCCTCGAAATTTTAAACTTTTTATGGAACTGTTAACATATTCTCTAATCCTTGGAATTTTCTTGATTTTCTTAGACGATTTTTCTTATTATTCTACCTATTTTATTACTGATTTCTTTTTTCTTTACGAAAATACATTTTTAGGATTTATTTAATTTCTCAAATTTATATTCAGGACGCGCCTCCCGATGCTGACAACAACTTGTGATATCAAAATCTGATGTAGCTCCTTGCATTAATCAATAACTCAAATTCTGTACTTTACCCCATCTGAGCACGTGGTGTAACATCACTTAAAATCGAAATATCTTTTTAACTAAAGGTTTTTAGAACCTACAAATTGCACCTTAAAAATGATTGTCCATTTAAGCTTTCTTAGTGGAAATGAATGCAACAAAATCGATTAAGTCTGAAAATTCACCTTATTTGAATCTTATGTATTTTATGAAAATTGCTTAAAGTCATGTTAAAAAGTGACTTACTGTTAAAAAAAAATGTTGTTGAAGGTGCTAGTATATATGATAGATCCCCTTCTGAACTATTCTTATTCAGAGAACTTTGCCACTTTTTGAAGACTACGTATCCGAGGAAGAAACAAAACTGATGTTCTTACATATAATATAATTGCAACATTTTGAATATGGCCTGTTTATACTTTAGTACATAAAACAAAATGTCTCTTACATTTATATCCAAATGTGTTGAGATTAAAGTCTAAATCAAATTATAAAAGAATAATAAATGGTATCTTCATGTAATTCTGCTTGGAGTTTCATTGAAATCTGCCTGATAAGAATGTGGATGTTATCAATACAATTTTTTCTTTCTTTTGTTGCTCAAAACGTCACATTTGTTGTTCCGTAGCAGCTTTTCCAAATGGTTCTTGGTTTTAATTTGAAAACTTTCATGTGAAAATCACTCGCACGCACAATCACTAGATTAGAAACAGCAGTTGTATATTCCTTAAGTTATTCCACTTGATATAATTAGTCAAAGTTGTAAAGTATGATTGCCATTTTATATATTTTACAATGTGTACATTCTGGTTATTTCAATCATGACAGTTTTGATTCAAGGTTGTGATAAATGTTGGTGGTTAAAAAGAATCTCGAGTGATGTCAGTAAAGTTGTTTTACTTTGTGAAATGATTATTTTGGTTATTTTTATTATTTTTGTATTGATAGATACAGAAATTCTTTGGAAACATTGGAATATTGAAAATTAGTAACATGTTATTGCCTGTAAAATAAGATGATATTTGCAGAAATTGATCACATTAAATGTGTAACTAGTTATACTAAATTAAGTAGAAAGTCATTGAGTAAGATCTTTTAAAGAGAATATTTACAAAATAATAAACAAAAACTAGTATTTCCTCATTCACTCATATTAAAGACAAAATTTTATCAGAACTGTCATTTTGTTTACTAGATGATTAGCTATTTTTAAATGCAAAATCTCTATCAATAAATCCTATGATTGATTTATTTAATTTTTTTGCAGTAAATTTAAGAATTCAGTTGAAAAAGCAGTGAACAATGGATTTTCCCGATACAAGATGAAGCACAAAATTTCTACTGGACAGCTGTGCAATAATTTTTTACTTTACTGTATTTTGTACTTCTGCAATTAAAATTATATTAGTATGTTGTTTGATCTCAGATTTGGATACATAAAATAAATAAATGCTTACCACAGATAAAATCAACACAGCAGGACAACAGGCAGCATTTTTTTTGGCCCAGTCATTAATCGCATAGAGTCTTTCACATAGTGGACTAATTTGTTTACTGTCTGTGATAAGCACTGCTTTATTTTTCCGTCAAAACTCTAGCCCATTTTGCTGATTTAGTGCCTTTTACATATTTTCCATGTAATAAATGTTGTCATCCTTGTTTTCTGCTTTTCTTCTTCCTTTTTCTGGGCTGTGACTCAAGTATAGAATGTCCCATCTGTGGGGTAATCAGTCAACCTGAAGTTTTAGAGTCGGTCCCTCAAATAATTATCTTTAGAAATATACGCAGTCTAAATAAAAGCATTTTCATTCACTTTTTTCACTAAAGAAAAAGGTATTTATTAAAAAAATAATACTGCCCGTACTTCTCACATTAGATTTTGAGGACTTGGTTCCCAAGAGGACCAGCCAGAGACTGGAAACTGTCTAGGATGATTGTTACATTGTAGCGCACAATAGATGTGTCTAACCCGGGGCTCACATTGAGCTGCGTGGAGCAGCAGGAGCAGCGAAGAACAGGGCAGGGCCATGGAGAAGGAAATATATGGAGACCACGCATTGAAGTGACGCCGGGCGGAGGAGGAGTGGGGGGCTAGGCCGAACCCATACAGACACGGGGTATATGTACAAAAACTTCAAGGGGACTCTAGGATAAACGTAACGCCGCAATCTGGTGATGGATTATAATGTAACTCGATGAGACAAATAAAAAATAAAGAATAAAAATTTTCGATATCTTGCCTAGTTCTCGAGATATACTGTATCAAAAGTGAGGTGTCTTGTGTTGAAATGCAGAAGAAAAATTTCGCAAAAGTCAAATTTAATGATCGATTCTTATGTAACACGACGAGACAAATCGAAAATAAAGAAGAAGATTTTTCGATATCTTGCTTAGTTTTTGGGATATACTGGGATTGGATTGATATGCGGCCTGGACCAAAAATTAATTCTGCCAAAGCCACAATGAATTACATGGTGGACATGCAGAATGGATATTTCAGTTTTTTTACTATCACTTGTGGTTAGGTTGAAATGCGGTCTAGACCAGAATAAAAATAGTTATCTTGTTACCACACATCGTAAGCTTAATTGGGAATAGCTGGAAGTAGTTTCCATCGCGATACACGTTTTGTCACTAACTTTGTTATCATGAAATTACTAACGGTAATAGATAAATTCTTTGTCCCTTATGGAACAACAAAACCATTCTGGTACAGACTGCATTTAGACCTAACCACAATCTCTATTAAATTGCCGCTACAGAATCAAACTATGTAGACATACCCACACACGCGTATTTGAATCGCAAACTGTATTTGCGGTAACAACATCGTTTGCTTCATCAAGATACCTAGATTGCATAGCATAATTTAACACATTTAATTTCATCATACATTGTCAGTATAAACTGCAGCGTGATGAAAGAAAGCACAATACTAAATTCACTGAATGGCGATGTAAAACACACCCATTTAAATCTCATTTCCAACACTCGTTAAAAAGTAATACTAGTCTATTATGTGCAAAATAGCAAGGTATGCTGATTTTCTACACTACACCAACAAAAATTAGAGAACAAAGTCATCCCATTGAGAGCTATGACTAAATATTTATAGACATGCACCAAAATTTTCAATTCCCACTGCCCACTTCAACAACAACTTACTTATGAAATGGTATTCCAGGTTCTTTCCTCTCATGCCTATTTGTGCAACCGTATGCAACACAAGATGGCATTAAAAAAACACTTATATACATTACAAAATGAAATAATCACAGCATCAGACACAGTGTGAACTTAGCATTTGTTTGGGATCGCCGCTGCCGCCACTGCGCATGCGCGAGAGTTTAGAGCCGGCGTCACATATTTAACGTCACTTCTCTTCTCCATATATTTCCTTCCTCCATGGGCAGGGCACCACAGAAACAGACACTGTGTCGGGCAGTTACCGCGCATGTTACAGCGCAGTTTCGTGCGGCAGTTTACAAAGCATTGTTTTATTGTGCGAGAAACCGACAAAAAAGCGTAACCAAAACCAAGTCGATGCAAAAACTCGATATTATGATTTCTGAATCAGACTGGGATGCCGAGCTTGGAAAATTGTTATTACTTTAACAGAAGCTGAGTTAGATAAAACTATGCAAAAGTGAGTATATGAAAAGAAGAAACTCTCATCTGCTTTTGCAGTGACAAGAGAATTCTCAAAAGATAATTTCCGGATGACTCGAGCGGAGATTCACGGCATAATCTGTTATTTTGTCGACAATGCTCGAATACTTATTAGAACTGAAGAAAATCTCGCTGTATTTTCGTGGTTATTTATTTAATTATTTAGCGTTTGACGGTACATGACATTCATAAGAATGTATTTATCTTTTATTTCATATTATATTTTTAAGAAAACTACATAACAGAACATAAGAAACACTTGAAACTAAAAAAGCAGTGTTCAACAAATTATTCGGGAAATTGTCTTCACAAGAATCCTCCCTCTCTCGTTAGGAGTTGGACGGAGGTTGCCTTGAAGAGTGAGAAGAAGCAAAAGAGCTCAATTCAGTCGGACGTTGCCACGGAAAAAAAACTGTTTCTCGGGGACACTATTGAATGATGTAGCACAAATAATGTAAAGTAGCTTATATATCAATCTTTTTTAAAAAGTTTTATTAAAATGAGTTCAAAAGAGAAATAACAGTGAAAATTGTAAATGGACGATTGTATGATAAATAAATGCTGAATTTACTCGCCACTTGTTGGGCTCATTGTCCAAGTTTTTTGTTTAAATTTAAATTTTATGTATTTATTATGACTGATATAGTGAATCGTATGTTGGTTATGCGCCAGTTTAATCAATTTTTCTTATTCCATAGTTGAAAATGATTATAAGTAAATAAAGATTATAAATAACGCAAGAAGTGTTGCAGCAAAAACGGCACGAGTGAGCTGCGTGGCACAGTTTCTGTGTCGTGATCACAACGTCGCGCAGGCCACTTGCGGCGCAGTACTGCGCTGCCCTTACCTGCTCTGCGTCTTAATACGCGCTGTTTCGTCCCAAAAGATAGACACACAGAAACTGTGCTGCGCCGCCTGCGTCAATGTGCGCCCGGCTTAATAATGTGTAAGGATAAACTGTCTTCATGTGTCCTAAAGTACCACAGTCAGTCTGTTTACAGTAAAGGTGTTGGTCTCTTGGAACAGAAATGTTTCTGCACCACATCGTGTCGGCATTTCAGAATCGTGAAAAGTATTTTAAAGTTAGTACAGATCAAACATGCGGTTCCCAACCTTTATTCTACCCAGAACTGCTAATAACTGTAGCTCAATTCATCTTTCTATGGATGAGGATATTGTTCGTTGGTATCTTCTGTAATGGATATTTAAGTAATTCCAAATATTAAGCATGTCTGTACCTCTACATCTACATCTGTACTCTGCAAATCACAAATGCTGTGGGTGGCAGAGGGTGCTAAGCACCAATCCTAATTCAGTGCATTCCAATCCCGAACAGAACGATGAAAGAAGGAATACATAAATGTATCAGTACGGCATCTTATTTCTCGAATCTTATCCCTCCTGTCATTGCGACCTAAATAGGTTGGCGGAAGAAGTATTTCGTTGCACTCGTAAATTAAAGATTTTCGCATATTCTTCAACAAATTCAAACGAAAACGACGTCGTCTGTCCGCCAAACAATCCCAGCCCAACCCGCGTATCAGCTCTGTGACACTTACGTAAGGACTGTAACTAGCAGTCACGAATCGAGCGGCTCTCCTCTGTACTTTCTCTAACGTGTCAGTCAATCAATCCCTTGCGATACGGATCCCAAATTCCACAACATTATTCCAAATGCGGACGCACTATTGTTTTGTACGCTATTTCCTTTGTATGAGCATTACAACTTCTCAAAATACGACCTATAAATCGTAGTTTAGAATTAGCTTTACCTACGACGGAATTTATGTGCAAGTCCCATTTCATGTTGCTTTGTACTGTTACGCCTAGATACTTCAGGGAATCGACCGTGTCAACAACTGGATTGTTAACTTTTTATTCGCGAGCAAACGGGGTCTTTTTATTACTTATTTGCATTGCCTTGCACTTTTTGCGGTTTTACGGTGACATTCCGAAATAACATCCAGATCGCGTTGAATTTCTAAGCAATCGTCAGAGCACTTCACTTCCCTATAAATAAGTGCAACATCAGCAAAAAATCGCATCCTGCAATTAACGTTGTCACAGAAATCGTTTATAAAAATTAAGAAAAGAAGTGGTCCTATTCCACTACAATGTGTAAACCTATATTGTGCAGCAGTCAAAAAAATATTTGTTTCTTGCGTTTTTCCAAGGTGTGCTTTTGAAACTAGGCAGATTTTTTCCCCCTTTTTGCAGTGCCTTGTTTGTATTTGCTGTCTTTTTTTATGGATGTTCTACCCATTTATTAAAACTGCTATTATCATTTTTCACAATTACATCATTTTTGCGGCACATGTTAGACTCTACAGCGGTATCGAAATAGCCCATACTGCTTACGTTTTTTCATGCTACAGTGAAAATCATGCCCACTGGTATCTTATCAGTCCTGTGACACTACATAACATCTTGTTTAATTTCATCAACCCTAAAGAAAACCTCTAAAAGCACCACGGAGAGGGGTGTGTATATATAATTCTAGCAAAATAGAATGTCTTGGATGTGGAAAGAGGAATTTTAAAAATGTTACTGAAACACCAGTAAATAGTTTGGTTAAAAAAATATTGATGCATATTTTGCATAAAAACAAAAATAAAATACCAACAACTACTGAATATCTATGATAGCCTTCGTTCTTACTGAATATCTAATTATGTCTTTAGAGTCTGTAAATCACTCCAGTTTAAAGGTGTTGACTGAGTCATTGACTGCCAAAACATCTTTTTGTTCACTGGCAGAACCTCGATAGTATTAAATATGTAATCAGTTCTATGAATGTTTCCATTAATTATGAAATACCTTATATTTTGCCATATCAAGATCAAAATTAATTTTTGCTGCTGTGGTAAGCGAAGTCTAAATAAAATGCATGCTGTACAATTGGTGGCTATGTCAGTAGACTCCTGGACACATGATTTCAATCCCCAATAAGTTGAGCAATTTTCTTCAGAGCTGAATATCTGAAATTGCCACCCAGACTGACTCAGCCTGCTGTCCATTGAGTGCTAAGTTAAATGAGTGGTAAAAATCCCGTATTGAGTAACCTGAAGAACGTGGAGTGGGCTGCTCCTTTCAAGAAAACTGTTTCATTTAACAATATTTGTTCAAAGTGGGAAGCTTATTATAAAGCTAAAGAAGACTCGTAAATTAAGTATCGGTGAAATGACATTCACACAAATTGACATTTGGCTCAAAAATAATTTCCGAGTTAAGTTTCAATCAATTCTGCATACCCAAATTAGAGGTATCGAAGATTATAAGGGGAACTTTTGCAGTTTTATTACTATAACTTGAAATAGAACATTAAGATGCTGGAGTGTATTATGCTTTATGTAATGGTAAGGGGGCATCCACAAATTACGTGAGGTGTTTTTCCGGATTTCTGGACCCCCCTCCCCCCTGGTGAGATTTCGTGAGATCTAGCCGGACCCCCCCACCTCTGGTGAGATCTGGTCCGTGAGAACCCCCCCCCCCTAGAAATCGCCCTCAAAACTTTTGTAGACTTTTTTTTTTTTTTTTTTAGTTCACATCCTAACTTTTTTGACGAAATACCCTCCTAAAATCGACTTTGGCGCAAATTGTAGACCTTTTTTTTTGGCTCTACTGTCCCCAAATTTTTCGCAAAATCTCACGTGAGATTTCCGTAGAGTCCCCCCCCCCCCCTATTTCACCTCACGTAATTTATGGATGCCCCCTAAGAAAAGTTCCAGTCAAGAAATCTCTTTGTGTTCAGATCTAGGAACTCGTTCAATATACTGGAGTGTTTTTTCCGACCACCTTGCTGCTACCTAAGAGTGTGTAAATCGTTTCCCGGTATTAAGTGTACAGAAGAATTTTATAAACAGAACTTTTGATGTTTTAAATCTGAAAAAAAAAAATAAAGTCAATAATGTGACTAAGAAAATTACCATAAGATATTTTTTTCTTTTTTGCTATATGGAATATGAAAATTCCTTTGAAATTAAAATGTTTATGGCTCAAATTTGACATTCGCGATGAAGAATAAATTTGAGTTTTTGTGCAACATATTCTGACTGCTTAGAAAATAGTTTACTGATTTCGCCGCTTCTCACTCTTAAGTATGTTATTTTAAAAAGTAATTTCTATTTAAGTTCTATGAATTTGGTCTCACTTCTACATTATGCAAACCTTTTTTTGTGTAAACTATAAAGTCTGGGAAGATTAAAATATTACAATAATAATCAGTCCGGCTGCACACGTGAAGGTGCCAACACACTGGATTGGAGAGATTAAACAGGACCAGGTTAGTCTCCTGATCCCCTCGTACTGGCAATCAAGGCGTCTCATAAGCTACAAATTTCAGATAGGAAAAAACACTTATCAGACACAGAACATAGCTGCTAGATGGTAACACCATTCCTTCAGTAGTGTACAAGGGGTGATCAAATGAAAAGGTACGAAACGACACGGTGGTTACAAATGTAGACTTTATTCAAAATATAGACCATTGGCCTGAGCACAACATTCCCACTGATGAACAAGCAGCTGGATTCCTTGTTCCCAGAATTCCCGTGGCCGTGACGAGACCCAGTCCTTCACAGCGTCCTCGAGTATGTCGTCCGAGTTGAAGCGCTTCCCTTTCAGGTGTTTCTTCAGTGGACCAAACACATGGAAATCGCAGGGCGTCATGTCGGGACTGTAGGGCGGATGGTCCAACGTCTCCCACTTGAACTTGGCCAGTTCCATGTGTGTGACTCTGGAGACGTGTGGACGCGCGTTATCATGGAGCAGAACCACACCCTCCGTGAGCAGCCCCGGTCTCACCTTCCGCTGTCAGAAATCGGATAACACCTCGCTGCTCCACAATCGTCGAATTTTGCAACGCGAACGCCATCCTGTCCTCATACGGACTGCCGCATCATTTGGACGCCGCTTTTGATAAGAGCCTCTGCTCTCTACTGCGCATGCGGGCGCCCGCTCATGCTCCGATCCCAGTCAGAGATTCCAATCGCATCCCGAAATGTCTCGCTACGTTCTCCCATGGCGGAATATGCAAATATTTAACTGTTACGTTTTTACGTCGTTTCGTACCTTTTCATTTGATCATCCCTCGTAAATCCACCTTCTATCACGGGTAGGTCACATATATTTCCACGCCTGTAAAAGTGTACACAACGCTGCAGGGGGGAGGGGGGGGGGCTAGGGGGCTCTACAGATTCGAGGCCCGAGGAGACTATAAATACTACCCTTTGCCCGACTCTAGCCCCCCCCCAAAAAAAAAACAAAATTCACTCTAGCCAAGTCCCCCCCCCCCCAACCAAAGTCCGCTCAAGCCTCTCCCAAACCAAATCCTGGATCCGCCCCTGCAATGCTGGTGTCTCGTGGTTAAAAAAAAAAAAAACCTTGTAGGCAATTCAGAAACAAGGATCGGGATAAGGAAAGTAAAACCATCACTTATCAAAGACCAAGCCAATGAGTCCAAAATAGATGTACGAAATATTTTGGTTTAAACCGTATTCGTGCAGAAGAGATATATGAGACATTGCAAAAGGGCAGGTGTCGGATATCTACACACTGATTCTCATAATGTTGTTTATATTCGTCGCTACACAAGGAATAAAAATTAGTAAAACTGTACATATGCCAGCCACAGTTAATTTAAAATGGCATTAACTATTAAATTATTGTAATCGTAGGTTTCCGCGGCTACACACTGTAGATTTAACAGACGCCTTTAGTACACAATCTTGTGGTTCAGAATTATGTATCACTACTCTGCTACCATGCTGGCCAATTCCCAAATGATGACTATTTCTTTCACCAACGGAACTCTTACCAACTATCCTCGTACCGATTGCCACGTGTGCTATGAGGCAGCATAAAAAGACCCATTCAAACAGAAAGCGGACTGCAACCAACGCCACCTACACAGGTGGCAGAACGCGGCCGATTGATAGCAATCCGCTGAAGATGTGGTGGTCGAACAGAGTGCGGAAAATTAAGGGCGCGTCAATAAACTACGTGAATCGGTCTGGTAGGGTTGGGGGGGGGGGGGGGTTGGCTGGAAGGCTATGCTGCGCTTCGTGGGAGGGAAAGGAGGGTTCGATCCAGGCCACGTACCTTCCATTCATATTTTTCACAGTTAAAATGTGGTACAGAACACCCAACAGCGTGTGAATATTTATTTCCTTCATTTAATTATTTCCGTATGTAATTCACAATAGTCTGACAAGATAAAACAGTAGAAAATGTCTTCTGGAATCAAAAGGGGAAAAAAGCTACGTGCTACGTGGGGGGGGGGGGGAGGGTTAGAGTAAAAAGCCACGTCGGATTACTTAGGGGGACGGAGGGGGGAGGGTTCACAGGAGTCCAAAATTAAGCTACGTGGTTTATGGACGAACCATTGTTGAAGATTCATGTCCAGCAGTTGCTCCGGCGAAATAGAATAGTTTATCCTGCTCGCTTTGAGTAGTTCAAGGCGGAAAAGGAAAATGGATCAACGAAATTAATTGTTCACGGTGATGCAACTGTCGAATCTCTGCTTAGAGAGCGTCCATAAACCACGTAGCCCCTCCCCCACGTAGCCCGACGTGGCTTTTGTCTCTAACACCCCCCCCCCCCCCCATTTTCCACGTAGCACGTAGCTTTTTCCCTAATGATTCCAGAAGACATTTTGTACTTTTTTCTCTTGTCAGACTATCATAAATTATATAGTAGACAATTAAATGACGGAAATTAACATTCACATGCTGTTGAGTGTTCTGTATCTCATTCTAACTGTGACAAATAATATAAATGAATAGCTACGCGACCTCACTCGGAACTCCCCCCACCCCCCTTTTTTTTTTTTTTACTGTTAACATTCAAACAGCAGCAATTCGTAGACAGTTCAGGCTCTAAAGCAATATTGTGACTGAAACAGCAAAACCGTAATACTTAAAATCTTACGTCTGACGACGTTTTCGTTGTCAAGCACACCGACTGGGGAATTTATGATTTGCTTGTAGTGCAGACTTCATAATGCATGAAATTTCTCTATCGTCATTCGGAGCTCCAAGTATTCAAACCGCATAGAGTCATAAGTCAGATGTAGCTGCTGGGTGAATGCTCCCTGGCAAGGGGATTCAGATGCCAATTGTAAACCGCACCGACAAACAACCGAGGGATATGTTGAATTGTGATCCTATTAAATTAAATCACCATGTTTACTTCTCGAGTAAAATATGTCGCAATTTAGAAGATAAAAAAAAGAAAATTGGTTAACACGCTTAATGAAACGGAGCATGAAATTTTAAAATAAGGAAGGTAGGTAACATTCCCCCCCCCCCTGTAGTTAGACCACTTCTACCGTCTGGGATTAGTGTTGTGAATGGAGGCACATGTCTAGTCGGTTGGACACGAATGTTAACTGCAGAGTTTTTTTATAACGAATGAGAAATTAGAGAAAAAAGTAGAATTTAAATACAATAGCCACAGTAACTAAGCTTACACGAACCGCAAATAGAGGAAGCATATAAAGGACGTTCACGAAATGAGAACATATATGGCGAAATTGGAGAAATAAGTGCATTAATTGAAAGGAATATTTATTGTAGGGGATTTCGTTCTGAAAGAAAAAGAAATTAACAAGCTACTGTAATGTTACAATTTTTTTTTTTTTAATCTAGTCATAGCGGAGACATGTTTTAAGAAGAAATCAAGCAAGGTGAAGGTATGTATGAGCTAGATTATAGAATTTCTAAACAGATATTCAGAAATCATATTATTGATTATTACGAAGGAAGGCCTAATCGGATATTCACTATGAGCACAATCTGTTGGTAATAAGCTGCAAATGGAAATCAGGAACATAAATTACGGAAGACAGTATAATTACATTACCGCAAAGCTTACACGATACGTAGATAGATAGCAAGACTCATAATGTTTGATTACATCTTCCTTAATGACCTCTACGGAACGTAAACAGTTATACGGAGAAAATGTTGCTAGCCATCTCAGTGACGAAAGCTTCCTCAAAAACTTTCTTGTCAAGGTCATTAACGGTTAATGTTCGCTCTTTCTTTTTTTTTTTGCTTTGGGCTTACGGCTCGTAGATGTCGAGATCATTTCTGCTGGTAGAGGACGGGATCAAGGAACTGAAAAGGATTTGGCCATGGTCTTTTAAAGAAATCAACCCAACATTCGCCTGGACTGATTTCGGAAAACCATGGAAAACAGCAATCTGGATGCCCGGACGGGGATTTGAACTCTCGTCCTTCCGAATGCCAGGCCAGAGCGAAATTGCTCACGCTCAGTTTTACATTCTCTTCATCGGACATATAAACATTGAACGGCAGTGTCGAACGCTGCTTGCGAGTAGTGGAAGCTCATTCTGAACGTTTACAGTGCGACACTATGAATCAAATATTTGTGATTTGACAGAAAGATAACATTCGTCGAGATGTTTCTGTAAACCAGGATGGTTGTTATAATACGGCTATCTTCGAGGCGAGTTAACAACAAGGAGCTATATCTTCGTCGGCCTACTAGTTACGTTGTTTGGTATTCAGAGTATAAAAAGCGGAAGAGAGGAACTATAAACGCTTTAGGGCTTTGCGTTCCACGTGACTTCCTTTTGAAATATCCATTCAAATATCGGGTTTACACAGGCAACGGGTAATATTCTTTTGTTACATCACTTCAGTCCTATTGTTAATGATCCTATTTCTGCGAGTCGGGTAGTCCTTAAAAGAAGAGCGCAATAAGCGATGCAATGAGTGAAAACTTTGGCAGGTTACGGAGGGAAAGAAAAAGAGCTTTTTTTTGCGCAGAGTGGTGTTGATCCGTTGAAGGATTACCTGTTCTGGTACTTAACCCAACGTTTTCAGTGGATTACCGATTGTTTTTCATCTCTTTCAAGTGGAGTCTGTATGGATTATCATTCATCCTCAGTTTATGAATGTTAGTTTCTGTTCCGCAAACCTAAAGTAAGTTGCTATGAGATTCATCATCATCATCATTAGTTTTCTGCCCTCGGGCAGGTTTTCACTTGGCTGCTCTCCATGATCTTCTATCATCTGCCTTTCTCTTTAGAACCATGTAGTTGCCGTCTTCCTTGATGTTGTCTATAATTTGGTATCTCTTTCTTCCTCTTATTCTCCTCGCACAGACTAAACCTTCCAAGGCGTCTTTTATCAGGCACTCCCCTCTCAACAAGTGTCCCATCCAGTTTTTCTTTCTCTCCTTTATTCTTGGAGAATTTTTCTGCTTTCACTGACCCTGTCCAGCACTTAAGCAATGCTGAAGTGCTGGACAGGGTCTATGAAATTAGACTATTTTATTCTGGGTAAGATGTAAATGCTACGCGTAGTCGCGTTGATCACTGTGGTTCAGCCAAGATTTTTTTTTTTTTTAAGCCTAACATTCGGAATTGCCCTCCGTACTCTCTCAGCCTTCAGTACCGTGGAGAACACTCCTAGTGGGTTAGAGGCCATAGTGTGCTGCTAGTCATGCAGCTCCAACATCAAGTTCAGGTGCTGTGGATAAACCAGGAAATACGGTGCTACTCTGCCAATCCTCGTGGTTCTGGGAAAATGGAATACCTCATCTTAGGAACGTTGTCTGTGAAGCAGTGTGTGCCACGCTTAAGGCCAACCTTCATGCTGGTAAAAGGTTGTTCACTATCAGTGTTTGAGCCATACCGTAAGATTATGCACAAAGGTCGTCCCATTCATGCTGTCTCGTACAGTGAAGTTATACCACTGAACCGCGTTGTGAAAAATTTCCATCTACAGGGTGTTAAAAAAAGGTACGGCCAAACTTTCAGGAAACATTCCTCACACACAAACAAACAAAATATGTTATGTGGACATGTGTCCGGAAATGCTTACTTTCCATGTTAGAGCTCATATTGTGGACGGCTGTGATACAATACGCCATTCTCCAGGGCTGCATCAGCGCATCAGGGATTCCATGCGACGGAGGGTGGATGCATGTATCCTCGCTAACGGAGGACATTTTGAACATTTCCTGTAACAAAGTGTTTGAAGTCACGCTGGTACGTTCTGTTGCTGTGTGTTTCCATTCCATGTTTAATGTGATTTGAAGAGAAGTAATAAAATGAGCTCTAACATGGATAGTAAGCGTTTCCGGACACATGTCCACATAACATATTTTCTTTGTTTGTGTGTGAGGAATGTTTCCTGAAAGTTTGGCCGTACCTTTTTGTAACACCCTGTATATTACTTGTCGGATTGACAACTTCTGTTCCATTGGTGGGTACTTTTTCCTTGGAAAGTAAAGTGCCGTGGTTTTCCCTTGCCTTCTCCAGTGATGGAAGTATTTTTACATGTATATTGTTTTGTGTGGATGACTGTAATTTGTGTATGTTCTTGTAGTGTGTTGTGAATGAATGGAAGATGGAATAAGGGAGAGGCCGAAACCAGGTTCCAGCTCATTCAGGTTTACATCAAAGTGGCCACCAGGTTTAACGTTCCCGAGCCGATGGACGAATCACAGTCAACAGTGTTGAATGCCCTCATTCCATACGCACAGCGACGAGATTTGGGTTTAAACTGAAAACTGTGGTGCACGATCTGGTGATTAGGAATTGTGAATCACCATCTCTCCTGATCATGAAATTTTATTCCACGAGCAGGACTCGAACCAGGTAACACCATTTTAGTGCTGGTGCCGCAGCCAACTGAGCCAACGTAGTAGGGTGCTTAAGCTTTACAGCTTTGATAGCACGTAATAATGCCTTCAGATAACCAAAATAATCTGTAAAGCGTCATTTAATAGGAAATCACCTACATTTGTAATGGTAACTTTTTCTATTGAGGCTAGAATTGGGAGAGAATTTTGGCCAGCGAAAGGAAAACAGCTATGATTTATGAAGGGAAAATCGCGGCTTTCGCCTGCAGTGCTTTCGGGAAAAACCGAAATCGAAACCGGGTCCTCTCGAATGCAAGGCTCCTCGGAAATGGTCTCGACAGAGGCAGGTAGCTGACTAACAGTAACCTTGTTGTCCCTAAAGAGGTCACCATTCGAGCGGAAGCCTAGCTCGTTGTCCCGACCATAGCATTGCGGGACTACGCGCACGCACAGTTGTGCGTGTGGCGGAAGTTAACGGAGCAGTCGGCCACATTTCCTCACTCAGGGTGTCTGTGTGGTGCGCTTCCTGCCGTGTCTTCTTTATCACGAACCGTGTTGGGTGAGCGGTAACGCCCTGGCGGGAGGGCGCAGGTTCAAATTCCAGTCCGGTCAGCCAGATTTCGGTTTTCCGTGGTCTCCCTAAATCATCTTCTGTGAACGCCTTAACTGTGTCTGCCTAGGTGGATACCGTGGGGGAACTTTACCCCCCATGGGAGCGTCTGGGAAGATGAACTGAGATGGTTTCTCTTTGCTTCCCCAGTCTGACTCTGACAGTGTTCGTAAGGGGCCATCCAGTAATTACGTGAGGTGTTTTCCTGGAATTCCGGATCTCCTCCTCTATGGTAAGATTTGGTGACATCTGCCGCCAAATCTTACCATGCTATTTTTTTTTAGCTCTTCTTCTTCTTCTGAGAACCTTTTTTTTCGCTCTACTGTCATTCAGGAATTTCAAAAGCTCACGTGTAATTTCCGTAGACCCCTCCCCCCTCCTTTTGGTTAGATTTGGTGAAATTTAACCGGACCCCCCCCCCATTTCATTTCACGTAACTAACGGCCGTCCTTTAAGTGTTGTTGATTATGATAGTATGCGTGTTCGGTGTAGAGTGTTTTTGTGGATGAGATATGAAAGAAGGATGAAGTGAAACCGGTGCCAGTGCGTTTAGGCCTACTCTTCCGAGAGAGTCGACAGGCTTAACGCCCCCATCCGACGGACGAATCACCGTCAAAAATGTCGTATACCCTCACAAATTAACAACTTCCAGAAAGTAGACCCGTCCTCAAAGAATATTAGCTTTATTTTCGCTATATATTTCCTGCATTTTAAGGTCAGTACTATATTCCACGGTAAGAAAAAGGAAAAAAAGGGGGAAAAAACTCTGTCAAAATACAGAGATTTGCGTCCAAGTTCAAGATAGAAGATAGGTGTTGTTCGAGACTAGAAGTAGAGTAGAGCAAGGAAGTTATTTGTTTCGTATACTTTTCTTAAGTATTACTAGTTAAAATAATCAAATTGGTTAAAAAGGAAGACGAACATTATTGCCTTGGTTTTCGCTGATGATGTTATTATTTTGGGTGGGAGGTGTAGAAGAGCTTCAACAAAGGATTGACTGGCAGAAAGATGAAATTTGTAAATTTGGATTTAAAATGAGTGGACCAAACCTGTATGCTTGTCAGTCAGCAGGTAAAACAAACCAGTCAAATTAAAATTAGGATAGCATGAAAATAAAACTGTTCCAAACTTTAAATACCTCGGTCTGATAATAGACTAATTCCAAAAATAAGCAGCAAGATTAAAACAGTTAAAAATGACTTCCACAGTTCATTTTACAGATATTATGGGTCAAAGGTTTTCCTCAGGCAGTGAAAGCATTCTTACATTAAAGCTACCTTTTCGTGATCCTAAGCTACAGATTAGAAGCTGCCACACTGACCGGAACGGACAATAGCCGGATTCAGGCGACTGAAATGAAATTCCTCAGGTCAAGTCTCCAGAAGAGCAAACGAGGCAATTTCAGAAGCGAATCAGCCAGATTTCAACTAGGATTACAAAATAACGTTCTAGACTCCTCATGAGAATGGAGACTGAAATAGTTTGGTTACATGATGAACAAAAGGTAAATAGATTACGGAAGGCATATTTTGGAAAATCATAATCTGGAAAAAGACCACAGGATAGTTTGACTGAGCAAATACAAAAATACTTGCCCAGTCGCAGTCCATATTGTGAAAAGATAGTGGAAGAGCGGTGGTAGCAAGACAGGAGATTATGTATGTGGCTTGTCTATTAGTAGGGGGGGGGGGGGTGACGAAATCTCACCAAGGGGGAGGGTCAACGGAAATCTTACGTGAGGTTTTGTAAAATTTGGTTGGTGGTTGGACTGTAGAACTTTAAAATGGCGCGAAAGACGATTTTAGGGTTTTTTTTGTCGAAAAGGGGGGGTGTAACCGGCTTTGTAAGGATGAGACCTAAAAAAAAAGTCTTAAAAAGTTACGCGGGCGATTTTTAGGGGGGGTCTTACGGACCAGATCTCACCAGAGGGGGTGGGGGGGGCGGGGGCGGGGGGATACGACCAGATCTCACAAAGTCGCACCAGGGGGGGGGGGGAATCCGGAAAAACACCTCACGTAATTTATGGATGCCCCTTACCAAACCCGGTCCGCTGTAATGGAAAATCGATGATGAATATAATCCTGAAAACATGCTACTCTTTTAACGCGAACTGTACTGTGGGACAGAATGCAACAGCACACTTTTGTATTGGAGTGGAAGTATAAGGTAAGAGGACGGAAAGTAGCAACAGCTTAGCAAGCGCTGAGGTTGCCAGCGACAAAAATGTCATTCTCGGCTGAAATTCTCTCGACGACAGACAA
Organism: Vandiemenella viatica; assembly: GCA_031002005.1. Taxonomy (NCBI): domain Eukaryota; kingdom Metazoa; phylum Arthropoda; class Insecta; order Orthoptera; family Morabidae; genus Vandiemenella; species Vandiemenella viatica. The sequence continues at coordinate 28,353,544 of JARYHS010008074.1, read as the reverse complement.
TGGGTGACCTTCCCACGTCATCATTCGTCATGTTCCCAACCGTCAAGGCTGTATCCTCGGTTTCTCCAAACTACTTGTTCTGTGTGGAGATTGAGTAACGTGGGTACGCCGCTCTCGGTGGTCGCTGCCTTCCGTATGTCTCCCTCCAGTCAACTCCAAAGACCTCGTCGTTGGCGAGGTGTAAAGCAATAAGCCCTCCAGTCATCATCAAATCCGGTTTTCCTCAGGCAGTGAAAGTATTTTTACATAAAAGCTACCTGTTCCCGATCCTAACCTACGGATTAGAAGCTGCCACTCTGACCAGAACGAACAATAACCAATGCATTGTTGCCTCTGTTTTAACCAGGGGTGTGTTGTCACTTATTATTATGGAGTGGTTGAACAGCATGCATGACAACAAATTTGATGTTGAACCAAATCAAACCATGTGAGTAATAACTGGAACCATTAAAACAACTCCCATTTGATGGCTTTGCGTGTTGAGAAATATCCTCTCGTATTTGTCAGAGGGCATCACCAGATCATGGCAAAAAGCGAGTGTCAGTTCATAAGATATATCGTAGGTGACGCTGAAACAAACACGGCTAAAGTCTAGATAGTGCAATTAGATATGCGAGGGGAAAAAATCGTGACTTATATTACGTATAATAGCATTGTACGTTAATAACAGAACTTTAACGTGTTAAAACACGCAACCCTACTGCTTGATTCAGAAGTCAATCCTACATCATCCTACATAGTGAATGCTGAATCGTATTCATAGCGGATAAGGTAAGCGTGCAGAGTCCTAATATGGGTGGGGAAGTATAGTTCTGGAGTCCACAAAAAAGAGGAGAAATTTTGGATAAATTTTTGATAGTTTAATTCTTTAACAGATGATTTGGGACAAAAAGTATTTTTTTTTAACTGCTTTACGTCTCTTTTTAACATCGAGGTCTTTAGAGACGGGAAAGGATGGGGGCAAGGAATGGGAAGGAATTCGGCCATGGCCTTTTGAAGGAAGCATCCCGGCATTTGCCTGGAGTGATTTGGGAAACCATGGAAAACCCAAATCTGGATGCCCGGACGGGGATTCGAACCGCCGTCCTCCCAAATGCGAGGCGAGAACGCTAACCGTTACACCGCCCCGCTCGGTAGACAAAAAAAAAGGTAAAGGTAATACATATCATTCGGTAACCTATGTCATGAAACAGATAATGTATATTTCCCGAAAACACATTTTTTTTCCTCCACATTCCACCACAATTTTCTGAAGTTTTCAAAAACAATTTCTTTTTTTATTTTATTCAATTTACTACAAAAACAAATGTAATTCTCAGCGTGCGAGATTAACGCGCACACGATCAGTTATTTTTAGTTAACTATTGTTTTGTGAGCAACCCGTGAATTAGACTGCATGGGCGTTGGCAGCCACCATGACAGGTAATGTTGAGTAACGGAGTGCGGTGTACGAAAAGCTCTGCATTGCGACCACGTATTGCAGCAAAGCGAGCCGTTGCTAACGCTGGGCGTTTGCCAACTGTTTGCAGGCCTCGTATGCAGGCCAACACTTACCACACCGCTCCCTACTGCCTACACGACTGAAGTGGCTTCACTCCTCAAGTACAACAGCACGAAACAATTATACCAGTCTCAAAAAGAAAGAGAGGCACGGGTGAAGTCCATATCACCTATTTTGCTGCTTGAACAAATGAACTAGGTCTCTAAATGTTTGGAGGACTGAAGAATTGTCATCTCAACCAAACGAGGGCGATTGATTTAATGTTACCGTCAGGGCCGGCGCTAGGATTCTCGGGCCCCAGGTAATTGTTCTCGAGCCCCCCGCCTCAATTTTTTTTTTTTTTTTTTTTTTTTTTTTTTTTACACTTTGATTTTTTGGACAAAGTCAGAAAATTTTAATCCAAAAACATCAAATAACACCTTTTTCAGATTTTTTTTGTTTTTGTTTAATTTCTATTTAGCTAGACACGCTGGAAGGAGGGCCCCCTTCGGGGGCGTGGCCCCCGGGTACTTTTGCCCCGCTTACCCCTCCCTAACGCCGGCCCTGGTTTTTTTTTTTTTTAATTTAATGGCATTTGGCTACAGAGGCCACACAGCCAGCTCAATGTGATTCTGATTCTATCAATGTATTAGTTTCTCCAGTGTACATATTTTCAAGTGTAATCACAAGGACACTACAACACGAACACGACATTCACAGACACAACACTTAAACACCCATGCCCTCGGCCGGACTCGAACCGGCGACCATCGGCGCGTGGAGCTAGCACTCTAGCCCCTACGCTACCGAGGCCGGCTTCCGGCCCTGGTTACCGTGTTCTCGAAGCTATTATTACGGAGATTGCCACCAGAAGTGCGCCATTTTGTTTGTGAAGTATGTCCACTCAAATTATTGTTAACGGAAACAAGAAAAAGCTGTACACTCTGAATAGAATGCTGTAATGCTTGCTGAACTTGAATGCTTCCTGGAAGAACGAGAGGACCTGCACTATCAGAAACACAGCGGGACTACACTGTTGGATATGCTTTGTACTGCTGTCGTAATGATTGTGTCCGTAATACCAGTAAATGAAGCCACAGCTCCGTACCGACCACCTCACAACAACACGAAGTCCCTCTAACAGCTCAATAGTGATTGTCGCGGTATTTCTTTTTAAAGAGAAATTATTTGTTGATTTACCTATTAGTTGACCTCCACGAAAGAAAATTGGAAAGAAAACTTTGGTTTTATAGTTTTATGAAACTGATAACGTATATTTCCCAAAAACTTTTCCACCACAATTTTCTGAAGTTTTTAAAAACGATTTAAAAAAAATTAATTCGATTTAATACAAAAACAAATGGAATCCTCAGCGTGGAAAATTTATTAGTTGAGGTTTCCCGCGGTGCAAAGTGTTTCGCCCATGTCAAGAGAGAATGAAAGTAAGATCGCTCCAGTTGGTGGTGGTACTGGGGAACATAACAGACGAAAGGAGACTTGAACATCGAACAACATCATGGTTGCCTGGTTTGGCAAAATTATCATAGCCATAAAATCGAAACGAACATGGCAGATTATTTTGGGATAAATGAATAGCCGTATGGTTTTGTAAAGTGTTTCCAACTGTTTGTCTGACAATGAGTGGTGGCCATGGCTTGTATGACCTTAAGATTGCGTCCATTAATTAGGTGAGGTGAAATTAGGGAAAGGGAGATCCGGCGAAATCTCACCAGGTCGAAGAGGTCAGGATTTCCGAAAAAAACACCTCACGTACTTAATGGATGGTCCCTAATGACCTGGTGATAGGTGCGGAATGCGAAGCCAATAAAAACCCTATCGTAGCTTACCGTTACATACAGTTTAACGTGCAATCCAAACTAAGAGTTCTGGCGTACTTCACATTACATAGTAAGCTGTGCGAGAGGTCAACGTGGGGTTAAGGACTTTTGAACATCCCTCCGAGGACCTTTAGATCACCATTCAGACGCTTTAACCACTGATCCCACCAGACTGCTCGACAGTGAGTGATAAAGGGACGTCCATAAATTACGTGACTTGTAAAAGAGGGGGGGGGGAGAGGTTGACAGAAATCTCACGTCATCTTTTGAATTCCTGGAAGAACAGTGGAGCTAAATGAAAAAAAAAAAAAATGTCTGCAGCAGGATACGTCAATCCCGAGTTACATATCTGACTACGATGGGGTGGGGGGTCCGGATTTCCGAAGAAAAAAACACACCTCACGTAATTAAGGGACGCCCCTAACATGCCTGCATACTGAATGGCAGAACAAACCACATCATGATACAGAACAAAGTTGCGATAGATATTACACAATTTTTGTTGCAGAAAAAGATCATGTTATTAATACATAAGCGCAATACCTATACGTTTAGCTGCCTTACATGAAAACTCATTTTCCTCCGTTAGACGGTGATGAAACATTTTTTCGTAGAAAAGGTTACAAAATTCATGGATCTGTCAGGAAATGGACTACATATGTTTCAAAATTTGAATTATTTATAGGGATATTGATAAGTAAATTGACACAATGAGAGAGGAATATTTTGGACACTCCTGTTGATGATACAGGGGAATTTAATGGAAATTTAACGTATCAAAGCAGGTTTGAAGAACAATGTGACTACCCAGCCCTACTGATTCATTTAACTAAAGTAAGAGTTCTTTGTTTCAAACCTCAGCGCCCAGAGCAGAATTTGTTAAGATCGCCAGCATCATGAGAAGGAAGACTGAAATAGGTTTTGTCCTAGGAAACTCGATGTTAAGAACTTGAATAAAGCAGCATTTTTATTTCTTTTCCACGGGGTGGGGGTGATTGTTTGGACTTCCCTTAAAGTTACCACACAGAATTTTTTGCCGGGTGATCCAGACTGTTGCACCCCTTCGGTAGCGTGCGAGCTGGAAGCCAGACAGCAACAGGAAGTGGCAACCACCTGTGGGAGCGCCGCTGTTGCCATGCTGACGACTGACGTCCCCTTGTCTACGTCACCGCGCCGCTCAGTTACGAGTGAGATGCATTTCGCGAAAGTACAGCAAAAACTTTGTCCCAAAGGTTATAAGTTTTGCAGTTTGCACAGTAGGGACAAACCGGTTAGGCTAGGTTATGTGTTCCAGCTCGCGAGTATAAAATTTGAGGAGGTGGAAATGGATTCGTAACAAGTAGAAGCAGTGACAAGTGATGCTGTGGGACATTTCCACAATTGCAAATTAATCAGATATAATCAATGATTAATACTACGTCAAAGCAACTAAATTTTTGTTTCTTTTCATTTTCCCCCTTGCCCCATTTCACCCCCATTTTTCATAGTCATGTTCAACAGTTATCTGAATGAAATTTTGCTAGACACATTTGATTAAGAAAATAATTTGAAGTATAATGGATATTATTTTTACTTACATTTGTTTCTATTTCATATTTGTTCCGTTTAGCGACAGTGTTTGCTCTGTAGTGAAGTTTTGAAATTGGACCTATTATTTTACAATGTGTATTTCATCAAAGCTGTCACACTGACGTAATTTCACGGGACAATGTGGTGTAGCGTTGTTAAAATTCCCGTTAAAGGGAAACTTGTAAAAGATTCAAATACGTTCTAGCTCAAAACTACACTGATGTTGTGATGGAATAAATATGAATTAGAAACATATGTAAATAAAAATAATATCCATTGTGCTTCATATTGTTTTCATAATGTACCTAGCAAAATGTATCAATATCACACAGATAACTGATGAACATACTTCGGAAAATGGCGTGAAACGCGTAGGTGAAAAATAAAAAGAATAAAAAATTCAATTGCATTGGCATAGTATTAATTATTTATGAAAATTGAAGTAGATACTTATTTAAGTTCCCGTGATAGTAACACAAAATCAATAACTGAAATTGTAAACCAGTCATACAAATGTAAATTTTACGAGGATATCGGGATAGTTATTTTCAGTCTGCTGCTTTCCACCGTATTTAGTAGTGAAGCCGAATAAATAATAATACTTACCTGCAGTAATAGAACTAAAATATAACGTAAACGTACAATTCGAAATCAATCAATTTGCTCCGGACAAGACATTCATAATTTCATACCCTTGCTGTTGGCTCAGATTGTTAAATTGCGTCCGGCGGCTGTCGCGGGGTTAGCTAGCTGGAATTCTGTTGGATGGAGACTTGTACGGCAAGATAGAATAGGTAGCGCTTCACGATTCCTAATCACCAGATTAATAAAGTCCTGGATTAAACCTCAAAACTCTCCGCACCGCGTATGGAGTGAGGGCATACGATACTGTTGATTGTGATTCGTCCGTTGGCTGGGCGTGGTTTGCCACTTGTCTATCTGAAGTATGTGCATGAATGTCAGATGCTTGTTTGTTTCATTTTTTGTATACACACAGCCAGTGGCGTAGCTGGGTCAAGAAGGGCCCCGGTGCAAAAAATTTATTTTGCGCCCTCAGGCCAGAGGCGACTTTTTTTTTGCTTTGTGTTGCTGGTAGGGGCCCCCTGAGCTGAAGCTGGGGACCCCTGAGTTGTGCTTGGGGGCCTCTTAGTGAGGGGGGGCTCACAAAAAAAAGGTCGCCAGTTTGCCTTGAAGGCCCGTCCTGTGGGCCCTCTGAACAGCGCTTGGGGCACCTGAGGTATGCTTGGGGGCCCCGGTGAACTGCACCGCCTAGCCCCATAGTAGCTACGCCCCTGCACACAGCACTCGTAAAAACATTCGTATAATCTATATACCTCAACATTTGGAGGAAAACAATTTTCCATTCTTCATCCGTATCAAGGCCCAGTGAGATCCAACCACACGCTACTCATTATACTAAATGGGTGGGTACTTTATTAAATGTAAACTAAAGCCGTCTTCTGTAGAAAGTGAATAACTTAAAATTTTACCAATAAATTGATAAGTCCGCATTCATCAGTAGTGTATACTGAAGATAGTACGTGTTAGTAACAGTAGGTGCACGCTGTTAAAATTCTGTTATGTTGTCATATAATTTTAAATAAAACATTACAAAGGAATCATAGCGAGATCAAAATGGGAAAACAGATTATTTTATTTTTAACACCTTTAAAACGAAAGCATACTTTATGTTTACGTTCTTTGGAATGTAATTTTTAGCTGGAAGGATGTTAAACGGAAGCGTCATAGAAATTTATTTGAAAGAGTCTTCGGTAACAGGATAGCTATTACTAACACATGGTATGGGCTTGTATTTATATTTTCGTTTGATGCGTAAGTGATCTGTTTTTCTGTTGTTCCTGGGGTCAAGCGACGAAATCGATGTATAAATTTGCAGAGGATGGAGTTGCTTACCTCAATACCGTTACAAAACTTTGGTCAGAATTGCTCGAATATGGTAGTGTAATATGGGACCCACATTTTGAATATCAAATACAGGAGTTGGAGAAGGTGCAATGAAGGGCTGCTAGATTTGTTTCTGGAAATTATCGCAGAATGCAATCAGTGACATATATGATAAAGGAGCTGGAATGGGATTCATTGCAAGACAGGAGGAGGATGAGGAGGGTCATGGGAGTGTACAGGACGTATACTGGTGATGGGGCATGGAAAGATATTGCAGTATGTATGAAAAGTAGTTCATGGAAGGGAAAAGATGACCATGACCACAAGCTGGCACTCAATTTCAGGCACAAGGGTGTGGGAAGATTTTCTTTTTTAGGTAAGGGTGTCAGGGATTTGAATGAGTTACCAAGGGGAATGATAAATAACTTACCGAAAACGTTAAAAGAATTTAAAGTTAAAATGTGTAGAGGGCAAATGTAGGTGGGTGCAGGATAGGGGGAAGTTGGGTGTGTAGGGAAATTGCCACCGGAGCCTGTGCTCCATTGCAATTAAATTAAATACCCTTGTGTTTGCAGCGTTTCTCTCTTTCTCTTAATAGCGTTCCAGCTCTTTAGCGATTCGAAACCGAGCTCTCCGTGCTCTACCTGCATTTCAAAAAATACGTTTCTAGTGATTTAGTAAGCTATACGACCATCATTTGAACAGCGTGCTTGGAATTAGAAAATTTGGGAACCGAATTGTTTGGTAAGCTGTTGGCTTTAAGTACGTGTTTCGCTTGCTACTAACTGGAGACTTGAACGCGTGTGTAGGCGAGGAACATTTCTCCACGCTTCCCCGCCTTTCACGGTGAAACTGATTTGCCTCTACCAGTTGCGGCGAGCGCTAGCCAGTTCTTTTTCTATGCTCACGGCATCTACATCTTGACGTTGTTACTTTTCAGCTGTTACGTAGAAGCTGTGCAAGATCGCTGAAAACTGCAGGGTGAGTGAGAGATCTCTATCTAAATCGTTCTCCCGGCAAAAAAGTGTGTGGTAGAAATGTGCATATGGGATTCGTATTAATAATTTTTAGCTGTGTGGTATGTGGAAATTATCTGTAGATACGTATTTTTTTGGTACAGTATTTAACGACAGAAAAAACTAATAGTCTACGAATTGTCATCAAATTTTAAGCCTATAATTAGTGCGTTGTCTAGTTTCGTAGCTGTTCCATATGTTCAGCATCATAAAAGAGCCTAGTAAGAAATAAATAAATAAATCAGGAGCTGGTTTACAATTAACTGAAAAAAGAAATATCGTAAAATGAAGACTGTGATGAAATTTAGTAACAGCTAAGTGTTCGAGATACGTGGTTGAAATCACGACCCACTCGTACAGTCTACGATCTTCAGTGGTTTCAGACATTAATTTACGCGAATGTGAGTTCACTTCCTTAATGTGCGTCGTCATTAATCGAGATATCTCCTGCGTTGAAGTTTGGTAATATCTCATTCCTAATTCACGACAGTAATGACGAAACGTACAGTCCTAAAAATCGCCACTACCATCTGAGGGCAGAAATTGGTCGAAGTCTCCCGCAGAAATAAGGCATAGAATTGTGTTTCACACTTTTAACATTGTAAAAGGGTTGATTTGTTAGTGGAGATAACATCGAAGACAATTGCTGGAGGAAGATAAAGATTAAGATATATACCTACTGCATAGATAATTCTGAAGATGCTTCTGCAAAAGAACTGAAACGCGTACGGGAGACAAATAAACATAAAAGTCAATTGCTTTGGCATAATTTATTTATTAATATTATCGGCAATTGAAGAAAATGATCCACAACATCCAGATATTAGATAATTCTGGATGTAGATTGCAAAGGTTATAATGAAATGAAGAGATTAGCTCGGGAAAGGCATTGAAGGAATATTGAATCAAACCAGCTGGAAAACTAATGACAGGGGGGAGGGGTGGGGGGAGAGGAGATATTTCTATTTCCCTGATCAGAGTCTACATTATTATTAGATATTTAACCTAAGATGTAACCGGTACATTTCGTGACAATATACTAAACAACGACATTTACGTCCGTAACACAGTGATGCAATTATTAAATACATTATTTGTTGGTAGTAATTTATAACACAGAGAAAATAGCCTCCAGAAATTTGGTTTGTTCTGCGATAGAATGTTTTAGAGGGTATTTAAAACAGCTGTATATGGTTCAGCCGGGTTTGCTTCTGTATGGTTGAGGTTGTACCGAAGTATTTACGCAGGAATGTAATGAAACAACTTAAACTTGTGACCTGACAGAAGCTTCAGAAAAAAATATCACAACTTTTTTTTCTTCTTGGGTCATTATGCTTCTATGACGTCATTAGAGACGAGATGAGATTGAGTATAACGAACGTAAAGGAATTCGGCCATGGCCTTTTGTACGACCCATCCCGGTATTCGTCAGGAGTGATTTCGGGAAACCACGTAAAACCGAGATTTGGATGGTTTTCGGAGAATTGAACCCACGTCCTCCCGTCGAATATTAAGAGTTATTAGCTTCAATATTAGAACAGTTGTCGTTTGTATGTAATTGTCTGCCATATAGTTGTCACTTAGCAGAATGCATACTTGGTGTGTCTGTATTTGCTGTAACTATCACATATTTGTATTCCCACTAAATTTTCCACATTAGTGGAATATTTTTAGATGATCATATTGGGATGTATAATTTTATGTTGAGATGTGTCGTAAGAACAGCTGTTTCAGTTGGAGGTTGTGTGTTACCTGAATCACTGCTTGCCATAAAATATGAAAGAGACCTTTCTTTTTTGTTTTACCTTCGTTGAATTAAAATATACCAAAACAAATACAAAGTGTATGTCTCGGTCGTTGGGAAAATTAGTTTAAATATTTTTTTTTACGATATCTACAAATGATATAGTTTATTTATTTGGCGTATGCAACATACAATCACATCACAAGACATAAAAATCAAATAAATTTATAGCTTTATTTCAAGCTACTACTGAATTATTACATTCAGGAAGTCCAAGAAGTCTCCACTATACACACGTTTTGGACGCAGTATGTCAAGTGAGATGCTGAACATGTGTCATGGCCTATGGGTCTATGCTGTTGATAATCGACTATACAGCTCATGTTCGCGGTATTGCGGAGAATAGCTTCTTAGCCATTGTTGTTCCCATGCATTCAACATGTCGAATTCAGCTGTCACTAGCTCTTTTGAAGTTGGAATACTGTAGTTGGATGTTTGGATTTCAATCTTCGGTGCTCCTCACAAGCCACATCATTCGATAGATTCGGTAGAGGAGAAGGTTCAAATACGGGCTACCACTTTCATTTTGGTCCTTGTGATTTTCCTGGTCACTCAGTATGGATAATATTGATGTCACTTGCTTCTATAAACAATCACGAAGGTGTTATGAGGGTTAAAAACGTCAATAACCAGTTTTAATTTTCCAAAATCAAAGGATTAAAAAAAATGTAAAATGACTGATTTTCAAGAGGTGGTCAAAATAAGGGCTACTTGTAGGTCTATATGTTGCTTATGGCTTTACGCCTCTTCGACATCAAGGTCATTAGTGGCGGGAAAGGACGAAGGCAGGGAACGGAGAGGATTCTGGCATGGCCTTTTGAAGGAACCATCCGGGCTCCCTTTCGTCTAACATCCGGAGGCAGTGAATGTCTCAAGACAGGCAGCCAGTAGGTTTGAGTGGACTTTATTGTCCTTCTCATGATGCGCGAAGTCTCTTTCTGTTGTGTATCAAAGCTTTTGGCGTTTGGTGTACTGAGCCACAAAGGAGCACAATACTCTGCTGCTGAATAAACTAAATCGACCGCAACGTGTCTGCTGATGAATCCCAAGTCATTCCACGCAATTTGTGTAGGAATATTTTGGCGAATCTGGACTAAGGGGCGATGATCCAAGACTGACAAGTGTATTTCTTACAATTTAATTTGCTTAGCAGCAGCAATATCGGGCAGAGCGTTATTATGTTAGGACGCTGCAGATCGGAACCTTGCATCTTTTGCCTTGCCTCTTTTACCCTTCCAAGAGTTCACACTAGTAAGCAGCGTTGGCCGTTTGTCATTGGCGTCCCAGTAGATAATCTGAAGAATCTTGTCCTTAGGTAAACTGTTTTCGCGTTCAGCGCATCTGCTTCCCCGACTTTATTTACAGAACATATGCCCCGGTACTGAGTCGTCTAAAGTGAGTCATTGCCTCATTATGCCAGTAATTTTGGCAAAATTTCCGCTAGAGATTAGGGGGCATCCACAAATTACGTGAGGTGTTTTTCCGGATTTCTGGACCCCCCCCCTCCCCCCTGGTGAGATTTCGTGAGATGTGGCCGGACCCCCCCCCCCCCCATCTGGTGAGATCTGGTCCGTGAGAACCCCCACCACCCCTAGAAATCGCCCTCGAAACTTTTGTAGACCCCTTTTTTTTAAGGTGACACCCTAACTTTTTTGACGAAATACCCTCCTAAAATCGACTTTGGCGCAAATTGTAGACCTTTTTTTTGGTTCTACTGTCCCCAAATTTTTCGCAAAATCTCACGTGAGATTTCCGTAGACCCCCCCTCCCCCCTGGTGAGTTCTGGTGAGATTTCGCCGGACCCCCCCCTCCCCTATTTCACCTCACGTAATTTATGGATGCCCCCTTATGCGCTGCGTACTTGATTCATGAACTTCCTGTTCACGCTTCGTAATATTGAGTAAATAAGCATGTAGCATTTAGACTGGCAGTCTACCAACTACACGCTCTTAAAGTATCCCGCGCCTATTTCATCAGTGTCGTAGAAATCTTTGAACACAAAAATGGTGGAAAGTAAGGTGCTGGCATTTTCTGAGTCGTTGAAAAGCTCCCAGTAACAAAGAAAGCAGTGGGAAATAGATGAGAATGCACTAAAGGGGGATGATGCATGACATGCAAATTACGTCTGTATCGGTAAGCTTTCGTGGGAGGTGACTGGAGACGTGGAATGTGCCGGACCACAGCTTCTCTCACGGGACATTTCTCGCTTCACACCTCGAAAATCACAAGCCACGCCAGGACGCCCCGCTATAGTCACCGTGCGAATCGCTGCCTGATTCCTAATGTCGTGTGCGGGACTACTGATCCTTCCTCTTGAGTATCGTCCTTCGTGGAATGGTCGCCGAGTACGAGTTTGAGAATTGGCTCTGTAGACAGTTCATCGCAAACAACAGAGCGTGTTGGGTGAGCGGGTTAACACTCGGGCCTGGAATTCTGGAGGAAACTAATTCGATAGATTTTCCAGACATCCATGATTTGGGCAGTTTACTTGATTTCACGAAATCATTCCAGGCCACTGTAGGGATAGTTCCTTAAAAAGTCCATTGAGGAAATCCTTCCCATTCCTTCTCCCGACTCTTATGACCTCGACGTCGACAAGCCGCAAATGTAAAAAAAGAAAAAGTGATTATCCATTTATCCAAAACAACGGCGAAAAACTTTACGTTTGAAGGAACAGCTGAAGTCTGAGAACACGGCACCAATCATAAAGATGTCTGCTTTGAAAGTGACAACACCTTTCTAGCATAGAATGGTTCACATACGCGTCAAACTCGTAAGCCAACAGTCTACAAGAGCAATGTTCTACAGGCTATCCTCGAGAACATGGGGTCTCATCGAGCGGTCTGGTGGTTCAGTGGTTAAAGCGTCTGATTGGAGATCGATAGGTTACCGGTTCGAATTCCTGTCTCGACAGGTATTTTCATAGGCCCTTAACCCGGTCTTCACCTTTGGCACAGCTTTCTGTGTGATGTGAAGTACGCCAGAACGCTTCCGTGGTTCGCAATCCGTTAAATTGCAAGTCCCCTTTAACCGGCAGAATTGCCGGGTTAGGTTAAGGCGGCCACGACAGGGGCGGAATGCACATCCAATAGAAACTCTGTCACCAGGTCATTACAACCACACGGAATTATTATTATTATCAGAAAAAATTGTAACTATTATCAGATGGATGAAAAGCGTTCATCAAATTTTATTCATAAAAAAAAACGTTTCACAAATGAACAATGTCTAACAGATTGCTGCCGGCGTGGATAATACTTTGGTAGATTTAATTTAATTTAATTGCAATGGAGCACAGGCTCCGGTGGCAATTTCCCTACACACCCATCTTCCCCCTATCCTGCACAAATTTTATCTTTAAATTCTTTCAAAGTTTTCGGTAAATTATTCATCATTGTATGTAGAAGAAGCAATGAAGAAAGTCAAAGAAAAATTTCCATGTGGCATAAGTTTTCAGGGAGAAAAAATTAGTATGCTACGATTTGCTGACGACATTGTGTTATTAGCAGAGAGGGCTGAGGACATTGAGAAGTTATTGAATGGCATGAACAAAATAGGATTGCACACGTGGACCATATAACTACCAGAACCAGCAGCGCCCTGAACATTCTCCGCGCAATAGCTCACACCTGGTGGGGAGCAGATCCCGCAACCTGTCTTCTGTTATATAGGTCATTGATAAGATCGCGCATAGATTATGGAAGCATCGTTTATGGAAATGCTCCGCAACAACATCTACGTAAAATAGACCAGCTACAGTACCGCGCTCTCCGCACCTGCGTAGGAGCCATGAAAAGTTCGCCCACAAACGCTCTCCTCATAGAAACCACAGAAATGCCACTAGAACTCCGTCGGCAATATCTCGCAGAGAAATATTTACTCCAACGACTCTCCTTCACACAACATCCCCTAATATCAAAACTGAAAATCCTAAGCAATAGTATGGGACCGTTCGAAGAAAAACGCCCTCCACGATGCCCACTCTTGGTGTACAGCTATTATAAACTAAGATTCACAGCGCCGCTAATAACAAAGGGGCCTGTTCTGCCAGTATTCACGAAATCCTGCGAATGCTCTATTCCAACATTGCAAACATACATCCTACCATCCCAACTCAATCAGAAAACTGCTTCACGACTACTATCAACTTTTTGGGGGGACTACACCCAGATTTACACGGATGGATCCAAATCAGAACATAGTGCAGGATTCGCTTATTACTGCCCCGCCACCAACCACGGAGCTTTCTTCTCACTACCACACGAAACTTCAAACTATACGGCCGAAATTCTAGCCATCAAGGAAGCCATCCAGTACGGATTAGTAAAAAACTTCAAGAAAATACTTATCTTAACGGACTCCAAAAGTACACTTCAGCGACTCCAGAACCCTAAGTGGAACCTCAGCAGCAACACATACATCATGGACATTATTGAGATGACAGTTTCAACGCAAAAACAAGACATCAGATTCATGTGGGTAAAAGGTCACTCCGGCATCACTTATAACGAACTAGCAGACTCTCTAGCCAAACGTGGAGCCGTGGAAGGTACGCTCCTTGCTCTGCCGTTACCGTATACAGACTTCCTCCCCCGGGTGAAACAAAAAATAAAACAGGATTTTCAAGAATTTTGGACAAAAACTGGACAACTTAGAGGAAAACACTACGCGGCCATCCAACCATCCGTTCCAAAACAAGTCTGGTATAAAAACTTCCACGCGAAAAGACAATTCCTGACATCACTAATTCGGATGAGATTAGGTCATTGCGCCGTCCCCAGCCATCTCCATAGAGTGGGGGTCATGGAATCACCACTGTGCGACGCAGACCAGGAAGAAGAGGCAGACTTAAATCACGTATTCTTCAGATGCAGGAAATACTCCACCTACAACAAAAATCTGATAACCAATTTACTATCGCTACAGGTACCTCTACCGACATCGATCCCTACCCTCCTCGAGACGGGCCACCCGAAGATATATAGAAGTCTGATAACTTTCTTACGCGAAGCGCAAATCAACATCTAGACGAAACCAATACAAACAAATGGACAAAACATACCAAAACTTTATAGTTAAAATTCCATATGTAAAATTATAATAAATAACCAACATGTATAATATGTAATATTTTAAATATGAATGATAGGTAAATATGTAAGTAATGGGTAAATAATAAGAAAATATCTAAATTATATGTAAATATGCAAACTATATTTAAACAATGTAAAATATGTCAAATATGAAAGATATTTAAAATGTAATATGTAAAATGTAGTAGGAGGGCTGGTGTAATGGTTATGCGACCAGAAACCAAATAAATTATAAAAAAAAATGAACAAAATACTGAAGGAAGATTTTGGACTGAATATAAATCAAAGTAAAACAAAAGTGATGAAATGTAGCAGAAATGACACCAATACTAGCAGATTAAATATAAAAATAGGATCTGATGCAATAGGAGAAGTGAGTGAGTTCTGTTACTTGGGAAGCAAAATTACAACCGATGGCCGAAGCAGGAATGATGTTAAAAGCAGAGTAGCACTAGCAAAAAGAGCCTTCATGAAAAAGAGAAACCTTTTAGTTTCAAATATTGATCTAGGAATTAGAAAGAACTTCTTAAAACTCTATGTGTGGAGCACAGCACTTTACGGTAGCGAAACATGGACTTTAGGAATACCGGAAAGAAAGAAACTTGAAGCATTTGAAATGTGGTGCTACAGAAGAATGCTGAAAATTAGGTGGACAGACAAAGTAAGAAATGAACGAGTTTTAGAAATGATGGGTGAGAAAAGAAGTTTATGGAAGAAGCTTACAGGAAGAAGAGACAGGCTGGTAGGTCATATTTTGAGACATGCTGGATTGGTTAATTTGTTAGTGGAGGGAACAGTTGAAGGTAAGAACTGCAGAGGTAGACAGAGATTAGAATATATGAAGCAGATAATTGAGGACGTGGATTGTAAGGGGGTATGTAGAAATGAAGAGGTTAGCACAGGTTAGGAAGGGATGGAGGATTGCATCAAACCAGTCTAAAGACTGACGACAGCAAAAAAAAAAAATTCATCATTTCTCTTGGTAACTCATTCCAATCCCTGACACCCTTACCTAAAAAAGAGAATCTTCCTACACCCTTGTGCCTGAAATCGAGTGCCAGCTTGTGGTCATGGTCATCTTTTCCCTTCCATGCACTACTTTTCATACCTATTGCAATATATTTCCATGCCTCATCGCCAGTATATGCCCTGTACACTCCCATGACCCTCCTCATTCTCCTCCTGTCTTGCAATGAATCCCATTCCAGCTCCTTTATCATATCCGTCACTGATTGCATTCTGCGATAATTTCCAGAAACAAATCTAGCAGCCCTTTTTTGCACCCTCTCCAACTCCTGTATTTGATACGTAAAATGAGGGTCCCATACTACACCATTCGAGAATGTGTTCAAGCCTCAATATGTGTCTCAGACGAACAGAAATCGCTCGTTGGATACTGCTAGAAATACTAAAGAAGCTCCCTCAGACGAGGGTGAATTGGAACATAGATGATACCGAAAATTAAGGAAAACAATAACTACATTAATTACATTGCTGCATCTCAACCCTACCTCAAAATAGTGTGCACTTGCTCTGACCGTTGATTTTCTTGCTGTATGCAAAGTTACTATCTGACCAAGAACTAAAGTTCAGTTTGTTGTGACTTCGTATTTTTTTCTGGCTAAAACTCCTACATTTTTAAACGTTAGGCGCATATCCGTACAGTTGGTCGGCGATTGCAATTTGCAGCATTATTAACGATTTCCGCTGCGAACTACATGTTTGCGCTGGGTAAATTGAGACGTTGACAGATTGCTAGGACCGTATGGCTGTGGTTGGCGGTTTTTTGCAGGCGCCGCATTTGAACGCTCCAGATGTTCACGTTCTGCTGCTGCGCCCCATAGAGCGGAAGTGATACCCATCTCCGGCTCCATCAGCTCGACCTCCATTCACCGCTGTTCGGCCTTCAAATCCGATTTCGTGGGCTGTTGAGAACTACAAAGTAGAGCGTAGAGCTGGGAATGGATTGTTTTTGTCGTCTACGTAAAACTATATCACTCCGAAATTTATTCCGGCTGATTTTTTCATTGATCAGGACTGGAGCAAATGTGTACTAATTCACAGGAAACTGTAATATGGTTTTTAAAAAATCGGATATGTGTCAAAGTTAACTACACACTGTGACTCGAGTAATAATGAAACAATTTCGATGAAATTTCGTAAAAATGTTCGCAATGTACGATTTCTCGATCTGATCAGATTTTGGTCTAACTATATATCGTTTTTTATACCCCAGTTTAAGCAATTTCTTCTACTGTGTTTAGTAACTATGCGGAAATGTGATTTTTAGACGATAATTCGCAGTTATATACATCTAATAACATTGCTAGATTTCTTAACAATCGGGCAAATAGAAGCGGTCTTCAAAGTTAGAGGCTTGGGCTGTAGGTGGCTTTGTTATCGGTAAAGTGCCGACGTAAAATTTCACGAGAATGGATCAAAAGTGCGAACACATTTAACGTCGATACAACATCTCTTAAATTAATGTTTCGGTACAGTGAGAAAATTGTAGTCACATCACTGTCGTTGCTAACTGGTGCCCCTAATGACTGCTAATGATAAAATACACATGAAATTTCGTATTAATAAATTAATAGTAATCTGATTGATCTGGTTGTATTGTGTAAAATGCAATTTTTCGCGTTTTGCGTTTGCTCGAGGTCTAGATTATTAGAGTTGGAGAGAATTATTGGCAGATAAATGGTAAGCATTTCGGTCTTTTTGAAGGTACCTTTGCGATATTTGCTAAGAGTTATTTCGAGAAACTATGGAAAATCGAACTTGAGAATGCCTTTCCGGAAATCGATCTCGCGTCCAATCGATAACCAGACCTAGACGTTACCACTTAGTCCCTACACTTTAAAGTCATATTTTGCAATAGCATTTTAATTTAGCTCATGTAACACTACTGATCGTTCAAATATTTACCATGAATTTTGTATTCTGTAGAGATTTAGACCGATCAGAGTAATAAGTATTAACTGGATTTATTCTGAGCTGTTTTATCGAGATTTGTACAAGATGTCAAATTGGGATTCTCATTAATGGTTCTAATTTTAAATTCTTTCGTGCCTTTTTTTTATTTTTATTTTTTTAAATGACGAGACAATCAGAAGCAGTTTCCACTAGAAGACATCTGCTGAAGTAAACTTCACTGTAGGTCTCAAACCCTAACCTTCCAAATTATTCTCTTTGTAAATTTTCCATTTCGGCAGAGTACGAAACCTGACGAACCACAGAAATTTTGTATTCAACGGAATGGTTTCTAATACAATGGCAAGAACGATCAAATCGCTTCATTTGCCGACAGTTAAAATCTGACGAGCGTTCAAAACCTCCATGGTTTGTTTACAATTGTCGGTCATGGCGGTTCAGTAGTTCGCTGGAAAACTTGGAAAATATCGAAAAGTTTTGGAATTCATTTGAAAACGTGTATATAGAGAATTTATGGGTAGCTGAGTTCGAAACTGTTGTCAAAACTTCAAAATGGTTAATCAGTGGATTTTTAAAAAGAAACAGTGTAATGAACCACGGTGGTTCAAAATCTGGCTTGACTCTCCCAGTCCTTCACTTACACTAGGCTGGTCTAGTAACTCATTGTTAAGAAGCTGGATTTCAAACCTTTTGGTGCCCTTTCCGCATTCCGGTTAGACTCGGAATTTTCGTGGGTGCCCCACCCTCATCCCTGGCGTCATGTATGGGATGAAGACGACGGAGCTAGTCGGAAATATAGTGTTTTCAAAACACAGTCCAGCGGTACACCCGTGAAGACTTCATTGTAGAACTTCGATATTCGGCGGCCGAACTATTTTTCGGATTTGTTAGTGTGAGGCTGTCCAATATTTCTTGAACAGACGTCGGTAAGAAAATCTGTTAACGAAAGTTTTTCGATTTATCTGCGTATTGATAGATGTAAAATACAGCCAAACAGTTGCATCAGCCAGGCTTAATGTCCTTATATCTAGCTGCAGCTTTTGACACCTAGGCAGGCATGAACTTTGTGATTTTAAACATACTGCTCTCAGCAACGGTAAATAGTTGATAGATGTAAAATACAGCTGACTGATGCAACTGGTTGCTGAGAGCAGTATGTTTAAAATCATATCTGCGTATTCTTGATGTAAGACTAAGCAAATATCAGCATTTGCGTATATCTAAAATCAATTAGAAACGGTATTCTGAATTGTTGGTTTGGAGAAGGGGGGAGGGTGCGGCAATAAGCAATATACAGGGTGTTACAAAAAGGTACGGCCGTACTTTCAGGAAACATTCCTCACACACAAACAAAGAAAATATGTTATGTGGACATGTGTCCGGAAACTTTCCATGTTAGAGCTCATATTTTGGACGGCTGTGATACAATACGCCATTCTCCAGGGCTGCATCAGCGCATCAGGGATTCCATGCGACGGAGGGTGGATGCATGTATCCTCGCTAACGGAGGACATTTTGAACATTTCGTGTAACAAAGTGTTTGAAGTCACGCTGGTACGTTCTGTTGCTGTGTGTTTTCATTCCATGTTTAATGTGATTTGAAGAGAAGTAATAAAATGAGCTCTAACATGGAAAGTAAGCGTTTCCGGACACATGTCCACATAACATATTTTCTTTGTTTGTGTGTGAGGAATGTTTCCTGAAAGTTTGGCCGTACCTTTTTTGTAACACCCTGTATAGAACTGTGCGCTAAACTATTGTGGCGGAATTGCTTTGATAACACCTTCTGGCCTCGCATTCGGGAGAATGCGGGTTCGAATCCCCGTCTGGGAATCTAGATTTGGGTTTTCCATGGTTTCCCCAAATCACTCTAGGCGAATGCCGGGATGCTTCCTTCAAAAAAAGCCATGGCCGAATTACTTCCAGTTCCTTGTCCCCAGTCCCATCCCGCCTCTAATGGCCTTAGCCGTCGACGAGGCGTTAAGCTGTAAGTAACAAAAAAGATAACACCTGTGGTATGTTAAAAAAACATCGAGGATGGTCGTAGAACCGTTAATAACAAATTCCCATCTGAACTATTGGATTACTGTCCAAACTAGTGAAAGAGACGAAAAGGGTGGAATGACGGAAAAAAGACTTCCGCCCTGATTTTTTTTTGTTTTTTTTTGTTTTTTTGTTTTTTGTTTTTCTGATAGTCAAAACTGTAGGCCATTGCGTGAATGTAGCGTACGAACATTTTTAGTTCATACTCGATATATCTTTGCTGTACCTGGCGAAAGGAGAAAGTACATTTATCGTGCAAGCTTTCACCGGAACCGGAGAGTTAGGAATGGCGGTCCTTTCAGCCTCACCTGCCATGGGCTGTAAGCGGGATGTTAATGGATCCCTTGCGCCGTTCACCGAGTCTTCAGCCCGTCATCTGTATCGTTCCTTGTGTCACTTAAAGTTTTTGATTTTGCAATTTCAATGGCAAGTACTAACTTTGAATTTAAATAAATAGTTGTACATCTCAATTTTTCTCATCAATACCAGAAACCAGTACAGCACCATTTACATAGCAAATTAGATGTTACTGCTAATTAAAAACCATGAGGGAAAAATTCTTTAATTAATGGGTCAGTTGGGTCGGTATCTAGTAGGGAATAAAGGGTTATAAAGTTCTTTCATACTGGACGGGTAAATCAAACTGAAAACAGCCCTTAGTCTCAACTTAATCTGTAATGATGCCGAACCCAAAAGTATCACATACTCCAACAACGAAGAGCGCAGTGCTTATTTACTCTTAAAATATAGCTTATAGCTCAAAGTTTGCAATTTGTTCTTTCTGCAGTTGCAGTGGTAAGATATATTGTCCCCGATGATAAGTTCATTCAGTTTATTATTACTGTCGAAAGTTCAGCACTGATATTTCTACGAATTTTCAATAAAAATTAACGTGTTGCATAGTGTTCCTATAGTTGACTGATAAGCAAATACAGTAATTTTACTGCAACACAGTTACTTTTGATGATGTTTTAATTTACGCTGTGCACAGTCAATTGAAAACAGTTACAGACTTTCAAAAGTCCATTTATCTTATATATAAAATCAATGTTTGTTTGTGGGTTTGTTCGTCTTCTATGCATTCCTATACCATTTATCAGATTGCAATGAAACTTTGGAGAGTTTTCGAGTGTGCGTCTGCGAAGGTTCCTGTGAAAAAAAATTTCCAAAAAGTCACCCCCTATTCCCCATAACACCCCATAATTTAGGCAAAACCACATTTTTTATCCGATTTAGATAGGAATTTGTACACTTATACTTTAAAACAAACAGAAAAATACTGCCAACATGTGGTTTCCGAATATTCATCCCCTCTCCCCCTTTCCACCCCCATTACGTTTTTACCCTATAATTTAGGCAAACCACATTTTTTATGCGAATTAGATAAGAATTTGTGCACTTATACTTTAAAACAAACAGAAAAATACTGCCTACGTATGGTTTCCGAATTTTCTCCCCCTTTCCAACCCCATTACGTTTTTACCCCATAATTTAGGAAAACCACATTTTTTATCCGATTTAGATAAGAATTTGTACACTTATACTTTAAAAAAGAGAGAGAAATACTGTACACATTAATTTCACAAAAACCCAATCCCTCTCCTCTCTTTCCACCACCTTAACTACCCCCTCTTCCCCAAAACACCCCATAATTTAAACAAATCCGCAAACCGTTCGTCCGATTACGATGAAGCTTTGGTGAGTTGTCGACGGGATGACGGGACGGAGAAGGTTACTGTCAAAAAAAATTAAAAAAACCCATCCCTCCTCCCCATAATTTAGACAAAACCACATATTTCATCAGATTTCAATGGGAATTTGCACACTTATACTTTGAAACAAACAGAAAAATACTGCCTGCATATGTTTTCCAAAGCGCATCCCCTTTCACCCTTTCCAACTGAAAATGAATGAAACAGCAGTTTAAAATTTATATGTAAATATTTTTTCATTTAATCTATGTGCCTACTCAAGTCCAGCAATAGTAAAGCATTGCCGGGTCAGCTAGTTATGGATAAAATAAAGTTCCTATAGTTAGTCACGCTTTTTTTTTTTTCTTTGGAAGCGTCCAGAAACTTATTCAAATAATTTAATGAATCGGCCAAAGTATCATTTTGTAGAAGATTCTTAGAGTTTTATTCACGTAGTGCCGTTCTATCAGATTTAATCACCTTGAGCGTCACTGGCATGTGCAGTTAAAGGGCATATATTTACTTGCGTGTAGAAACTCATAAACGATGTCTGCTGATGCTTGAAAATGTCTCCTTTACACGTTTCTGCCAGCGACACGGTGCATCATTCTTACAGAGCCTGGTGGAGGAACACTTAACTCCCGAGCCCCGCATTCGGGAGGACACGGGTTCGGTTCGAGTCCCTATTCGACCATCCTGATTTCGGTTTTCTTATCCATGCGAATACCGGGATGGTTTCTGCAAATGGCCATGGCCTAATTCCTTCCTGCTCCGTGCACACAATCGTTTTCCGCATCTAACATTCTCGACGTCGATAAACCGTTAAGCCCTAAACAAAAAAATTGAGGATTTCTTTGCTGTCCGTTTCCAAGGTAGGTGGATAGGCCATGCAGGACCAACACTATGGTCACTTTCTGACCACAACTGAAACCTCTGGATTTTTAAAGGGGTTCATTAAAGATCGGATTGTATGTGCCTCCTTTACCCGCACACCTCGCTGAAGTCAAACTGGAATCTGCCGCTTAATTGAGGAAATGGCGTTCGATATGCTGATGTGAAAATGATTTCCGCCGAGATCGTCTATCGCGTCATTAATAACAGTAACATCGAATAAAAATAACGTTTTTTTTTATAAATAACTAGCTGTTACCCGTGACTTCGTACGCGTGTCGATTTAGAATTTGATTGCTAGAATTGGATACACAAAGCTGAAAGTTACCTAAGATATGTCGGCATAATATGACGGGAACGCTGTAGATATACCATTCTGCCGTCGAACCTGTTTCATTTATTCATATCGGAAAAAAGTATTCTATTTTGTTCCTAATCATACAAAGTATATCGGTATACACATGTAGTCGTCAAAACTTAAAAAGGACGGAGGCTTACTTTTGCATATATAATATTATTAGTTTAGATAACACAAAAAAACTGCCTGTGGAACCAGTATACCCTGAATAAAGTAAACGCTTAGGGCACTATTCTATCGTCAAAGATTTGCCAGAACATGGTATCCTTACTACAAAATTCTAGGCTTAGCTCAAACTATAAAATATAAAAATTTTCCCCCCAGTTGGGTTTGAACCCAAGCCACACGAGAGTTTTCATAAGAAGCAAGCACGTACGTTACGCATTACAAAGACATATAGATATTATGCGTTTGTCTTTCACAGTTCAGATAGTTTTCATAATTTAATGACAATATGTTCTTATCTATACAGAATATGGTATCCCATGTCCATCCTAATTTCAAATGGCATCTCCTCGTCAAATTTCATCACGACTGGAGTAGCTAAGTCCAAGAAACGTAAAAAAAAGACAGACAGAGTTGCTTTCGCATTTATAATATTAGTGTAGATGTGAGGTAGTTTGCTGCAAAATGGCTGTTTGTGGTATTCAGATAACTAACATAAGCTGTTGGAGGTGCATTCCATAGTTAATAAGAAACTTTGTAAGTTATTAAGAGCACGAAATTACCATAATTGTTGCTAAGTAATTAAAAAAATCCGGGAAAGATGGGAGTCGAGCTTCGCGCAATTAGAGGCCTGTGGCAGAGGGACAAACAGCAGAGCCTCAGCAACAGAACTCCGTTTCCCTTTGAGTCTGCTTCTTCTTGCTTGCATACATCCCGCTTCAGCTTCTTCGGGATGCGACATGTTGGGATTTTGCCGCTTAGGCCGACGCGACGCCTCGCGGGGAGGAAAGATGTGTAGCCATCTGTCTGCGAAGTGTGTAACTATGTTCTGCGAGTGATTAAATGTAAATGTGTGATCAAATGTATTTTTCTTCGTGAAACGGCATTGTTTATGAGGCGGAGATTTAAGATCGTCCCAACATTCGCTTTGATGTTTGCGGGAATCCGCCTAGAAACCGCAATCAGGACAACAGTTACGCCGAGACCGGGACTCGAACCCGGTCCCGTTGTACCTTCCAGATACGATGTGTTGATGCCTTAGGGGGCGTCCATTAATTACGTGAGGTGATTTTCCGGAATTGTGGACCCCCCCCCCTTTTCCCCGTCTGGTGAGATTTGATGAGACCTAGTCGGATCCCCCCCCCCCCCACTAAGGCTCCGTCCATAAACCACGTAGCTCCATTTTGCCCTCCTATGAACCCCCCCCCCCCCCGCCCTCCACGTAGCCCTACGTGGATTTTGCCTCTAACCCCCCCCCCCCCCCCACGTAGCACGTAGCTTTTTTCCCTTTTGATTCCAGAAGACATTTTGTGCTGTTTTCTCTTTTGAGACTATTCTAAATTACATAAGGAGATAATTAACTGAGGGAAATAAATATTCACACGCTGTTGTGAGTTCTGTTCCTCATTTTAACTGTGAAAAATGTTATGAAAGGAAAGCTACGTGGCCTGACTCGGAACACCTCTCCCCTCCCCCCACGTAGCCAACCCTTCCCCTCCCTGGACCGAGCCACATAGTTTGTGCACGCTCCCTAAGGACGTGAGATTTTGACGGGACCCTCCTGCTAATCGACCTCGTAGTTTTTTTTTAACTCTTCTGCTTCCACAAGCGGTTATACCCTCCCTAAGGTCGGTTTCCGCGTCGTTTCTAGACCTCATACCCCCCCCCCCCTCCCCTAAAGTCGGTATCCGCGTCGTTTGAAGACTTTTTTTTTTTTTTAGCTCCAGTTCAAAAAAAATTTACAAAACCTCACGTGAAATTTCCGTTGACCACCCCCTCCCCCTCCCCCCCGTCCCCCTTGGTGAGATTTCGCCGGATCCCCCTCCCCTATTTCACCTCTACCTACATCTACATCTACATATATACTCTGCAATTCACAAAATTGTGGGTGGCAGAGGGTGCTCAGCACCAAAGCTAATCTCTTTGCTGTGCATTCGAATCCCTAATGGTACGAGGGAAAAAAGAATTCATATAAGAATCAGTCCGGTACCTTATTTCTCTAATTTTATCTTTCCTGTCCTTCCGACTCAAATAGGTTGGTGGAAGAAGTATTTCACTACACTCAAAAGTGAAAGTGGGAGTACGCATGTTTAGCAATAAGTTTAAACGAAACGTTTGTTCGTCTATCTACCAGAGACTCCCAACCTAGTCTACTAATCAGTTCTGTGACGCTTTCATAAGGACTGTAGCAAGCGGTCACGAATCGAGCGGCTCTTCTCTGTACTTTCTCTATATTTTCGATCAATCCCTTACGAAACTGGTCCCAAATGGCACAACAATAATCCAAATGTGGACGCACAAGAGATTTGTACGTTATCTCCTTTGTTTGTTCATTACAATTTTTCAAGATTCGACCTATGAATCGCAGCCTAGAATTTGCTCTACCTACTAACGAATTAATGTGTATGTCCCATTTCATGTTCCTTTGTACTGTTACTCCCAAATATTTAATAGAATCGACCATATCAATAACTGAACTGTTTACCTCGTATTTCTGAACAATCGGATTCTTTTTGTTAGTTATGCTCATTGTCTTGCACTTTTTACAATTTAGAGTAAGTTGCCACTCAGCGCACCAAGCCAAAATAACATCCAGATCGCGCTGAATTTCTAAGCAATCGGCCAAATTTCTTACTTCCCTATACATAACCGCATCATCAGCAAACAATCTAAAAAGGCTTTTTTATCTCACGTAATTTTTGGACGCCCCCTTTCCTCCGTCTCTCCCTGTTGCAGAATTAGTAGTGCCTCTTCAGCGTTTTCTATTGAAACTCGTTCCTTGTTCCTTACCCCATAGCAGCAGCGTGTAGAACGTCGTGTGTGGTGGTGTCTGAGCAGACCATTTTGGGTATGCTGTTTGAGTCGAGCGTCAGTCGTAGGCGGCTGTTGGTATTGCGTGACGGCTCACTGGGTGAGTCATTTCCAACCTCGAACGGGACCAGCGGCCTTCGCGGAACTTTCCATTTCTGTACCATCCGCAAGTGGAATTTTTTCCTAGTCTTGATAAGAGTGACAGTAAAAAGAATCTTTAGTAACAGTTAATGTGTACTGTTCGTTATCGTTGTTCGAAGAACGCCTGACATTCGGGAGGACACGGATTCAAATTCCAGTCCGGCCATCCAAATTTCAGTTTTCATTTGTTTCCCGAAATAACTCCAAGCAAATGCCGGCTTTCTTACCGCCCCTCCTCTAATGAAATCGACGTCAGCGAGGCCTATTGCCAGAAGGTAATACCAATTTTTTCCAGCGGCTCTGGTGAGAGCATAAATTAAGATACAGTAAATGCTTTAGAAGTTTGATGACAGGTTCAGTGTTCCTAGTTTAGTTCTTACACTTAAACGATGACTGTCTTCCACTTGCTCACAGGGGTTTCCGCAGTTGTCAGATAGCTATGAAACCTCAGCAAGCTAGTCATTACTGAATGATGACACACCTCTGACTTGTAAACTGTGACGTGTTGCTTGGTGTCTGACGCGCATTTTCTTTTCCAGGAGCTCCAGGCTCGCCCACTCTACACCTTCTGCAACGGGTAAGTCTCATATTCTCAAACTAGTACCTGCCTCATGGAGGTAACACCTCTTAGTCTGTAATGCTTGTTTGTATGATTATGAAGCATGGACGGATGCATACTCGATGAAATTATTTGGCAATGAATGGAGTTAGTACAGTTATTTAATATGCGGTATGGAATGCTGGTTCACTGTCGCAGTGGAAGTGTTTCTCGTCTGTACCGGCATTGAAGTCTCCAGGCTGAACAATCTTGACGAGAATTCACGCCGCTATAATCTATATGCCATAATAATTACATTCCAGATTGCATCATAGAGAGCCGTATTTGTATAACTTTGCGCAAATCATGGCATTAAACAGTATTTTATTTCCACCAATGTGTTTTTTCTGTTTTATCCGTATACTCGAAAGCTATGTAATCATTCGCGTCATCCAATGCTTGTTTGGTGAATGATAGGCTTGTAACTGTTTTACTTTCAAAAGCGACCGACGTGTACCTCCATTCCTCAATTACAAGATCCCATTCGTGATCCTTGCTGTGTTGTTACTCTTAAACAAACGAAAACTTGTAGTTATTGTAGGTTGATGAACGGTATCTAAAAACAGTATGGGGTACCTGTGCTTTACGTCGATATCAAATGAAGTGTAGGTATTTAAATTATGAGCAGTGATATTCCAAAAAGTAATTTAAAATCTTAGAAGTCATAAAATAGGTGTTCTAAACTTAATTATAATCAGAACGAAAAGTTTCACAACAGTCTGATCACTCATTAACTCAGTCAATGATTTCACGGTAGTTTTCAATTATTTATCGTGGAAAGGATATTTGGTAGCATCAGTCACTTGTAATTAGAACCTGTACCTGGATCTCAGATTCACATGTCAACATTATATTATAGTGCGGTTCCATAGAAATAAAATTGTCCCAGTGTAGTCTGTTCCTGAAGTAGAAAATTAATAAATCTTTTCAGTAGTTTTCACTGAAAAAACTGGCAAAGTTAAAATTTTTGAACTATTTTTGCTACCGGTTCTATCTGAAAAAAAAAAAAAACCTAGGAACTTGAAATCTCCGTAAAATATTGGTAGGTTTCGAGTAAAAATGGTAAACTAGTATACCAGCAGTTGTAGAATTTTTCCTTTTAATCCATGGTTTCACAAATTCATGCCAGTCGAAAACTTCATTTCCGACTAATCCTTAAGACTCAATGTAAAATAAAATCTGTAACGCGAAGCCTGAAGCCCTGCTCTTTTAAATTATATCAAAAATAGTTTGGTGGGTTGGTTCTATTTTGAGGACAGTATAGTCAGAAAGTTTCTCTGAAGATTTAAGTTGCCTGTGGAAGTTTTCGAACTAGTGATCTCTGTTGTTCCGGTGAAACTGACAGCCGCCATCAAGAATAAAAGCGTCAACTGATTCACTGAATTCCTAGCGTTGTCGACAGTTGCTGTGTCTTTCTAACTATCTAGGACGATAACATAGAACCGTCTGAACATTCCAGCACTTGCTTCCAACCATTTCTGCTTGTTGCAATGTCGGTACTGAACAACACACACCGAGCGTGGTGGTGTAACGGCTAGCGTTCTGGCCTCGCATTCGGAAGGACGTGGGTTCGAATCCCCGTCCGGGCATCCAGATTTGGGTTTTCCGTGGTTCCCCCAAATCACTCCAGGCGAATGCCGGGATGCTTCCTTCAAAAAATTCCATGGCCGAATTCCTTACCGTTACTTGCCCCAAGTCCTTTCCTGACTCTAATCACTTCGACGTCGACGAGACGTAAAACCACAAGCAAAGGAAATAAAGGGGGGGGGAGGGAGAGAACAATACACGGAGTTACTAGAAGAAGTATAGGAAATCTAGAGGCATGAAAGGAAAATATTTAAACGGAAGTGTGATTATGTGGAGAAGTAAGGTATGAGTCAGGCAAAGTTGAGTGTGTTGTTTGTACCTTCCTTCACGAACCGTTCTCAGAATCACTGGTGACTAGTTTCTGTCCATGTATGCAGTGTTGTAGTATACGTATAAATAAATGTGATAAGCACGTATTGCTTACGTCGGGAAGGAAGACTGCCTGGAGATTTGACATCCCCGTCTGATGAACCATAATTAACTGTGTGCTCTGTATTAACCACATACACAGCCAGGTTATTAGTTGCGGCAACTTCGTTTACATCGAACAGATTAAAACGATAATCAGCCAGCAATAATAAAAATGTAACTAATTCCTCCGAATAATACGACGCCGTTCGCGCGCTAAAATTACTATAAGGATTTTGATTGCGACAACCAGCAGGGGCGGATCCAGGATTCTGTTTAGGGAGGGGCTTGAGGGGACTTTGGTTTGGGGGGGGGGGAGCTTGGCTTGAGTGGATTTTGGTTGGGGAGGGCTTGCCTTTAGTGTATTTTGGCTTTGGGGGGCTTGAGTGGGGCAAAAGGTAGTATTTTATAGTCTCCTCGGGCCTCAAATCGGTAGAGCTAAAAAAAAAAGGTCTCCAAAATTAGAGTGTCGAAGATGGACCTAGATACTTTGGGGGGGGGCTTGATCCCCCTAGCCCCCCCCCTGGATCCGCCCCTGACGACCAGATATCGCGGTTAGCGAAAAATGTATAGTAATTTGTAATTTTAAATTTTCCAGTTTTTGGACTTCATGTCAAAATGAAACGCATTCCATTTTACTCCCGGGACAAGGAGCTGCGCCCCATTTTACTCCCGGGACAAGGAGCTGCGCCCCATTTTACTCCCGGGACAAGGAGCTGCACATTAATTTGTCGACAAGTTTATCTAAAATTTCTCAATTTTTTGTTTTTAAATCAAAATGAAACATACCACATTTTACCCATTCCAGGGACTGTACATTATGCGATACCCCATCGAAATCAGACCAGCAGTTTTCTCGTGGAACCCATTCATCCATAGAGACAGACGTAATTTTAAACAGTTGATTGCTTTTTAGAAATATCTTAAATCTTCCGGTTATACTCGCATTACATGTATAGATTATGCTCTTCCTCTTTTGAGTCGCTGATGGTGAATATTGCGTCCACTGCCGTTACTCGAACCATGTAACATCGGATCAAGTGCCAACTGATGTTATGAATGAAGTATAGGTTTAAAAATTTGTGCCAAATACTTTGTTCTTCATCAGTGACACTTGATTGAAAGGTAATCATAGCAACTGTGTCTAGCTGTTGTATTTGTCTGCTGCCCGTTAGTTTCCAATTACGGCCTAGCCAGCCGTTATACTTGCGTTGCAGAAAGTCACTTGCTACACCGGATTCACACCTTTCTCAGGCAACCTCTCATCATAAATATTACTTTACGGTTCTCAGTAAGTTCATTTACTAACCTTGCTTATTTTTATGAGTTTATGATGCTTCACTTCAGTATGTGCCTTGAAGCTGCCAAAACTATTCGAATTTTTCACTTTGTTGGCTACTTATTTCGCGTTATTTTAAATTAGATAGTATTATATTTTATATGTTACAGTGCTTAATTTACTGAGAAAAATTTATTTCAGATGATATTTGTATCCATGGATTTGTTTCTGAACTCGTTCATTTTTATTGCTGTGTATATAACGTCTTGTTATACGGGAGATCCTATAAAGCGATTTTTGAAACTGGTATCAATCATTCTACTGTGGCACAGTTTAATATCGTTCTCGTTTGTATCATCCGTTTCATCCCTTATTCTGTTACGACGTATATCCAGCCATGATTAAAATTAATTGCTGCACTACATACTGTTTATAAACCATATCTCCAACAACTTGTATGCAAATTCAGAGAAACAAACAAGATGTTACTCATTGAGAGTGTGTTTACTGATATGTGACGTCACGGGCGTTGCTGTGTCTCGCCATGTCGCAAAGGAGCTTCTTGGGGGTCTTTTAAACGCTTTAAATTTTAGCATTAAACTTTACTTAAAATACAGTACATACATTCGTTAAAAAATAAACAATAGTGGGCGATTAACGTGTATCAATAACAATTAAAAACAATTTTCCAAAAGTAGTCAAATAGCCTATTGTGTTGTGGATTAAGCTTCATATTCGCCAGATTTGGAAGGCGGCCGGAATAAATAGTTTTATGCTGTCCGGGTCCAAGTATGAAATTCCATTTCGGTCGGTATGCTTGATTCTTCTTCGACGGCAGAACTGTGATGCAATGTGTTTCACACGCTTTGTTTTGTTTACTTGTGTTTCACTGTTATGCAAATACGGACAGTGACGACCAAATAACTACAATCAGGAAACTTAGTGTTGGTGAGGGCGTAACTTCTAAATAATATTTCTAAGGTGACAAAGCACTCGTAGCATTAAAAATAGTCGCTCATCGTCAGCCTTTAGGAATGAAACTAACACATTGGAGCAACGTACAGTTTGGGTATGAGGAATCTGGTTCTGGAAGGGACAAATGTCCGGTAATTAATTCTTCCTGTATATCTCTCTTTATGTGGCTGGAGACCGGTTTTACATTCTTCGCTAGTAAAAATTACCATAGTCATTTAAATCAGCGATTCTCTTGTAGCTTTCGTCTACTCAGAAATGCGCGGTTACAATGGTGTTTTCTCCAAAGGGTGTATTCTGTTATGACAATAGTAGCAAAACAACATTGGAAGCATCAGTGCCTTGCGCGTTATAGATTTGACTTCCGTTTGCCGTGCAGTATTTAAGATTTTGGCACTGGAAACGTAATTATTCTTAGCTGTATTTGTCGTTTTACAATGAAACGTACATCCTTCGCAGAGGTTAACACAAAATTGGTCGGAATTTTTCGAATGGCGAACGGCGTATTTGCGCAGCTCTACTTATAGGCAGTTACTTAATGCTGACCTGTAAGCACCAAACTCTAATTTCGACAAAAACTAATCTTTTTCTTATGGCTTTACGCCTCGTCGACGGTGACAAATAACGCGGGGCAAGGAACGGAAAGGAATTCGGCGATAGCCGTTTGAAGGAAGCATCCCGACATTCGCCGGGAGTGATTTCGGGAAACCGTGGAAAACTGAAATCTGAATGGCCAGATCGGGATTCGAATCTGCGTGCTCACGAATGCAAGGCCAGAGCTCTGCCACGCTCAGTAGAAATTTTATAAAATGAAGTTTATTATTTAATTTATCGTGTTCAATAAAATCTGACGCTGCCAAGCAACAGCAGTGAAGTAGAATTCGTGTATTAGAAAGTGTTATTGGAGCGGTTTGTTTGTGAAGTTTCGCCGCCGCCTGGGTACAGTTGTTCCCCAGTAGTCCTAACTACCGACTGAAAAACACAGACCAATACGATATACAGGGTGTTACAAAAAGGTACGGCCAAACTTTCAGGAAACATTCCTCACACACAAACAAAGAAAATATGTTATGTGGACATGTGTCCGGAAACGATTACTTTCCATGTTAGAGCTCATTTTATTACTTCTCTTCAAATCACATTAAACATGGAATGGAAACACACAGCAACAGAACGTACCAGCGTGACTTCAAACACTTTGTTACAGGAAATGTTCAAAATGTCCTCCGTTAGCGAGGATACATGCATCCACCCTCCGTCGCATGGAATCCCTGATGCGCTGATGCAGCCCTGGAGAATGGCGTATTGTATCACAGCCGTCCACAATACGAGCACGAAGAGTCTCTACATTTCGTACCGGGGTTGCGTAGACAAGGGCTTTCAAATGCCCCCATAAATGGAAGTCAAGAGGGTTGAGGTCAGGAGAGCGTACTAACATACTAACGAAACTAAAATGAGCTCTAACATGGAAAGTAAGCGTTTCCGGACACATGTCCACATAACATATTTTCTTTGTTTGTGTGTGAGGAATGTTTCCTGAAAGTTTGGCCGTACCTTTTTGTAACACCCTGTATATTAGCGTAAAGTTTATTCGGTTTCCTGAAATTCGGCGCATTCCCTTTCATCCTGCAGCACACGTCATTTTTAATGAACTTCACTATCAAACGGAAATTTTACCCCATATGAAAATTCATTAGTAACTAATCAAACCCCGATTTTCCTTGCTAAAGCTCGGATCAGAATGTTATGTTTACAAGTTTTTTCGTAGATTATTCGTATAGCATGGTAGAGAAGAGAAACGATGGTCAAAACAAATGTCCTTGTCGAATGTGGTTGCTGTTATCAGGATATTAGGACACGTCGGTGGCCAATAAATGAAATATCTTAATATATAAATATTTTTGTCAATCTAACTCGCATACAACTGATACCATCGTTGGGTAATTCTAGTAAACACTGCTGGATTTACCACTTTTAGAACCAGCGCCACATGATAGTTCTACAAGTATCAACGTACAACAACCGGTTAGAGTTCGCTGATAAATACTGTGTTCTGTCAACGTCTGCTCAATTTACTCTGTTTAACGTGTTTAAAAATGATCGACCAATTCCTGGGAAATCAGAACTTTGAAATCCGTGAATTTCACACAGCTAAAAGTTTTTAATTTCTAGAGCTTCGTCTTATTAGGGACACCTTTGACCTCGAACGCTCAGAACTGCACGAAAACATACTTACAATATCAAGCGATCATAAACAAAACAGTCGTTCCATGCAGAACTCCGCAACAGTCTGCTAGCGCCATTAAAGAGCCATGAGAAAAGCCTATTGTTGTGTGATTCCTGGTCAGGTCACACAGATCGTAGATGCAACTTTTCCAAACAAAGATGTTATGCTAAAGATATTGCCACCGAAAACAACAAAATATTGCCAAACCCTTGATGTTTACTTCATTCGGCAATATAAGCTCTATATTATAAGGATTACTGATTTTGTAAGACTACTATGTGCCAGACCGCAAGTGAATATACATGATCGTTATTTCATCATCAAACTTCTCACTCTGTTATTTACATTCAATTTTCCGCACCTACGTATAAGCCTATGTTGCAATAAGCTTGGCGAAAGCCAGATTATGACGTTGACATACCAACATCATCATTTGGAAATGTAATTAGTGTGGCTTTTGATATTGGACTGCGTGAATGCGAAAGTGATTTGGAATGTCATAACGTAGCTTTAGTGAGGTGTGCACATTGTTCTCTTCCACTTTGTTTTAACCACTTCATCGAAATCCTGCATCTGCACTTTGAGGACTAATATAAGCACTATCAGGTGTGTGGTACTGCTGTATATGCATGTTTTGCGCTATATTAAGTACTTTAAGCAGAGAGTTTTTGGCACTGGTGATTGAAAATGTATTAATACACTGACGTCATTGAATTACGTATAATTTGATGTGTGCGTGGAGACTTTCCCGGCGTACTGAAGCAATGTAGTCTTCACGGGTGTGTAGCCGGATGGTGTTTTGGAAACACAACGTTTCGACAACCAGCTCGGCCGTCTTCATCAGGTGTCCGGTGTCTACAGGCTTGCAAAAGCTGGTAGTCACCGCGTGGACTGGCTTAGCCTCCCAGACGGACCTCCTTATATACCTGTCGGCGAGGTAGAGGATCCGTCTGGGAGGCTAAGCCAGTCCACGCGGTGACTGCAGCTTTTGCAAGCCTGTAGACACCGGACACCTGATGAAGACAGCCGAGCTGGTTGTCGAAACGTTGTGTGAAGACTACATTGCTACGTATAATTTCCTTCATATGGTATTGATATCTTGTTACTATATCTCTCTCTATTAAAAGGTTACTTGAGGCAGAATGCTACGTTTTGCGCGGAAATGACACACATCATTGTTTTGTATATGATTACTTGTTATTCTAAGCATGTTTTCGTGCGGTTCCGACCGTTCGAGATTAAAGGTGTCTATTGTTAGTCAACTATTTCAGTTGTTGCTCTTTGCATTGAACAGTTTATTCTGATAAGCCTTTATGGTGTCGATTATGATAGGCGTATGGGGCCCTCAACATGCGGGAGTTATTCGCACTTACCGGAATTTTTAATTTAATTATGACTGAACACATGATCCGGTGGTAATATCTCTACCAACCTAGTTTCGCATTCCACTAATTTTTATCTTATGTTCTTTCATTGTTTCAGGTGCATTGTTCTGCATTTCCAATTCTAGTTTACTCAAGTCCCTTATCTACAAAAGAAAATCACTCACTTTCTCCTGAAATAGAGGGTTACTTTATGTTAAGGTCATCTCTGCCCTTCAGCGTACTACACGTAATTCTTTTACCAATATACATATCGTCGCTAATATATGGTTTATATACTCTCAGAATTCTCTTCACTCATCGCCTATCTTCTGGTTACTCCCATCATATCAGCCACTGATTGTATTCTGCTGGAATTTCCACAAACATATGTAGCTGCACCTCCTCCAATTTCTGTATTTGATAGCCATAATTCGCTACAAGACATGATTTTCAGCGACGACATTACACTCCGGATAAGTGGAATTGAAGAACTCCAAACTTAACTTACCATTCTTGTCTCTGAGCGTGGTTCTATACAGAACAAAAGTTATTTTTAACAAACGGGTTTCAGTGGTGCAGATACAGATAAATAATATACCTTTAGAAAATGTCTTAGAAATGTCTCTGCCAGATTTTAAAAATGAAAGGGACAGAACAGAAATTGTCCGTTGCAGCAACTTTGCATTTGCTTCTGTCTTTACTCCTTGTTGACGACGAGGTCAGTAGAGGCGGGAAGGAATTGGGGACAAGGAACAGGAAGGAAGCATCCCGGCATTCGCTTGGAGTGATTTGGGGAATCTGGGAAACTCAAATCTTGATGGTCGGACAGGGATTCGAACCCATGTCCTCCCGAATCCGAGGTCGGAGCTTTATCGCTCACCCACCACCCTCAGTCCGTCGCATCAAGCTGGGATGGCAAGCTTCTTGGAGACATTCAATTATTTTCAAATCCAATATGCCACAAATCTAAAGGAAGAAGTTTACGATCAGCGCGTTCTTCCTTTACTGACTTGTAGCTACGAGACCTGGACACTCAGCAAATGCACAAATGGAAGTTATCGAGTTATAGAAATATTTATACTAGTCTTCAGTAGAAAAGACTAGAGAAGAGCCATTGATTTCAGATCAGTTACAAAGGTCACTGACATTTTGCGAGGAGACTGCCGCCTGGAAGTGGTGATGGACTCGCCATGTTGCTCATTGAAAAGATGAGAAATGGACAGATTCATCAGAAAAAATCGTCACCAAGTTCTATCTCAACT
Organism: Vandiemenella viatica; assembly: GCA_031002005.1. Taxonomy (NCBI): domain Eukaryota; kingdom Metazoa; phylum Arthropoda; class Insecta; order Orthoptera; family Morabidae; genus Vandiemenella; species Vandiemenella viatica. The sequence continues at coordinate 28,318,108 of JARYHS010008074.1, read as the reverse complement.
CATAACTCTAAGGGGTCACATCATTCCATAATTTAATTGGCTAATGTTGGTGATGAATATGATTCGATTCCTATACTACACCAAACAGTGTTGTTCAGAATGTTTTCGTACTTATTGTATTTAAAGAACTACTTTTGTGTGGTTCGAATTTCATGTTTAAGCTGTTGGCGCCGTGGAGATGACTTTGCTACCTCTGACACGCTCGTTAAGTAGACTGCTACGGGAAATTCTAAATAATTTTCGGGTTTCGACTAGCAGCGTTTGCAAGTATTCTGTTGACCTTCACATGCTGCATAATCTTGTGTCCGATTTGACACAACTTAGACATCCTTTTATGGACTAATTAGATTTTTTTTTTTGTAACTGCTTTACGTCTCTTTTTAACATCGAGGTCTTTAGAGACGGGAAAGGATGGGGGCAAGGAATGGGAAGGAATTCGGCCATGGCCTTTTGAAGGAAGCATCCCGGCATTCGCCTGGAGTGATTTGGGGAAACCATGGAAAACCCAAATCTGGATGCCCGGACGGGGATTCGAACCGCCGTCCTCCCGAATGCGTGGCGAGGACTAATTAGAGTTATCTCAAACAATGTTAGAATGGTGAGAATGGAATGTTCGTGGGTCGAGGTCTCCTTGTAGCCGTAGTCGAGCTAACCTGACCCACGCAAGTTCCGCCTCTGCTCGGAACCTGTATTGGCTGGTGTTTAACTGTTGCCTGTTACTAGTATGAGCTTAACATTAAGAATATTACCAGGGATTTTGTTTATTCATATAGTTCTATTGAGTCTGTAATGAAGTTTTTTTTTTTTTTCTCTTTACCAACCTTTGAAAACTCTCCGAAAAGCTCATTTATCAATACACTGAATGTTGTATAGCAGGACGCCAAACTCTTACAAAAATAAAAGAATATCTCTTTGTCTAGCAGAAGAAATTCAAGTGGTGAGGGTTAGAGGAAAAATTGTTTCCTTATCTCCGTCTGGCAACCAGTGGCTGGTGGTTTCTTGCAAAGCCTTATCTTGGTTGATTATCGCCGAGCTGTGAGAATCGTTTTCCCACGACTCTCCGCGATACTGCCGCAACGGCTTCCTGACATAAGCCCAAGCGGAACCAGTTCTTGATTTTCGGCAGAAAATGTTGAAATAGGCTTGTATGTATACATCTATTCCTACACACGCTGTCTGAGGAGACGGCGTCTGTGCTGGGACAACGCACCTTCCTTTCACTATACTCAGGCCAATAGGCGGCGGTCTTCAACAACAGCAGGGGTGGCCAAGCCGCGGCCCGCCTTGAACATTTTTCTGGCCCTCGAGATTCATCACACTTTTTTTAAAAAAAATTATATTTCATTTTTAGTGTTATATATTTCTTTACAAGGTGCGTTTAGTATCATTATTATTACATTATCTATGTTTACATGTAAGAATAATAGTAAACACAATAATAACTCATGATTCAATTTTTCACTCCAAAAAAAATGTCTCTAGTGGGGATATATAATTTTATATGCGGCCCGCGGAGTTATGATGCACTTCTAAAGTGGCCCGCAAGATCATTTGGGTAGGCCACCCCTGAACAACAACATTGTTAACGCGACCATCACCTACACATCTACTCTAAATTTTTTAGTTTCCTATTTGTATAAATAATTAGTTTTACGACAGTCAACCGAATTTTTGTTGTTTTATATTTTCTACCTATGCGTTTCACTCCATTTCCTGGAGCATCTTCAGCAGTTATGTGTGGCAGTTATGTGTGATTCTGTTTCACATTTGTTCGATCTTAGTGTCAGCGTTTGCTCTGTTGTTTTGGTGTGTTTTCACTATTGCGTTGATGGTATAGTAAAATACGTAGTGTGATGCAGTTTTCAAGATGCGAATATTACCAGAAACTGTCAGTAATACTGTGAAGTTAGCGCAGTGTAGCGTTGTTCAGGTTCAAAGTTAAAATAAAAAATTCGATTGCTTTGGCGTAAAATTAATTATTTATACAATTTATTATGCAACTGAGGAAATGGCCCACAGCATTCAGTTTATCTTTAAATTTAGATATTTCAATGGATGTTAATACCGTTTGTTAACATCAGCTCTGTCTGTAATAGCTTCCTTGGTAATTCTGAAGTATGCGATACCACCCAGACTACGGTGCGCAAACTAATGACATCACAGACATAACGCGTATTCATACTACACAAGCTTGGACGAAAATCACGCTGCAAATAACAATACAGCTTTTCCGATCCAAACTGTTACATAGCAAATATTATTGGCACAAAGATCATATCAGATTATATTTAAATATTGAAGTTTTTCGTGCGATATCACTTCTTTTTATTTTTAATGTGAACAGCCGTCTGTCACCAATAACATCGTTGCACGCGTTGGAAAGTAGTCTCCTGGGTATCGTACATTTCTGTAGAAACGTTTTGTTTCTGATCTTGCTAGCAAGATTAATATTAATTCTCGATTTCCGGATTCAGTTCCGCTTAGTTTTTGTTATGTTTTTTTATTTATTTATGAGCTTTTTTTTACATGTTTACATCGATTAATTATTCCAGTTCATCCTGAAACTTCACAGTTTTTCTTTTATGAATGTATAATGAGCCTATTGTTGCCCAGTTCTTCAATGTATTGCACAAACCGCGCGAATCTGCATTCAGATGACTTAGAAACCTCTGAAAATGTTCTCCAAATAAAAAATAAATGTAAAATTCTAAAGATAAATTGAATATGAACTTTACTTAGCACACAAATAAATTGTGTTTTTCCGTTCTTCTTTTCCTCACACCAGTTAAGAGAGAACTGAACAATTAGTCAGGCTTGCGGTGTACATACAGTATAATCAAAACTTTCACAATTGCTTTCTCTCTCTTTCTGCCGCTAAATTGTATTCCCGCAAAACCCACAACACATTTTATGCTATTTTTTCTTGCTGATTCTCTCAAAACAGGTCAAACAATGGCAATTGTATCCCGCGAAAGCTAGCCCCTTTTTTTCCCGAATGCTACAACACGACAGACATTACTCATACAATTCCTACTTAACACTGGGCCAATCCTTGAGCACCCAAACACAGATTTCATCAGTTTTCTGATTGAATTAAAGAGTGTAAATCAAGTAGATACATAAACTGTTTTGTATTATTTCCAACAGTAGTGTATACTTTTTCCCACTGCCTTGGTTGTTAGCACCGAGAGTGGTGAGTGAGCGGTTAGCGTTCTGGCCTCGCATTCGGGAGTACGGTGGTTCGAATCCCCGTCCGGGCACTCCAAGCGAATACCAGGATGCTTCCTTCAAAACGGCATGGCCGAATTCCTTCCCGTTCCTTGTCCTCAGTCCCAATCCGCGTCTAATGACCTTAGCCGTCGACGAGGCGTAAAGCCGAAAAAAAAAAAATCGGTTGTTGGCAGCACTGTGATGGTGACTGCCGCTGGTTTATCTGTTTCGAGTCCTGGTGGTGGAAGAAATTTTCACCATCATGATCAGCTATAGCGGGGGTCCCCAAACTTTTTACCCCGTCGACCCCTTGATACGATATTTGCATTCTTACCGACCCCCACAAGTATTTAATAAAAGCATTAAATTATTTTTAGCATTTCTGATGCTAAGCAATAAGGAGACCTGCCACGAAATAATTTATAAAATCCACCCAATAAAATTAACAGAAAAACGAGATACTTTCCACTATTATTATAATCTCAAAAAATAGGAACAATACTATGGAAGGATGAAATAAATTTCGAATAAAGACCTGCCAAAAAGAGCAGATGGTTGTTGTACTGTTTTAACTTGTCACATAGCGACGAATCCACCTTCCTAAGGAACTCTTCAACTCTCAATACTGCAACTATCACCTCTTGACAACCACCTTACCTCAGTGAGCAAAAGTAATTGGTTTAAAATTTCATCATTTACTTCACATGACTTCGCAAACAGACAAGAATTGAGAGGATGAGTTTTCATTTTATTTATTGACCTGATTGTTAGTAAAACATTCCTATTTTTCCTGTACAGTTTAATTGATCCTTTTTATTATTAATCGACCCCTTTCGACCCCTCTGTATTAATCGACCCCCGGAGAGCTCTTATCGACCATTTTGGGGACCCCTGAGCTATATAGGATTGAAGAGATGGTGTCCTAAAGTCCTTGATTAAATCCCAAACTTCTTCGCATTGAGTATGGATTGAGAACGTACACACTGTTAACGGTTTGCCGTCCGTCGGATTGAGACGTTAAGCTTGGCAGCACTCTGGTGTCTTTCGGAAGAGCAGGCCTGAATGAGCTGGTACCTGATTTCACTTCCAATTCCTCGCCCGCATTCGTTGCTCGCCTGTAATGTCCTCTATGTCAACGACGCCATAAAAAAAAAACGCGTTTCACCTTCCGTCATATTTCATTCTTTTATAACGCAAGCAATACAACACAGTTAGCACAATTTAACCAAGTTATAATTAAACACTAATCCTTTTCGAGCTTCGAACCCTTGAGGGGTGGGGAATGACAACGATTCATATTCTCACCCAGACCTTGACATATGCTTCGAACGCTTTTACACCAGAGATGTCCACTCTGCTGGAGGGTCTTTGGATCGTTCCGCATTTAACGACAATACGAATACCATAATATTTCGTTTATCCGATTGTAAGATGTTTACCACCGCTGTTTTTACTATTAGACTTATGTCGTCACCAAAAAAATTGAAAATGTCATATCAGCAGATTTATTAAGGAAAATGGAGCAGAAAGATCTAAACCTAACCTCCTTAATTACGTAGTAGTCGACTAACATTTTTTCAAATAATTTGTTTTCCCGCACCGTAATGGGAATGATTATCAGAAATGCTCCGAAATCAGTATTAATGATATCTTTCTCAGTTTCCTAGTTAACGTCTTACGTTGTGTATGCTGGCTTAGAGACCGAGCGTGGCGGTGTAACGGTTAGCGTTCTCGCCTCGCATTCGGGAGGACGGCGGTTCGAATCCCCGTCCGGGCATCCAGATTTGGGTTTACCATGGTTTCCCCAAATCACTCCAGGCAAATGCCGGGATGCTTCCTTCAAAAGGCCATGGCCGAATTCCTTCCCATTCCTTGCCCCCATCCTTGCCCCCCATCCTTGCCCCCCATCCTTTCCCGTCTCTAAAGACCTCGATGTTAAAAAGAGACGAAAAGCAGTTACAAAAAAAAAAAAAAAAAAAAAAAAATATGCTGGCTTAGAATTCTAGTTTGCTGGTAATAATCTTTATCCTCGCTTTTTCTTGCCGAGTGAAAAGATTTTAGATTCCTTTCTTCCGGTTTCTTTCCACCTATGTCTATTTTAAATAAATTTTGGTTCAGCAAGTTTGATGCGGTTCTCCACCTTCTTTATATTCTGTTATTATCTCGTGATCGTTATATTCTCGTTTTAATCCCCTACTTTGTTTATCCGCTTCACATTCTTCAGTCAAATCTTTTTCTACAGTTCTTCCCTTTACTTGTACTGTACCCTCAACCAATAAAGCAACCAGTACATTATACCTCAATCTATGATCCTTTTGCCCTACGTTAAAAAATCCACTATTCGTCCATCATTTTCAGGACGTCTCCATTACATATTTATTCTGTCAACTTTCAATTTTTAGGCTTCTGAAATGTTCAAGCTTCATGGAGTGCCTGCCTACACAGATCCAGTTTCAGAAAGATTCAGTGTTCGAACGCTGTTAAAGTATCTATTTCAACTAGATTTAATATGCGTCCAATGTCTTGGTTTTTCATCCATCGGATCTAATTTTACATGCTAAAGAATAAAATTCTGTAATTTCTACTGCATCTGTTCAAGTTTTCGTGTTTTATCCGTGTACCACGTAATTTACAATGTTATCTTCGTCGGTTTTAATGTTTTCCCCGATAGTCTCCGATCGTTTTCCTTGCTTCCTTTCGTCGGACCAAGTGTTGGCTTGTCTTACTCCCCGGCTTTTGTTGGGAATCCTGGAGCTCACGAAATGTCATTTTGACAGAATCATGCTCCCGTATGTCTTCATGTAATTATCATCATTATCGTTGGGGACCATCTCCAGTTTCCCGGGTGTGGTTTACGAGCCTTGGTTGTTATAGACGATTGTTTTCCACCTTTTCCTGTCCAGAAAGGTTTCTCTGTCTGTGATGTACTCCCAATTCCAGCCTCTTCTCTCTACGCCCTCCTTCAGTTGGTCTGTCCATCTTCTTCTTGGTCTTCCCACTGGTCTTTTGCCCACTATACTTTTTTCCAAATAAGTTTTTGGCAGTCTTTTACTAGTCATTCTCTTCACATGCCCAAACTACCGAAGTCTTGATGACCTAAGTCTCTCTTCCATGTAATGTTTAATTTTATTTTATTTTTGCTGCCCTATTGGTTTTCAGGAACCAAAATTTCGCAGTTTGGACATTTGGGTAGTAAGGGTATTTCAAGTATTCATAACCATTCAGTGGAATATGTTTACGTATTGCTCATAACAGATGGTGGTTAAAATCACCCGCGCCCGAATTGAGTGGTGTTCCTGAGCTGCATAGCGGTACCTCGGGCCCGTTCATGCCTGAAGCCTCGGCTCTGCTCAGGTGCCGCCTGAGTTTTTGCCAGGTGCGAGTGGCTTTCACGAGCTACGCTCGACCGAGTACTCTCTCTGCAGACACACTTAAACGGCTGTTCTCAGAGCTCAGTCGTGTTTCAGGGGATAACCAGTTGGCTACTTTCTTCAGTCAGACACCTAACTGGACTAGTAGCGTTGTTCGAAGGAGCTTTTGTGACGCTGTGTTCACATTTGCCTTGTGTTCCTAGCGTTTTTGCCACTTCATCGCAGGGTCTCTTTGCTCTTTATATAGTTCGAGGGATATAATTCAGTATGTACTTCTAGTATCGTGCGGACCGTTTCATTTTTCGTCTTCAGATGTTGGTCGTTATCAAAGCTATTGGAACGGAGTATCTCGTGGAGAAGAAGTGAAGGAAGCTAAAATCTATATATAATATGCGTTACAAATACATTAAATAAGTAAAATAAAACACTCGCTCGCCTACGTAGTTCGCTCTGATGGCTGGTAGATGGCGCAGCTAGCGGCCTTACTTTGTCTTCTTTGGTGAAACAAAACAGTCTAAATTAATCTCTGAACTTATATAGAAGCAACATTCGAGGGCTGGTAGATAGCGCAGCTAGCGGCCAGAATACGGTTCTCCGTAAGCTCATTTACTAACCTTGCTTCTTTTCATGAGTTGATTTTGCATCACTTCAGTATGTAACTTGAAGCTGCCAAAACTATTAGAATTTTTCACTTTATTGGTTACTTATTTCGCGTTATTTTAAATTAGATAGTATTATATTTTAGAAGCTACAGTGCTTAATTTACTGAGAAAAATTTATTTCAGATGATATTTGTATCCATGGATTTTTTTTTAACTGCTTAACGTCTCTTAACAGCGAGGTCTTTAGGGATGGGAAAGGATGGGGGCAAGGAATGGGAAGGAATTCGGCCATGGCCTTTTAAAGGAAGCATCCCGGCATTTGCCTGGAGTGATTTTGGAAACCATGGAAAACCCAAATCTGGATGCCCGGACGGGGATTCGAACCGGCGTCCTCCCGAATGCGAGCCCAGAACGCTAACCGTTATACCACCACGCTTGGTCTGGTGTTGCTGTAAATAGGTTGCAAATATCCTAGTTTGTATCTGAGATCCTGTAACCATCGAAACATCATCATTTTGGTGACATCAAATTTGCGCTGAGTACCCATCTACCTGAGTAAGAGAATACAGTTCCTCAGTTACTTCCTGTAACCAGATGGCCATGTCTTTATTTATAGCCGAGTTGAACAGCATTTCTACTACTGGTGCATAATTTCAGTAGCTCACTCCGTCCACCACCGCCGGCGTTGTCGACATGGCTATTGGACGGGGCTAATGACGCCCGATATGACGTGATGAAATTATAAGACGTGCTTTAGTCTCTTAGCCTTCATTAAATTTGCTTTCCGTAGCATTTTACTTTAAATGAAATAGTCATTTTAGTTAAAACATGATAAAACTTTACGGCTGAAAAACTGTAGAATAAAATGGTACTTAACATTGCATGAAGTCCCTTCCGTCGTATGACGCTGCTTGACCATCTGTAGGTATTTGCATTGGATATCATACTTGACGTTACATCAGACTTGAGGTTAAGACTATTAAAAGTAAAAACGTGGGTGATTTTTTAATTACATTTTATTTGCTCTTTACATTGCGTGCTTGTTAACTGTAATTGTGATGTAATTGCGTGTATTACTTCAATGTGTTCTCTTTTTTTGTATATCTTTATTCTGATTTTTATCTGTTTATTAAAGTAAAAGATTCGTTATCAATATTAGTTTTAAACTTGGTCCAGGCAGCATATATTGTAATAAATGTGGAACTATTCTAAAGTCATGGCGACACCCAAATCATGGTCACGAATTTACACAGAATTCCCGACGAACTGGGAAAAATTTTCAAAAACCTAAATTAAACCAAGAGAGCAACTTAAATAGCCTACACTTAAATCTTTAAAAAAATACAAAAAAAAAATCCAAAAGAAATTAAGCAATGTGTCACTACAGTATACACAGTAAGTTAGAGATCTTGTTCAGGTCGCATCATTCATTAACCTACAACAAGTAGTTGCGGTGGCATGAATAAGCTAAGTTTGAAGCTCGTTTGGGCATTTAATTCTGCTTGGTTCTGGTAAGCGCAAACCGGGAACGGTGTGTAAGTGGATAGCACTTGGGCTTGACATTCGGGAGGACGCGGGTTCGAAGTCCAGATATCTGTTTTTCCGTGGTTTTCCGAGATTACTCTAGGTGCATGACGGGATAGTTCTCTTAAAAATTATGGCCAAAATACTTTCCGTTCCTTGCCCCCAATCCTGTTCCATCTATAATTACCTAGAGCCTTAAAGTCCTAAACAAAAAGATTAGTAAAATGGATGCGCTCACCTTGATGTCTGTAACTTTAATCTCATTCAAAGTACTCTCCTAGGGACTGAACAAACATCTTTCACACCATTGTAAGAAAGCATTTCAGGAGCGCGCAGTATAGGTCGGCCTTCCTATTCCGCCTTGACTCAAATCGGAACCATTTCAGCCTTCTTTACATCGGTACATTCTAAAGTGTCAGAGAGCCATGCGGAGGGAGTAGAAAGTTCGACATGGTAGGAGGATGGAGAGTATGGTGTGAAGAATCGAGAGTGTTTTTGTGATGGGAAGATCAGTACCAGTGACCGTTGCCCTCATCTGGCAGGTAAAAGTTCCCACGTTCCCAAATGCTCACATCAGTGAGTTGCCCTACGCCTCTCTGCTCTTACCCCTCACATCTTCCATTTATCTGAGTTGAAAAAATTAAACTTTATATTTTCTTAGTCTGAGATCTGAGAATCAAAAAGAACGGGAATTGTGGAAATATAACTCCTGGAAGGGTTTTTGAAGTTTTGACTTCTTTACAGTTGGTCGAAGAGAAACGGGGAGGGGTAGTAAGTGTTCGAGGGACGAAAAGGAAATCTGCCACTACCTTCAGTAAGGGAACCCTCCGGGCAATCACCTTCAGTTCTGTTTGTAAACAAGTTGAACCGAAATCTAGATTGCCAGGCCGAAACTGAAACCGCCTCCAGAGCTTAGTTTATTTCAGTACGATAAGCTAAACAATTAAACTACAAATGTTTTAATCGATCTAAAATATAGCATAATTCAGCAGTCTACAGGTTTCAGTTTATCCTTACTATTTTCTGTCATTAAGGAAATAAATTTTTTGTACTGTTACATTAGACGCTAAGCATCTGACGCTTTTCCTAAACGGTGTGTATCCATTCTTGTGTATAATTATCTGGGAGTTGGTCTTCAAAACCGCGAAATGTCCTTAGAATACCAACATAGCAGCAGCCAATTGGATAAACCAGCGTGCTAGAGCCGACTGAGCATGCGCCATTGCATGTCTACTGCCTGCTTACGCACAGCACATCTCCCCATCGTTAGTCTCCAGCGCAACACTTTTTTTGTTGATGTCTTTGTGCTTTCTCGACGTCGAGGTTATTAGATGGGTGAGGAACGGGTAGGAATTCTGCCAACGCTTTTTGAAGGAACCATCCCGGCAGTCGGGAAACGAAGAAAAACCAAAATTCGGAAGGCTGGCGCGACGCACCGCTCTGTCGTTGCAGCGATTCCCGGCTCAAGCCAAGCTCCTTAATAGAATTTCCCACTTATGAAATCTCGCGAAGTAATTATAAAAAAAGATTGATCGGGCAATAACTCACACACTGTAAAATGGCGTCTCGCTGATTCAGTGAAATTCGTTTTTAGTGGTCGAGTACCAACTGAAACTGATCCCTGTTAAAAGACCCAATATTTAAAGAGAAAAACTAGGTCGAACGTCCTTGGTATTGGATCCCTTTCGAGCCAATGGAGGTATATAGATTACTGAAAACAAATAATTTTTGTAATATATACGAGGGCTGTGAAACAATTTTTGAGAAATCGTGGAATTTTGAGTCCTGGTAAAAGACCCAATATTAAAGAGAATTACTAGGTCGAACGTCCTTGGTGTTGGATCACTTTCGAGCCAATGGAGGTATATAGATTACTGAAAACAAATAATTTTTGTAATATATACGAGGGTTGTGAAACAATTTGTGAGAAATCGTGGAATTTGTGACTTTAGACTGACGTTTTAGTGTCTCATAAAACTATATACACTTTTGGATGCCGCTATGATTTAGTACATTACAGGTTTGACTATGTATCATTGATGCTCGAATTCAATTTTCTTTTTCAAATCTTAGATGAAATTTTTGCAACATATATATGTCATTTTTATTCGTGAAAATATTTTCTGTAAGATAGGTGGTAGTTGGAATATCACGAATTTCATCCATTTTACGTGGAATAGTACTGCTACTTCTCCTGACCAGTTCCACGTACGTATCTCACAACGAGTTTTACAGAAACAAACGCGAAAAATTCTCAGGATGGGTAGCTGTAGGTCTACTTTTCCAAGTATAATCGGCTGCACATGTATCTGCTGACTCACCACATTCCGACTTCCACGTATCTTTATGGAAAATGACTTCACCAACAGAAAGGAGTCGCACAAGTATGTGTTTAAGGAAAAATTCCCAACGAAGATTTCAGAAAGAAAAATTAGCAAGAGTAGATTTGATTCCTAGCACTAATGATATGCAGTCAAACCGCTTGTTGAATTGACCACTCCGCCAGTTGAAATCATTTAATTTGTAGTCACTGGATGGTCGGTCGGAGACTTGAGACCGTGTCATCATTAAGGGAATGTCGATAAACTACGTGACTCGATCTATGTGCGGGAGGAGTTGGCTGGAAAGCTACGCTGGGCTATGTGGGGAAGGGGTGGGAGGGGGGGGGGGTTCCGAGGCAGGCCACGTAGCTTTTCATTCATATTATTTGTCGCAATTCAGAACACACAACAGCATGCAAATATTTATTTCTGTCATTTGATTATCTGTGTATGTAATTTACGGTAGTCTGACAAGAGAAAAAACAGTACAAAATGTCTTCTGGACTCAATAAGGAAAAAAGTTACGTGAGGTGTTTTTCCGGATTTCTGGACCCCCCCTCTCCCCCCTGGTGAGATTTCGTGAGATCTGGCCGGACCCCCACCCCCCCTCTTGTGAGATCTGGTCCGTGAGAACCCCCCCTAGAAATCGCCCTGGAAACTTTTGTAGACTTTTTTTTTTTTTTAGGTCACACCCTAACCGAAATACCCTCCTAAAATCGACTTTGCTGCAAATTGTAGACCTTTTTTTTTGCTCTAGTGTCCCAAATCTCACGTGAGATTTCCGTAAACCCCCCCTCCCCCTTGGTGAGATACTGTGAGATTACGCCGGACGCCCCCCCTCCCCTATTTCACCTCACGTAATTTATGGATGCCCCCCTACGTGCTACGCGAGGAGGGAGGGAGGGGGGGGGGGGGTAAGGACAAAAGCCACGTCGGGCTACGTGGGGCGGAGGGGGGTTCACAGGAGGCTAAAATGGAGCTACGTGGTTTATGGACGCTCCCTAATGCAAGGCCAGAGCGTTAACACTCACCAAAGACGCTCGGTCGCTAGAAGCTACCCAGCTGTTACGAATTAAATATACAATGGATTACATGCTATACTAGCAGTGCGAGTTCTGGACTGTACCTGCAATCCCAGTGAAGTAACGAAGTTCAGTCGTGTTGCTGCAATCGTTTCCAGGATTTCTGCCGTTCCAAGTGCCTGCCAAGTTCTCGTCCAATGACACCATTCCGTGACGTTGCGGTATTTTATACAGCGTAATTGAAGGACCCGTTTACTGCCACTGTAATTACATTAAGAGACAAAAGGAATTCTGCAAGTGGCACGGCTTTTCACAACTCCACCAGTTTCCGTTCTGATTTCCACCTGCTTCCTCTCGAACTCAGCGAGGTTGCTAAGCTAGCTTTACACCCGTGGTAAGCACGGTTTAGGAAGCCTCTGTTACAGAAATGAGCCCGAGCGTGGCGGGCGAACAGTTAACGCTGTGTCATCGCATTCGGGAGGACGCCGGTTCAAATCCCCGTCGGAGCATCCAGATCTGAGTTTTCCATGGTTTCCCCAAATCACTCCCGGCGAATGCCAGGATGCTTCTTTCAAAAGGCTATGGTCGAATTCCTTCCCGTTACTTGCCCCCAGAAAATACAGAAATGAGTTTTTGGTATTACTGTATTTCAGTTAGAATACATGTTGTATAGGGCCCACTAATCCAGTTTTGAAAATGTTACAGTGTCGATACTTCGCAATACAGCTGTGTTGATGAAGATAAAGTTTTTTTTGTCTGTCATCAATCTCTCGACAGGTTTGTTACAACCCTCCATCTCTTCCTACCTTCCGCTAACCTCTTCATCTCAACATACCCCTTACAACCTACGTCCTCAATTACCTGCTTCATATCTTCTGATGTTGTTGTTGTTGTTGTTGTTGTTGTTGGTGGTGGTGGTGGTTTACGGCGCGTCGACGACTTGGTCATTAGCGTCCTCATCTTCTAATCTTACCGTCGACTGTTCCCACCACTAAAAAAAAAAAAAAAAAAAAAAAAAAAAAAATTAACCAGTCATGCATGTCTTAAAATATCACCTACCATCCTGTCTCTTCTTTCTGTAAGACTTCCCAAACTTCTGTCTGTTCACTTAATTTTCAACGTACTTCTATAGCATCGCATTTCAAATCCCAAGATGGATTTAAGACATGCTTATTCGTATTAATCACGTTTTCTGCACCTTCATAATGTAGGAAACGGGTTTCCGTTACGAATAATTTTTAGAATTCAGACCTTGATTTCGTTTCTTTTACTAACGACTACTGAACGTATGTTTGTTGAATTAAATAAACTGCGTGTTGAGAGACAAATCTATCCTCCCACTGACATATTTTGGTCGCAGTGAATGACGAGACAGATAAAATCGGGGAAATGAGATGCCGTACTCATGCTGGTGTATGGGAGTGTTCATAAACTACGTGGCTTGGTCTAGGGGGGGGGGAGGGTCTGGCTGGAAGGCTACGCTGCGCTACATGTGTGTGTGTGGGGGGGGGGGGCGAGCCAGGCCACGTAGCTTTCCATTCATATCATTTTCCACATTAAAATGAGGTACAGAGCACAAACAGCATGTGAATATTTTTTACCTTTACTTAATTATCTCCATATATAATTTACAATAGTCCGACAAGAGAAAACAGTACAAAGTGTCTTCTGGAATAAAAAGGGAATAAAGCTATGTGCTACGTGGAGCTGAGGGAGAAAGGGGGGACCACAGGAGGCCAAAAAGCTACGTGGTCTATGGACGCTCCCTATATTCCTTCTCCCCTCTTGCCGACAACGAGAGTAATGCAATGAAGCAGTGACGGCAGCCGTTACCGTACCGTCGGTTTCGTCTGACAGTGGTTCACCTTGTGTTCTGGGCGCGGCCGGTGGGGCCGAACCCACACAGCAAAAAACGGTCAACATACTCGGCGTTGGTACAGCCTTCATTGCCTACCCCGGGAACTCCGCGTGGCAGAATATCCAAAACAGTATGCAAGGAAGCGTGCGCACAGTCCAACTTATTCGACCGTCGGCCTCGCTAGGGTAGGGGCTAGAATGCGTGCCGATGGTCGCTGGTTCGATTCAGGCGGAGGACATGGCTGTTTAGTGTAAGTGTTGTACTTGTGTACATGTCGTGTCCTGTGTGTCTAGATTTACTTGCAAAATGATATACAATGGAGAAACTGAAAACACTGAATGGTGTGAAATCACACTTGAGCTGAGAAGCCAAATACCATTTTTTTTTTTTTTAAAATATTCGACCAGAAACAACGCTTCCATGACCAACCAAACGATACAGAGTGAAGCTGTAATGAACTAAAATATTGTAAATCTCTACTTAAGGCGAGTTTCATATTGCAGGGGACGGCGATGATTTTGAAAAGAAAAACTACAGTATACTTGGGGTCATAACTGAATGTTTATTGGATTCCTGTGAAGGATGGAAACGAAATTGGCTTTAATTGTTGTCGATTATTCCTTTAACAGACCAGACTGATTTTGTAAAATTTAATAACCGTTATCTGCTTTATACGTTGCTTGATTTTATATTGTCAGTCAAACCAGGTTACATCGTATCATGAAATGCTAACAGTGCGCTAGGAATTTTGTGTTCCGTTTGTTATTGGATATATTTCATTTGAAAATTTAACTCAACAGTAGTTAAAACTCGTTTTTAGAAACTAACTGAGAGATCGGTAAGATGTTGATATATTTTTGTATCTTCGTCGATAACTTTAAATTTTCGTAATTTACCAAGAGCAACAAAGGAATATTGAGATGGTAGACTAATGCAGAAGTATATGCTTAACTGTTCCGTGGTAGAATTTTCTTGTGGAATATGTCTGCAGCTATCTGAATTTTCTGATTTGAAATCTTACATCCTTCACCCATTATTTAATCTAGCGTGCCGTCAGCTAATCTCTTTTTTTTCATTCAGTGCTTTTTTTGGCTTTACTGCATTAAGGAATACTTAGAACCTGTGTCCACATTAATCGTATATACGAAACAATCACACGCGGCTTCATACCTTCACTTGGCGTTAATTCTCAGTTAAACATATTATTCAGTATTTTTGCATTACTGGTCATTTCCAACCTGTCGAATAAATGTTTACTTATATCGAAAATTATCTGTAAGAATTTGATTTGCATAAAGTTTCAGCGGGATTTCGTTAAGATATGTTGGATTTCCCATTATATTTATCCTGGTGTACTATATAATTTAAGCAGTGAAATTTCAGTTTATTGAACACTATATGCCACCAATCTCTTTGCATTTTTATGACTGTAGACGTTTAGGCAACCAAATAGTTGGATTAGTAACTCGTTACCCGATATCCTAATTATCATTAACAGAGACATTAATTTTTAGTCTCATTCTGATAGACCAGATTATCTGTAGTTCGTTTTGAAAACGTGTAGGCTATCTGGAATATCGTTCATTAATTTTGCGTTTGCACCATTTGTTCCACGCAGGTAGAAATACACAGATTCTCGAAACGTAACGAATAATCCAACATTGCTTCACACATGTAACATTTCACAGCGAAAAGATGACGCTTGCAGAAGGCGGCGGGTACCTTCCAGCCGTACTCCCCGTTGTAACGGTTAGGCCTTGTGTCTGCATACAGATGTAATAGTTTTGCCTGTCTCTTTGCTGTTTGTGTTGTAGACGGCAGCATGGCAACACCGCGCCAAGATCCAGAGGATCTGCGTCTCGCTCACACTTACGTGACATTTTGTATGTATATTGTCTCTGGTTTGTATCGTCTGGCCTTCAAACGTTAGTCCGTCACAGAACCAGCAAGAATAAGTATTCTAGGTAACGAAATTGTTAAATCCAATATTCCTAAGGTTACAAACAACAAATATTACCGCAGAATGCTAAAATATATTATTTCCAAAATGCTTTGTGTCGTCACTTCCACTTATTCAATTCAGCCGCAGTTTTTTGCGTAAATATTTTAATCTCTATCTTCATTTACACTTTTCTTGTAGGAAATTAACCAATCGTGTTCATTTCGAAAAATATGTTATTCCAACTTTGGATCACCTGTTACTTTTTGACCTTCCGTTCCGTGTTTGAGTTATTGTTACTGCTGTCTATTGCTTTACTGTATGACCTTTGTATTTATGTTTAGTATCCATTCATTCCAGGGCCGGATTAAGACAGCGCGGGGCCCGTAGCAAATGTGAAGAAGAAGAGGCCCTTGATTTTTGCCGTCCGGGGTAAAATTGTAGAGCTTAAAAAAAAAAAGGTCGCCCATCTAGCCTAGGTGCGGGGTCTCCCCTAGTAGGCGCGAGGCCCCCTAGAAGACGCGAGGCCCGTAGCATTTGCTACCTCCTGCTACGTGGTTAATCCGGTACTGATTCATTCCTGTCACCTAGCTGGCAAATCGCGTTGTAGGGACCCCTAGAACCTTTTATTATTATTTTTGATTGGTTCCTCACAACTTGAATATTGGCATTGGCACTCTATATTCTTGCCTGATACGTTTTAAACTTGAAACGTCCTTAATGGTTCTGTAGGGATTGTATCGTTAAATGAATTTTTGTAGGACCTATCAGTTGAGGTCTAAATTATTAATAAGTTTTTATTAACTCTTCATGTGATTAAAAAACTGTTTGAATTATAAACCACAGTATATATTGCCAATGACAGTGTTTACATTGTTCATTTGCTGGAATTAACGGATTTTCTGTATTAAATATTATAAAATGTAGGCTTTAACACCTTCGTACTAATGTTTGAGGCTATTTGAACATCCACCCAGCTTGACTCGCAAAACCTGCATTCTGCATCGCCGGTGTTGCAGCATAAATTCAAAGCAATAGCTTGTCGTGTATTTGGAACTTCAATAACGCACTCTACTAAGCAGCTTACTCATTACGGCATAAATATCGTTTGGCATATTGACCGGAGGTTCAATTTTGTTTTAATACGTCCAAACGGAATTTTATACAAGCGCAGCAAAGACTTTATTGGACTTGGAAGTTAGGCCTTTCGATCTCCTTTTTTAACACTGGTTGGTCACATCTGCAAGAGGACCGAGACATTCTCATTTCATCACTCTACGGTTGGGCTATTATAGAGGTTCGCCGGGGGGGGGGGAAGGGGGGTCCCAGGATGCGACGTAGATTTGCCGCCCTTGTGGACAATGCCCTAAGGGGACGTCTATTAATTACGTCAGGTGTTTTTCCAGCTTTCCGGACTCCTCCCCCTCATGTGAGATCTGGTCGGATCCCCTCCCCTAAGATGACGTGTGACGGGACCCCCCCCTCCTGCTAAATCGACCTCGTAGTTTTTTTAAAAACTCTCCTCCTTCCAGGGAGGTTTTATCGGCCCCCTCCCCCCATTTAATAATAAAATGGTCGGAGGAGGATGTGGGACCTTTCTTTTGACGGAAGGGGGGCGTAGTAAGAAAATCCTTGGAACCCCTAGGCTAGCACATTCATTTTTTGTTTCGCTACAAAAAGTGATCGAGAAAAGTCGTTTTTGGAAGAATATTAAGAAACGGTAATATTGTAACCACACTTTAGGGAAACTGATTATTCATTAATTTAGTAATGGGTTGTGCAATGGATGAAAGAAATATAGAGGAAGACAGCTGAGGACATGCTGTTATGGAAATGTATTGAGAAAACGGTGACGAGAGATATTAAAAACTTGGCAGGTGCCAGTCAAACCTTGAGCATTTGAGCTTGCCTACTGTAAGTACTGAACACATATTTCCTATTTGTTAGATCAAGACGGCGCTTCTCACAAAAATGAGCGCCTGACGCTTTTTCTGGATAGGCAGCAGCGAAGTGCGCCCCAACGCCGTGTGCTGATAGCGGTATCGTTCAGTTAGTCAAATTTGTTATAAGTACTTTAGAAAGCAACTCGAACTAAATATAATTGTATGAATATATGCAAAAGTAATCTGACCAGTTTTTTGGTTTTCCATGGTTTCCCATATCACTCCAGGCAAATGCCGGGATGCCTCCTTCAAAAGGCCATGGCCGAATTCCTTCCCATTCCTTGCCCCCCCCCCCTTCCTTTCCCGCCTATAAAGACCTCGCTGTTGAGAGACGTTAAGCAATTTTTTTAAAAAAAGTAATCTGAAAACAAAAATTTTGCTTATTTTCCTTACAACATTCAAAGTATTAAATGTTTATTGGTTTTAGTAGTCCTGCTTCTCGTTAAATGTAGGATATAGCCGATATTGATGACATATTTCAAGCGCTTTTGAGATGGACTCAATAACAGAAATTGTCCAAAACTGACTACTTTGACTCCCACCTATATTTTTATTTTCCGTTGAAAAAAAATTAAAAATAAATCTTTGTCCTCTTCTTGGCTAGCTCTAAATATTGATATCCCGCAATCTGGGGTATAAATTGTTCCCCCTTTTATTTCTATGTAACCCACTACAATGTAATTCCACAAATTTTTAAATACGATATTAAGTTTTGCGTCAAAGAAATATCATCTGCAAATTTGAAGTCTGAAACTTCGCCGGCCTCCGTAGCGTAGGGGCTAGAGTGCTAGCTCCGCGTACCGAAGGCCGCCGGTTCGAATCCGGCCGCGGGCATGGATGTTTACGTGTTGTGTGTTTGTGTGAATGTCCTGTCCGTCCTGTGGCGTCCATACATTGGAAAAAATACAATATATATGACGAATTATACACTGAAAGCTTCAAAAATTACATTGAGCTGGCTGTATGGCCTTCGTTGCCAAATGCCATTAAAAAAAAAAAAAAGTCTGAAACTTGGTTCTTTCACTAACTAAAAGACCATGGAGGACAAATAGCGGCGCGACACCAATACGGCTTCGTTTCGTTCCGAGAACGGAACTCTAAAAATAGTCCATGTTGCTTTCCAGTATTCTGTTGATTTCCTTCTCTGCCCTTTCACTCCTGTCAGATGGTCGTACAAAACTATAGGCTGAGTGTTGTATACTGATCCTTTCTCTAGGTACCAGGCTTAGTAATGAAGGGCCGGTATACACTTAACGATTTGACGTACGTTTTACTTGACCAGGCAAGACGTCAGGTAAAACTAACTGAAAACTCATGTCCACACTCTTACGTTTTTAACTCTTTAGCTTAGTTTTATTAAAACCGTGAATGAAGCATTACATTTAAAGGTCATTGCATTATGTCTGATGAGATTAAAAACTAAAAATGGTCAAGAAGACGGTTATTAAAGAGGAAATTGTTTTCCGGACTCCTGGCATCAAGTAGAAGCTACGAAGATCTTGAATTTACAACTGTAATGTCCAAACAATAGCTTAACTGCCTTGGACCAGAAAGTTGCCAAGCTATATACAGGGTCCGGCAATAAAACCTCCCACATTTCACGTAGCCGGCGTGCTGATTGTAGTGAGGATACTGATGTGGAGTGTGTTTTGTTTTAAAGAGGTGTACCTGCCATTTTCAGTGTGCGCCATGTCATGGCTTGGTGAGCATCGGGCGTTTGTTGTGGACGAATTTATTCGTAACAGTTGTTCTTAGATTTTCGGAGACGATTCGAACTTGGCCTACATGATCGTGTCCCGGATAGAAAAACTATTCAACTGTGGGTTTAGAAAGACAGGTTCAGCACCAAAAAAAAAAAACCTACAGGCCGTCCTCGGACTGCAACAACGCCGGAAAATTTGGCGCGTGTGAGTGTATGTATGCAACATTCACCAATCTTTGGGGACACTTAAAGCCAATAGTGTACAAACATCGTCCCACAACACTGCAAGCACTTAAAGAGGCCATTACCCAAGAATGGCAGCCATTCCAAGAGAAATGACGCGAAAATGTATGGAGAACTTTCTGGATAGACTTTGTCAATGTGTCAACAATGGAGGGCAGATATAATTCTTAAAACCAAATAATTAAAAATGGCAAAGTATGTATGTTTCATAAATAAAAGTAATTATTCTCTATCATATTTAGTTTTTATGTGACAACACATTAAAATGAGGGAGGTTTTATTGCCGGACCCTGTACAAAATGTTGAAACCATGAAATATACACAACCTTCAACTACGACGATATGAGCTTGTTCTGGAAGATGCAAAACGTGTAGGGATACATTCAAGATGTGTTTTAATAACCAAGTATCAGGGCAGTGGCCGGACAACGCCATAAATCTTTGAGGAGAATTTGATAAAATAATTTTAGTAATAATTATTTATCTGTTTTGTATTTAGCACTACTACTGTCCAGCTATTTAAAAAAATCTATTTTATTTTTATATGCACATCTCTCTACACAGTTCTGTTAATTTACAGCACCTAACAACTTATCTCAATTTCTGAATCATCCCCTATATTGCTCATTGTTTCTCTCGGGATTTATTCATAATTTAAGAACGAAAGAAGATCGAAATTCCACAGATAAGGTTTGTAAATGTCATCGGCACCGCCACCAGAACTTTTACCAACTCTTTATGAAACATTGAACGAAAACAGTTGATTTTTTTTGTATCCATTTCCTATGTGTATCCAAGATCCACTTCCTTACATTTATCAACCAAAGAATGTGCTCGATTTTGTTGTCTCGGTTACTGTAGTCATTTGACTTGTGTTGCCATATGCAAGGATAATTAGGATAAAACTCAATGAACTCGGAAAAGAAATCATACGGCTACGGTCATAAATTCGATAAATGCACCGCGTAAAAAGTTTTCGAAAATAAAAACAAAATAATAGTTATTTTCGTTCCGCACAAGCTGAGAGACATTAAAGACGGAAGGGAAAACAATGCTCCCACAGATCCGTTTTCTAGAAGTCGTCCTTCATTCAGTTCAGGTAAAACGTCCGTTTCTCTGTCCACACAATGTTTTGTCTGATACATTCTACTTGGCCAAGTAAAACGTCCGTCAAGCCGTTACGTGTACTCCGGGCTTAAGGTGTCTGACTGGAGAGTGAAGGGTCCCCGGTTCGAGTTCCGGTCTCATTTGAGGTTTTCAAAGGACCTTAACCTGACCTTCGCCTCTGGCACAGCTTGTTACGTAAAGTGAAGTACACCTGAACGCCGGTTCGGGTTCCACGTTGTACACTCGCATAATGACGTGTACTACATTTTTATTTGAGGCAGCGTGAAAGACATTGTGCATATCGCCGAGCTGGGTGACAGGGAGTGGACAATGTTGCATCCCTGGAATTCCAAAGCTGTAAGGCTGTCACCCTCCCAAATCAGCGAGCATACAGGGTGGGGCATTTAATATGTTTTCTGGAAATATTTCGGAAAGAAAGCATTTTAACAAACAATAACCTATATAAAAAATAATCGTACAGTAGGGGGCTACAATTATGTGATATTGGTTTTTTCACAGGTGGCGCTGTTGTCGTTACAACAAGGTCAACTTAATTCTTTTAAATGGGAACCCCTATTTTTTTTTTTTTTGAAGATTCCGATTCCTCACGAAAAAATAAAAATAGTTTGCTTAACTTACTTTTCTGTTAGCCTCACAGATGGCGCTGTAATCGCGAAAAATGAATATTCGCGTTTTTTGTGTATAATTTTAATTATTGTTTAAATAATTACATGTAATTTTCATTCTGTAAACATGGAAGGTAATTTTAAAGCATAATGACGAAATTGATTTTTTAAATGCTTTTTCTTACTTATTTGCAGCCATGTCTACAGTAGGTGCTCAAACAGGTGACCATTTACTTCCAGACATTTTCTGACCCTTTGCAGAAATGATGCCTGAACAGCTCGAAGTGTGTCAGAAAATGTCTGGAAGTAAATGGTCACCTTTTTGAGCACCTGCTGTAGACATGGCTGCAAATAAGTAAGAAAAAGCATTTAAAAAATCAATTTCGTCATTATCCTTTAAAATTACCTTCCATGTTTACAGAATGAAAATTACATGTAATTATTTAAACAATAATTAAAATTATACACAAAAAACGCGAATATTCATTTTTCGCGATTACAGCGCCATCTGTGAGGCTAACAGAAAAGTGAGTTAAGCAAACTATTTTTATTTTTTCGTGAGGAATCGGAATCTTCAAAAAAAAAAATAGGGGTTCCCATTTAAAAGAATTAAGTTGACCTTGTTGAAACGACAACAGCACCACCTGTGAAAAAACCAATACCACATAATTGTAGCCCCCTACTGTACGATTATTTTTTATATAGGTTATTGTTTGTTAAAATGCTTTCTTTCCGAAATATTTCCAGAAAACATATTAAATGCCCCACCCTGTATATGACAAAAGAACACCAGTTTAGTGAATTGAGAGGTTGTTTATGCGTGTGGGATGTGACTTGAACAGCCAGTCCCTGAACCGAAGGACTCGCCACGGACAGGTGGAGGAAGAAAGACGGCGGACACAGCGGTCCGCAGGGTGTGAGTGAAAGTGGTTTTTGTACTCCGGGGAGAGTACCAGTGTTTTGCGAGTGTGGCCATTTTGTGGTTTCGGCTGCAGGGTGGATCTAGCCAACAAAAGACGGTAAATGCTCCGAACATGTTTTCTCTTGTTGTTCGTGAACACTGCATATCTGAAGGTTTTGATAGAACCCGTTGCGCCCCTTTGAGCTAACACTCTGCTCGAACAATAATTGAGCTGAGGCTAGTCGGTGCAGCATCAATTAAAAAAAAAAAAAAAAAAGTACTGTTTCTTTCGGGGGCTCATGTTTTGCAGTTTTTATTTAGTAAATGTCCTTTTTTTGTAATACATTAATTGAATCTTTTGTAGGAATTATATCTGGATTTTATAATTGTCATCTTGATGTTTTGATTGTAATATAGAGTGAAATAAACCTGATTACACACTATGGCTTTTCAAACAATCAAACCGTTTTTATTATATTTCAGTAATTTTACCAATAAATTCATTATACTTGTAATAACAGTAGAATACCGGTAGGTATTACAACGTTAAACTGTGGGAAAAGGCAGGTTATGGTAGGGGCGAAATGCGCAGCCAGTAAAAACCCTGTCACCAGATCATTATGACCTTTTTTACCTCTCTGGGTATATTTCACACTGAAAATTTTCTTTCACTTGCTTGGTCGCATCCTTCGGATGTAACTTCAATATCAGCGTTGCTGCACCCGATTTTTGATGTATGGTGTGCAGAAGAGCTTGTAATTTGTTTGAAGTAGGCTTATATATTTAGTTCTGAACCTTCACTACCCTGGACCTATAATACGCTTCTTATTGTTTCACCGGAGGGGAAGCCGACTCGAAGGCTGAAAATAGACTACCCCACCGAAGGTCAGGCAGTCCGTATGGTCTGTGGCACGGAGCAATGCGTTGTTTATTTTATCAAGGGGCTCGTCATGGTGGGCCGTGCCTCTGTGTATGTGTTTCTTTCTCTGCTGAGGGAACGCTCTGTAGACTCGAGGAAAAGGGGAGGGGCAGGCATGTAATGTTTCGAAACGGGAACAGCATAAAACCTTTCTTTCTTTCTTTCTTCATGCTCCACACAGATGAGACGAAACTAACTGAAACATGTTGCGATTGTACACCTGTCCTGTAATCTCTACTTCGATGTTGCAGATGCAGAGTTCGTCGCGAACACTGAATAACAATAACTTTCAATGTTTGACAAAGTAAGGGAATCAATATCATGGTTCATGCTCTTCTGCCTTAATTTCTTGCGTGTTTGTAACCTATCGTTCAGGAAATTTCTGCAAAAATATAAGTACAGTTGGGGAATATAAATCCTGGTATGTATACCATAATGCAGTGTATGTATGCTCGATAGGAAAGATGGTGTGGGAACTTTTCCAAGACTGCAATATGTAAACGCAAATTAACTAATAGTTATGTGAATATTTTCTAAAAATAACCTGAGAGACTCATCAATAAAAATGAAGATTACCAACTTCTAGAGCACTGACGATTATTTATTAAATCGAAATACGTATACTGAGCGTGGCGGGTGAGCAGTAAACGCTCTGACCTCGCATTCGGGAGGACGGCGGTTCGAATCCCCGTCCAGGCATCCAGATTTGGGTTTTCAATGGTTTCCACAAATCACTCCAGGCTAATGCCGGGATGCTTCGTTCAAAAAGGCTATGGCTCAATTCCTTCCCGTTCCTTGTCCTCAGTCCCATCCCGCCTCTAAAAACCTCGACGTGGACGAGGCATAAAGCCATAATAAAAAAAAAGTAGGCATGGAAAGATACTTGCAAATATTCATTAGGGAAACTAAATCAGCTTACAGTTTTAAGTGAAGTGTACCTCAGCAGAAATATCTATGAATCTGCTCGTGATTCATTCGCTGTCATGTGTTTCGTAATTAGTTTTTTCTATCAGCTGACCTTTTTTTGTCGCGTGTGACTTCCCCTCATACTTAGGCAGAACTCATTTCTGTAGAAAATGTGTGGTATTCACTTAAACCTGTTTGATCAGTGTTCTGAAACTTACAACATCCTGTAGTTGAAGAGATCCTATGGTTGAATACGATGTTGATACAGGCACTTCTGCTTTGCACTTTTTGGCGAGGCTTGGAGCTCACACCGTTGACCGATTCACTTTATTCTGTATAAACGAAGATAGAGTCTGATGAGTTCTCGTAATTAGCTGAACGTCCGATATGCATTTACAAACATTTTATGAGTTAATTATCAATAACATTAAAGCCTCGTGATATTTTAACTGATCACACTTCTTCCGGTCTGTGCCAAAAAGTCGCAGATCTCTGTGGCCATTGGCCTCTCAGTATTTGGGGACGTAATAGAATTCGCATTCTGAGCCCATTTGGTGGGCGATAACGCTCTGGCCTCGCATTCCGGTGGACGCGGGCGCAAATCCTCGTCCAGACGTCCAGATTACGATCTTCCATAGATTCCCGAAATCACTGCACGTGAATGCCGGGATGGTTTCCTCAATAGGCCACTGTTGAATTTCTTCACTTCCCTTGCTCTCACTTCTATCATGCCTTTAACGATCTCGGCGTCCCCCAGGAAAAAAAGAATTCGTTTATTAGATTATGGAAACACGTTTGAAAGCCCTAATATAGTTAGTCGACGTGCTACTAGCAGGCTTTGAAATGAAACCGGGCTAATAATACCGTAATCATTTACTTTACTTTTTACTGTCGAGTCCAGTATGGCTTAATCAATAGAGGTTTAAACTGCTTTTGTGTAGCGTTTATGGACATTGGAGAGTAAACACCCTTCTTGATAATTGCTGTAAAACTCCATGTGGCCTTGAAATGTGCATACTGAATGTTGTTCTTACTTTGTTTCAATTCACCACTCATCAAAAAAGTATTTTAAATATCATACTTTATAATAAAACTTGACTCGTGTTTACACAGGACACTGAATGTTGTAAACAGACTTACGTCAGTTATTATATTGATGAACATGTTAGTGGAGTAATGCGTTTACATATTTTTTTCCTGAGTAGCAATTATTATCCCCGAGAAGGAAAAAACGTAAATGTTATGTAATAAATTTCGTTTCTTTTAGTTACTTTCTTATTTCAGTTGTTCTTCGAGATACCAAAAAGTTTTGATTTTCATTTTCTGAATATTTTAATGTAATGTAATATAAAAAATTAAGAAATTAACTAATCAGTTGTTCATAAAAGTACGTGGTTTAATACGATGAGAAAAAATGCTACATGAGTGTCAACAAATTTTAATATCGATGTTTAGCAGATACTTTGATTAGGATTCTGTCCGTTGTTTGTAGTGCAGTGTCTTTTTAAGTTTTACCGTAAAGTAAATGTAATAATTTATTTCGGTGTAAATATTTGACGTTTGATTTAAGTTTTCCATATATCCTAACGTACTATATTTTAGAAAAATGAAGAAATAAATAACCAAACTACGTAGTGAAAACAATCTTAACAGAATCCAAAGATTGGAGCGTTTCTTTGTGATTTAGTTTGATCTTTGACGATTATTTTTTGATGTTAAGAAAGGGATGTTTATTACGGATGCAATGTGATCAGTGACACCTATCTGTTCCTGCTCCATTCCCCGTCACGTAGAGTAATAAGATTTTAAGCTAGAACATAAGCTTTCAAACAGAAACCCGATCAAGTGATTCGGTACTTTTCGTATGATGCGATAACAAAGATAAGACAGACACAGACCTGCTTACAGAGCATGTCTGTGTATGTAGAGATGCACTTTCCCGCCATCCATTCGTGGTGTCATGAACGCATCTTCCGTTTGTTGACCTCGTCAGTGTCTGGGTTGTAAGCGAATCTCCAAAACCGGTTGCCTCGTCTGCGTCCTGCCAAACTGCTGCTTCTTACCTCTGATTGTGTTCCAAGTTTCACCTCTGTTGTATTGGACTCACAATTACGTTCACCACTAAAAATGATTTACTGCCTCACCCTTTTACTGTAAATTTCTCTTCCCCCCTCCCCTCCCTTCCCTCTTCTTGGCGTAGGGCTGACCAGTAAAAGTGGGTTATTTGACACTGCGATGTCTGGTTCAGGAGGAGCAGTCTTGTAGATCTATCTACATCTACATATATACTCTGCAATTCACAAAATTGTGGGTGGCAGAGGGTGCTTAGCACCAAACCTAATCTCTTTGCTGTGCATTCCAATCCCTAATGGCACGAGGGAAAAAAGAATTCATATAAGAATCAGTCCGGCAACTTATTTCTCTAATTTTATCTTTCCTGTCCTTCCGACTCAAATAGGTTGGTGGAAGAAGTATTTCACTACACTCAAAAGTGAAAGTGGGAGTACGCATGTTTTCCAATAAGTTAAAACGTAACGTGTGTCGTCTATCTACCAGAGACTCCCAACCTAATCTACTAATCAGTTCTGTGACGCTTTCATAAGGACTGTAGCAAGCGGTCACGAATCGAGCGGCTCTTCTCTGTACTTTCTCTATACTTTCGATCAATCCCTTACGAAACGGGTCCCAAATGGCACAACAATAATCCAAATGTGGACGCACAAGAGATTTTTACGTTATCTCCTTTGTTTGTTCATTACAATTTTTCAAGATTCGACCTATGAATCGCAGCCTAGAATTTGCTCTACCTACTAACGAATTAATGTGTAAGTCCCATTTCATGTTCCTTTGTACTGTTACTCCCAAATATTTCATAGAATCGACCATATCAATAACTGAACTGTTTACCTTGTATTTCTGAACAATCGGATTGTTTTTGTTAGTTATGCTCATTGTCTTGCACTTTTTACAATTTAGAGTAAGTTGCCACCCAGCGCACCAAGCCAAAATAACATCCAGATCGCGCTGAATTTCTAAGCAAGCGGCCAAATTTCTTACTTCCCAATAAATAACCGCATATCAGCAAACAATCTAAAAAGGCTTTTCACTTTGTCTCCGAGATCGTTTATAAAAATTAAGAAAAGAAGTGGTCCTATTACACTTCCTTGAGGTACTCCCGACGTAACATCTAGATTAGAAGAACTTTCTCCTTCAACGACAACAACTGCAACCGACCAGTTAGATACGAGGCGTCTTGAGTTTCCACTCTGATGAGTTGAGATAGGCAAGTTCCGTTGCCGCCCGCTAGACAACAATGGGGAACGCTCAAGGGATGTCTTGTCTAGTAATAAAATTCACATCAAATATATTTTAACGAAATGTAGGGTCACAGGCATCATCATATCTTCTTCACTAATACATGTGTAAACACTTGTCTTTCAGCATTTTTTTGCTGCTGTTGGGTCACAGAGAAAACAAAAAATCAGCAGTTGGAATTGTAGGAGTCAAATACAAGTGAAACAAAGATTCCCCGAAAATTCTATAAACATATAAGATTTAAAAAAAAATAACTCAAATTGTCCTTTTAACGAGTGTTTTACACGAAAATCAAATCTACGACAAATGCTTAAATTATAAGTATACTTCTGCAGTTCTGTATTTCAGTTTTATTGAATTTACTATCGCATAGTAAATGAAGCCCACGTTAAATTGGGGTTTTTACCGTGGTATGTGTTTTTTTAAAGAATTTTTAATATGTTTTTAAATTTGCCGCGACCACAAAAAGGAATTAACCACGCCGTCAGTAACTTGGTCTTGCCATATCATTACTAACCATTCTTTCAGAATTTGTAAATGGGTTATTACATAAAAAAAACACATTTAAAATAAGCAAGAAAACACTACTGAGAAAGTGGTTGAAAACTTAAAAGTAGTCTCTTTATGGTCAATGATTTGCTGAAAGTTTTTTTGATACATAAACATTTACTCCAACATGTCAGGACTACCTACAACTATTAGACTGTGTGGTCATTATTTCAGTTTAAGAAGAAGTGTTGCAGGCGGGTACTAGATTCATAAAATATTTCACATTAACTACGCGATAGGTATATTAACTGTAGATTAATGTTTATATCAATGAAATAGAGAATATCTTATGTATTTATATACATATTTATAGCGAGTATCCATTTGCAACATATCTTAAGCAACTGAAGTAATGACCATAGAATCTAATAGCTGAAGGAAATATTCACGTACCTCAACAAATTTCGGCAGTTAAAATCATAGCAGTTGAAGAGCTTGTTTTTAACTTTTCAGTCACTTTTCGCAGTCGTGTTTTTGTTTATTTTTAATATTTTTAAAGTTTTATATAAAATTTGTTTAAATGTATGATTACTTAATTCCATCAACGCTACAGATTTCTCAAACGTAATAGTTATCTATAAAAAGTTTGGTCATGTGGAGCATCTATTAGTTTCATAGCTAAAAATAGCTTAGATCAAAACTGGGCCTAAAGCTAAATAAGCTTGTACTTTTGCAAATATACTTCCGCCAAAGCAAAAACTTCCCATTTTATAGCTGTTCCCTGCACTTTATGAATTGTGACTGCCTGTCTTAATATTATGGGCAACAGTTTGCGCTCAATACAATACATTCATTTTACCTCGACGATGCAGAGCATCGAACTCTAAAGCCGCGTTCCCACGATCTCTTGTAACGAAGGCGAGACGGGACGGGACCTCATTAGCCGAAGTGTAGGGACGAGCGCGGGCCGCAGGTTAGTCCTAGCTTACCTCGCCGCCACCTCCCCACCACATTGCCTAATGTGGTTTGGCACAGAGCACTTTGCAGCAACAGAAGGGGTGCGCACCTGTGCTGCAAACCGATGGCAACAGCGCTCCACTACACACGCCTGTGATGTTTACCGGCACAGAGTGGGTAGCTGCGTCTCATTTCCGCTAGCAGAGGCGGCCCTGTTCCTATGGCGTGTTGTTGAGTGTTCGTCCCGTCCCGTCTCGCCTCTGTTACAAGAAATCGTGGTAACGCGGCTTAGCAGGGGAAGACCATATGAACTCTTGATCTGTTCTCTTTAACAGTTGATTCGTCAAACTGCCTGTAGGAGGTCTCCCGGTGGCAGTTGATCTTTACATTCCATATGTTGGATGACACCCATGGCCCCGCGACCCCAGACCGATCGAGGGTACTCACTACTGCCGCTGTTTCATTTGCGTCGTCGGAGGCGTATTCCTTTCGAGTATATTGGCCGTAGTGGATTATTCATAGCATTTACCCGATAAAGCTTAGTGGTATTTTGGAATTATGGGAGTTCTCTTGTTGATTATTGGGAAGATTCTACCCGCTTGTCCATGGTTGTCCAAATTTCTTAGTTGGCCCATAGAAAGTTCCCGTACACGAAGATTTTTCTCTTTATCCACAAAAGTACGAGTATAACGTACTGCTTGCCTCATGTTTTGTGGCAGTTCGCAAAAACTGAACAACTAAGTTTCGATGTTGTACTGAGATTTCAGAATTCCACTGACGTTCCTTTGGGCTTCTCCTCAATTTAGATTGTATGTAATATTTTAAACACATATGTGAGCATCATTTTTTTCTGCCATCTTTTGAAACTGGCACTAATTCTTAACATTTATGTTTGTTGGCGACCAGGGGCACACTTCTAATATTGTTTGCAGATGTGATACTGCATAAATATTTTTATTTGTGGTATAAACTGCGATTTAAAATCCTTAATTGAATCGTAGCTAAGGATTGCAATCCCGCAGTGTTTTCAATACCGCGGGATCCGTGCGGGATTTGCGCAAACAGTTTTTTAACGCATATATTTAAAACATAGTTTAAAACGTTAATAAATTAAATAATCATTAAATTAATAAATAAATTTTAATGTTAAATGATAAAAATTAACATTTAACAATATTTTATTTGGCAAAATGACATTAAATTTTTTAGTATGTCTTAAGTATATGTCGAGGTTTTACATTTTTGTTTTTTAATCTAAACCAATTTTTAAATAAATAATAAAAATGGAAAATATTCAGTGTTAGGTCATATTATGTGGCGTACAATACATAAGTTTAAAAACAAGTTTAATGGCCAAGTTACCAGGTTTTTAAAAAAAATTATAAATAAACGTTCCATTTCACAAAGTGAATATACTCTGTAAAGTGTATACTTGGATCAGATCAAGATCTCATAAATTTTGTCACTGTACAAGCACGAGACTTGGCCTTATTTCACAAGAATTGTTTTTGTGGGATTCATTATTATATCTCCTGATTCCTTAATTGATCTTACAGTTGATTCAATGTTATTAAAAAAAACTACTCATCAACACGTAAACTGTCAAGTATTTCAGTTTTACTTATGTGGCGTAACGACGCTTTTAGAGTGGAAATTATTACTTTTTAGTATGAAAGGAGACTTTCTCGGCGAATGATTGCAGTGAAGTCTTCATAGGTTGTATCTCCGGATTTCATTGTAAAAACACGAAATTTGACACGTGAGGAAGACGGCGGAGGCAGCCGTCGAAGTACGGTGTTCCTACAACACAAATTGTCGATACACCCGTGAAAAGTTCATTATAACTTTATTTGCCTTTAGTCTAAATAATAACAAAGAGAAGAGGGATTAATGTAAGCAGGCGGATTTCGTCAAAGAAACGCATTGAGGCAGCGGCAAAAACAGCAATAGAGTAATTCCCGTCCGGGCATCCAGATTTGGATTTTCCATGGTTTCCCAAATCACTCCAGACAAATGCCGGGATGCTTCCTTCAAAAGGCCTTGGCCGAATTTCTTCCCATTCCTTGCCCCTATCTTTTCCCGTATCTAAAGACCTCGCTGTTAAGAGACGTTAAGCAGTTAAAAAAAAAGCAATAAGTCAAAGGATATACAATTGTCTTTTGATAGCTGCTAAATAAATAGGTATGTGATCGTTAAAATTACGATAAAATTAGTTTCATATCAACGAATAATCAAATTTTCAGCCGCAAATAAGGAAATTGTCACAATTACTTTATCTGCAAATACAGAAAATGGCAATAATGAAACCGTGAATAAAAAGCTGTAACTGTGTAATTCAGATAACGTGTGCGACACATAAAAAATAATTATATAGTTACACAATCGTACTAAATACGCAACATAACTCAAATTACAGAAATGTGTACTCGAAGTTTTGATGAATACGTAAAAGTGTATCTATTTACTTACGAATGACGAAGGTTGCCAAAAACAAACGTTTGTTCACACGAGTCAAATGCCAGCTGCAAGGGTACAGGCAAAAAGTGCAATACATCCGATAGAGACCGAGTGGGGCAGCGAGTCACGCAGACTGACACGCGTTTTAGCCGCATTTTGCGGATCCGCTTAATTTTGTGCAGGATCCGCCAGACTGTCTAATGATGCGGGATTGCGGGATCCGGCTTTGCTGGATTGCAATCCCTAATCGTAGCACTCACTGATCGTGGTGCGACAATATTGAACGCATCTACAAAATTTCCAAAACTTGAGGTTTTGGCTTCTGTCTGTACTGCGTCTGCTACATTAATAGGGAGCTGTTGCGAAAACTCTTCTACCTGATGTGCGAAGGATATTGTAATTTTTTAAAAAATTTAATTTAATTGCAATGGAGCACAGGCTCCGGTGGCAATTTCCCTACACACCCAACTTCCCCCTTTCCTGCACCCACCTACATTTGACCTCTACAAATTTTATCTTTAAATTCTTTCAAAGTTTTCGGTAAATTATACATCATTTCTCTTGGTAACTCATTCCAATCCCTGACATCCTTACCTAAAAAAGAGAATCTTCCCACACCCTTGTGCCTGAAATCGAGTGCCAGCTTGTGGTCATGGTCATCTTTTCCCTTCCATGCACTACTTTTCATACCTATTGCAATATCTTTCCATGCCTCATCGCCAGTATATGCCCTGTACACTCCCATGACCCTCCTCATCCTCCTCCTCTCTTGCAATGAATCCCATTCCAGCTCCTTTATCATATCCGTCACTGATTGCATTTTGCGATAATTTCCAGAAACAAATATAGCAGCCCTTTTTTGCACCCTCTCCAACTCCTGTATTTGATACGTAAAATGAGGGTCCCATACTACACTACCATATTCGAGCAATAGTCTGACCAAAGTTTTGTAACCCAATTCCTTGACTTCTCTCGTACATCCCCTCATCACTCTCTCCAACAAGTGCAGAACTTTGAAACCTTTCCCTACCACCTGTCCTATGTGTCCTGCGCAGTTAAGTTTGTTATCAAAAGTAATTCCAATATATTTACATTTCAAGTCTTTAGCAAGCAATTCTTTCCCCACCTTATATTAATATTGTATGACGCTTGAAAGCTTGCTGTTCGTAACGTATCCCCCAAACGAATTATTTCTATAAAAGGTTTAAATCGCGAAATCAGTTGTCAGGTGCCACTGTCGAATTATTCCAGGGTGGAATTGAAAGACGCTGATTTCGGTTTCGCTTATTAATGCATCTGTTACAGCAGTTTATATGAGTAGGGAAATGTGTGAAGGTTCAATCAATAGTCTGAAACGTACTCGCTAGGTTTAATACAGACGTTCTCGCTCACATTGGGAATTGTGTCATCCGAAGGAGTATCGCTAAAATTTAACGGTCTGCGAGAACGACATTGAGACCTCCTACCTGAAAGTCTTTTGACACTTCGATTCTGACACGGTTTGTATGCTGCATCTTTTTTTCACGTCGGAGGAAACATACATCCCAGAAACATGAGCCTCCTTTTACAGTCGGGTAAAAGACTTGGCACAGGAAATCACACACCGAGCGTGGTGGGTGAACGGTTAACGTTCTGGCCTCGCATTCGGGAGGACGCGGGTTCGAATCCGCGTCCGGGCATCTAGATTTAGGTTCTACATGGGTTTCACAAATCACTCCAGGCGAATGCCGGGATGTTTCCTTCAAAAAGGCCATGGCTGAATTCCTTCCCGTTCCTTGTCCCCAATCCCACCCCTCCTCTAATGACCTTAGCTGTCAACGAGGCGTATAGCAATAAGAAAAAAAAGAAGAAGATAAAAAAGAGGAAAATCATACATTGTAACCATGTATAAGACTGGGGTGAATGCGAAACAATTACAATCTGTATTGTGCGCCATAAAATTTCTTTAACTTGTCGTAAAAGTCATATTTAGAATTCGTTAGTATTAAGCTTTAGAGTTTAGATATTATTCCTTTCTCACTTTTAACCTATTTTTACCCCCCTGTAATATGAACACAAGCTGAACTGAAATAATTTTATATAGCTTTGAATACTCGAGGTCTTCTACGATTTATATATTTTCTTTTGTTTTCTCATCATTTCATCTAAGGCTTTATTACTTTTTCCAGTATATGAATATTTTTTCTTTATTGCTTATCTCTTTCTCTTACCCTTCTGTTTTCCGCTGTTCTTCAGGGACATCAAAGACTTGTCGACGAAAGAACTGTTAGATTTATTATTTACTTATACTGATATTCTTTAGAGCACGACTTTTACTGAGTCTTGCAAACGAGATGAAAATTGTGCTAGTCGCTGTTATTGGAGACGTATGCAGCTATGATTTACCGGCCAGCTCTATTTTGTTTGGACTAAATCAGATCACTTCCAGATGCCCCCTCTCTCCTGCACGCAGCTTTCAGAAAGTTCTTAAAATTCTTACTTTCTCATTAAGAAACGCTCAGAATAGTTGACACGGAAACAGGAAAGTAAGAATAGTTTTCATATTTTCACTCCCTACTCAGTTATGGCATAATCAGTACAATGAATGAAGAAAATTGTTTTTGTAATATTGAGTGTAATTATTAGATGGTAATAATTATTTTTAAGGTATGAGCTCAGATGCTGATTCACATGCCTGAAAAGTGACCTCACACGCACGAATCTTATGTAATACAGTCATTGAGGAATACTGTTAATACTGTGCTACTAGAGAATCTGCATAAGACGTTAATGAGAAACATTTTCGAAGCAGAAGGCAACAGTCACGTGTCTCGAAGCAATACAAATGTTAATTTCAACCA
Organism: Vandiemenella viatica; assembly: GCA_031002005.1. Lineage (NCBI taxonomy): Eukaryota > Metazoa > Arthropoda > Insecta > Orthoptera > Morabidae > Vandiemenella > Vandiemenella viatica. Next base: position 28,283,856 of record JARYHS010008074.1, on the reverse strand, counting down.
GTATCTCAATTTTTTTTTTTTTATTCTGTATCTCTTTCATATCTCTTCATTTTCCACCGTTACCTCCTCCTAACCCACGGCGACGTGTGTATTCAGAACTTCGCCACAGCCTCTCGACTATCCTGATTGAAGTTTTTATAGAGTTTTTAGCTGTCACTTGGTGAATGATGGGGTGGTACTCATTTTTATTCCCCAGATGCTATACATTACGTAGACAGTACAACAAAGGCTTGAGCTACTTATATGATTTTCAGTCATATGGCAGTTATTATCACCACCATCTTCAGTGACCTTGCTAGTCAACTGGAAAGTTCCAGCCAAAAAGGAAAACATCTCAGTCAAGTTTCCCGGTTACATATACAGGGTGTTACAAAAAGGTACGGCCAAACTTTCAGGAAACATTCCTCACACACAAACAAAGAAAATATGTTATGTGGACATGTGTCCGGAAACGATTACTTCCCATGTTAGAGCTCATTTTATTACTTCTCTTCAAATAACATTAAACATGGAATGGAAACACACAGCAACAGAACGTATCAGCGTGACTTCAAACACTTTGTTACAGGAAATGTTCAAAATGTCCTCCGTTAGCGAGGATACATGCATCCACCCTCCGTCGCATGGAATCCCTGATGCGCTGATGCAGCCCTGGAGAATGGCGTATTGTATCACAGCCGTCCACAATATGAGCTCTAACATGGAAAGTAAGCGTTTCCGGACACATAACATATTTTCTTTGTTTGTGTGTGAGGAATGTTTCCTGAAAGTTTGGCCGTACCTTTTTGTAACACCCTGTATATCCAGTGAAATGAAATCTTACTGTGATCGACGGTGCTATTTATATGCCATATAAATAATAAGAGTAGATATATTTCAGTCCAGTGGTAAGAAAGTTATCAAGAGAATTGATGAATAATTTACCAAAAACGTTAAACAATTTAAAGTTGAAATTTGTAGAGGACAAAAGAAAATGGGTACAGGAAAGGGGAAAAAATGTGTGTGTAGGGAAATTGCCACCGGAGCGTGCGCTCCATAGAAATCAAATTAAATTAAAAAAGTTGTGCCGCATAATGCGTATGTCGAACAAGGAAAAGTCTATCAGCTGTTAATATAAAATTTCTAACTATGATTTCTGTGCTGTATTGTGGAATATTAAGAGATCGTAATGAAGTGGAATTCCCCCCCCCCCCACCCTCCTCCACCCCCCCCCCCCCCAGATTATGTGTTACTGGTCAAGTTGTGTGAGAATTGGGCAAAAGTCCAAAGTAAAATGCAATTTTGTGCAGCCTAATCTGGCGTGTGTGCCAGTTGTGTATCGCGATATTACATAGATAAAGAACGTTTTATAAATCGGATGAGGATGTCAGAAATTTTTGCAGTATTTCGAAGGAGCAAAACGTTATTTTCTACAAACGTTTGGATAGAATAGTACCTTTTATTCTCATCCCGGAATATAATGAAATATTTCGCTGTCGTTCAATTTTTTGTCGTTAAGACTAGGGATATTAATACTCCTCCATGTTCCTTCTCCACCGTTGTCGTTAGGTAACTATCTGCGGAAGCAGTGGCGGATCCAGGGTTTTAGTTTGGGAGGGGCTTGAGCGGATTTTGATTTTTTGGGGTGGGGACTTGAGCGGATTTTGGTAGATATGGCTCCAAATTTCAAAAATTACGATGTCAAAATACTTTGGGGGGAGGGCTTGAGCCCCCAATCCCTCCCCCTCCCCCTGGATCCGCCACTGTATACAAGGCTGGGCTGGCTTTACTATTCATAGAAGAGAACAGGTATACCATGCAACAGTGTGGAGATATATTTCACCTTTGGTTATCTAGAGGTTAAATTGTCTTTGTTAATTGCTTGGTTGATGATGATTCCCCGAGATAGTGCAGGACGGCTGCATGGGTTCTAACGCGTTAACATGTGCCCGGCAGATTACAATCACAGGAGGCAGACACATAAGGTTACATCGGCCTGGCAACAGTTTTACGGAATACCTCGTTGCGCTTTGTTCAAATTGAATGTCCACATAATTTTCCATATGACAAGAAATTAAGAGCAGCCTTGATCTTGTTGAGCATAGATACGTGGGATAGAGGGTAATTTACTCGCTGCTGTATTGTATAAATCATATGAACTACGGATACCGGTTTTGATTCCGTGGTTTAGATTCCGCATTAAATTGCAGGTCCGGCCACAACAAAGGCGAAAATAGGACTGTAAGGAAATTGCCACCGGTGTATACACTCCATTACAATTAAAAATTAAGAAAACTGTCTCCAAATGAGCGGGTAGCTGAAACAGAATGAAGTATTCTCAGAGAAAACCAACGAGAATTTTTTTTCAAAAAGATTGCATGCACTTTGCGCGCTACGTACTTCATTATTCAGTACCCAGCAAAAATCATTTTTATAACTTTCTTTTGAGAAAGAAAAACCAGAACATTTGTTAATTTCTTCGGGCTGATATTTCGGAGGTATGTACTTAACAAACAAAACAATGATAGTCATTGAATCGCAAAAAAATTTCACACCATCGACTGAAGTTCAATCATCACAAAATATGGGTCCAATGGGTAAGCAGAACAAATATCTTCATTTTTTTTAGCGAGTACTATGATTTGAGTGCCTTAATTGTGCTTAGGCTTTCTTCATTATCATATTATGTAGTGGAATAAAACAGAGTTTTGAACTGTCCTGTTTATTAGATCACTAATGAATTTATCCACATCTTTGTTCATTAGTATCATTGATGGTCCATTTTGGGCAACGGAAGCTGTAAATCCAATGTTTAGCATTAATCAGATGTGTGTTGCAATCATGGTGAACAGAGAAAAGTATCAATATAGCACTGACAGTGAGGTTCTTTGAGACTTTATCAGAACTGAAAACTTTTTGTCTCAAAAACACTGCGTGTTCCTTTTAATTGATCAGTCAGTAGGTGTATGATACTGCAGTAAAGCAGTGTTTAGGAAGATTAGTATAAGAATACAAAGACTATGGATTTTAAGAAAGAAATTACGAATTACGTTGCAACTGCTGTATCAGAAATTCACTATGATATTGTGGACATTACAGTGAGGACAACACAAGACGAGCACAACACTTAATTAAAACCACCCATGCCCGAGGCCGGACTCGAACCGGCGGCCCTTGCAATGCGAGGCCAGCGCGCTAGCCACTACACTGCCAGGACCGGCGGAAATAGGTACAGTGGAGAGGAAGTACTAACAGTTCAAGGAAATATCTGCTATGGTGGATGAAATGTTTATTCCAGATATACAACATAGAAACTGCTGCCGGCCTCGGTAGCGTAGGGGCTAGAGTACTGGCCCCACGTGCCGAAGGTCGCCGGTTCGAGTCCGGCTGAGGGCATGGGTGTTTAAGTAGTGTGTGTCTGTGTGAATGTCCTGTCCGTCCTGTGGTGTCTATACATAGGAAGCATAAACGCACTGGATAAACTAAAATTCACATGAAGGGATATCAAAAAACACATTGAGCTGGCTGAATGGCTTAGGCGCCGAAAGCCAAAAAAAAAGAAAAAAAAAAGACAGTAATGTGTTGAGGAAACTGATGAGGTTGGTTAGAATAGAGCATAATAGAGTAAGAAATCAGCTGGATAGTGGGAATGTCATGAAGCAACTAGAAATTAATTTGCTGCAAAGGATGCACATGTGTGTTTTAAAATGAGAAATGATATTACTGGAAAACACTAAATTATACAACAAGAAATTTAGGCAGAGATAGGACATTTATGAATAAGAATGGGAAGGCAGCTGCCAAGGTTTTGAAAAAATATGCAGCTACTAAACTGCTGGTATGATAAAGCCAAAAGGGAGTAGTCATTCCAGTACTAGCAGGGAAAATAGGTGGGTTATGAAATTTCACTCGTACCATGGAAGATGTAAATAATGAATTGGAATATTAGGTGAGTAGGGAAACCATCACAGGGGCATATGCTAATTGAACTTTAATTAATTAATGACACAGTAGGAACTTTCTACATAAGCAAATATGAGAATGCAAGGAAGTAGGTACTGAGGACGTTATGATGGTGTAGTATGAGAAACAAGGCTTTCCCGGCGTATCTTTGACACAAATTGTTCACAGGTTTGCCGCCGGATGATATTTTCAAATGACAAGCTTTCGGCGGCTTGCATTGCCGCCATCATCGGGTATTTGAAAATATCATCCGGCGGCAAACCTGTGAAGAATTTGTGCCATGATGGTGTAGATTGGTTGAGAAAGTGCAAGCATGGTTAAAATTATCACAGAGGTATTGAAAGTAAATGAATAGCATCTATCATACCTGGAAATATTATTTATACAGTCCAAAAGCATTCTGCACACCAGGGTCCTGGAAATATGTTGAAGTAGTAATTGGCCCTTTGTCAACAGAACATTATGGGGGGTGGGTGATGTTGGAGACTATCTCACAGAAAGACTGCTCGTCCCAAAAATTTGTCGTATTTGTGTCTTTTCTGTGTGTTCGCGCCCCACCTCCATCATCTAAAGGTAAGTGGTGGCTCATTTTCATATCCTAATTTAATTCCTTTTCGCCACTTAGCGCCTTTGATTTCATTGTTTATATATATATATACAGAATACTATATTTGTATGCTAATGTAGAGAAGTATTAATCTAATTTTATAAATGGTCACCACATTAGAGTAAAAAATAATAAACTCATTTCAGATTGTCTATGTTTTTATTAATAAAGGCTATTCGTATTTTGAATACATTTGTGAATAAGGACTATGTTTATTGTTTCAGGAAGCTTGCGCATGACCGCCATGTTGAGCGGTCTGCTGCTGTTGTTAATTGCAGCCAGCGCGCATGCTCAGAGTGGGTATGTGTCATTGATCTCTCTGCTTCTTTAATCTGATAATTTTGCTAATATGTGAAATTATATTACTTACATACTTCATATTGCTCAATCCTTATTTTTACCATTCATCTATATCTTCTGTTTAGAAATTAAACAGACTATTGGGTCTACAAAAAACTTGATACAAAAATGACTTTCTGCATATTTTAAAATGAAGAATTATTGTGATTGAAAAGAAATATGGAGAATAAAAATAACTAATTATATGTATGTCATCTGCATTAAGAAATATTTCTGAAGCAAGACCACCATGTGTAGAAAAACATGTTTGAGAAACAAACACTATTAATTTACAAGTGCTCTGAGATTTTTTTGTTTTGAAATTGTAGAAGGAATATTTCTGTATAAATGGAAAATATCTAATCAATTATTTTTTTTGGAACAGTTTACTTAGAGCAATGATCAACCATGTGTGATGTCAGAGAAGTACCAAAATTTTTCAGCCACTAGAAGCAGTGTAAGAAGCATTCAGCTTAAAAACCTACATATATATAAATCTTAAAATTAATGGAAATATTAAGTTCAGTATTTGATGTATCCCATTCACTTAAGTCTGCTACACATACACAAAACACATGATATTAGAAACAGTCATAGCAATTGAGGAAGACCTCAGAACATGTTGAATTGAAACCTAGTACTGGAAATTTTGTATGATTACACCAGTGTTGACTAACATACAAAAAAAAAAATTTTGCTATTTATTTTAATATAAACAATTATTGTGATTCATTTATTAGCTGTCACAGGTAAGAACTTCTGATCCTGTCATTTTCCTCCTTTCAATACATCATTGCAGCATTATAGTAGTGTGTTCACTTACAAACTCATTAAGGAATATTGTTGAGTTTTAATCATCACCATGATGGTATTGAGGTATCTGGATTTAATTTTGTAACATCATCATTGCTCCTCGTATGTCAGCCTCTTCACCTGTATGTGTTGTACTATCTTTTCTACAAGGTGCTGGTATCTGTCATAATATTTTGTTGATGAACAAACTTGTAATTGGGATGTATTGGCTCCTGAAATATAACAAATTGGAATATTCAACTGAGCATGGTGGGTGAGCTGTTAACTGATTCGACATTTAAGAGAGGATGTTTGGTCGAATACAAGTCTGGCCAGATTTTGGTTTTTGTGGTTTCCAAAAATCACTCCTAGCATTTGCTGCAATGGTTTCCTCAAGATCCTATAGGTATAATTTTTACCATCTCACTCATTTTCCTCCACTCATCTCTTCTCATTTCTAATGATCTATTTATATATATATATATATATATATATATATATATATATATCAAATTAGGATAGGGAAATGAGCCGCCACTTACCTTTAGATGATGGATGTGGTGCACGAACACAGAGAAAAGACACAAACACAAATAATAAAGTAATTTTCGGGGTAAACCGTTCATCAACGGGAACACATTATGAGAGGTGGGCACAGCTGGAGATTGCCTCACAGAAAGACCGCCAATCAGGTAAATGGTGGGGGTAAATTCAAACACCGGAAAAGTAGAGGGGCAGTGAATCAGAGCTAATACCCGAGCATAGAATCCTCTAGATTTGTTTCAAAATTTTTTGTATGTTCATTTTTACTTACGTGGACAAGCTTCTGCTCTGATTTACCCCATACTAATCCTGAATTATAGTCCCTAATGGTCTTATTAAACCAGTTACTTAATATTTCTGTCGTTTTCATATCTTTGGTATACTCTTCCCCATCATTATCCATAACTGAATCTGGATGTAATCAGACAGTTACGCATAACTTTAATAATACAGCCATGGAAATTTCTGGATGCATTATTCAATGAACTCACAGATATTCTTCATAAACCCCTTTTTAGCTTCATTCATTGCTGTTATTAATTTGAACTCTGAATATGAATTTAGCCTCATCTTCATCATTTCTTTTATATTTTTCTTTTATATCAGCCTAGAAATCTGTATATAGTGATTCATGACTGTTAAGTATAAACACCAGCAAACTAAGTAGTCTTTGCTGACCAGTGTGAAAACTTCTCTTCCAACTCTTCCTTTGCAGTACCGGTACACTTTATAACCATCATGGAAAAATTCATTGTCTAGAACTTCTTCCCAGAGCCTGATTAATGCTGTATCAAATATAAAGAAGGGGCCCTATTCACCATCCTGGGCAGGCCACCGAGAATCCTAGGCATGGGGGGCTCCCCAGAAGACACGGGGCCCATAGCATTCGCTAGTGCGAGTATGAAAAATGCTATTTCAGACACAAATAACAATACGAAGCAGCTAAGGATAATGGTACTAAATTGTCGGAGTATTAGAGGGAAAGTAGCGGATTTTCACGCCTCAGTTGCGACTAATGTCGATATAATACTAGGAACCGAGAGCTGGTTGACGCCCGAAGTTGAATCTAGCGAAGTATTTGGCCCTCATTTCAATGTTTTTCGGAAGGACAGAACTGTCTCAATGGGTGGGAGTGTGTTCGTGGCCGTAAGTAAAACCGTTAATTGCTCTGTCGTAACTGAAACGGAAAATTTTTGCGAGTTAATATGGGTCAAGGTAAAAATTGGCAAAAATTTAAAGTTCATACTCGGGTCATTTTATCGACCTCCGGATTCTGATCTGGCTAACGCGGAATACTTCAGAGAGTCACTTAATAACATTTACAAAAAATTTCAAGGACATATGTTGATCGTGGGTGGTGACTTTAACCTACCGTCGGTTAGGTGGGACACATACACGTTCAGGTTGGGTGGAAGAGATAGGTTAATAACCGAAACGTTCCTAGAATCATTTGCAGAAAGATCTCTTGAACAGATGGTCGAAGAGCCAACGCGGTGCGACAAAGATTCCTCGTCCATTCTGGATCTTTTTCTAATTAGCAATCCTGATATTGTAGATAAAGTTTGTATAGAAGACGGTATAAGTGATCACAAGGCGGTTGTGGTAACGTTAAACTGTAGTCTGAGTCTGAAGCATGACAAAGAGAAACTCGTGTTTTGCTTCGATAAGGCAAACGATGCGGGTATGGTTGATCACTTTGCGAAGAATTTTGAAACGTACATGCTAAATACAAATGTTGAGGAACTTTGGTTTAATTTAAAAGAACTAATATGGACCGGTTTAAACCAGTTTGTTCCTAAGAAGTGTATTAAGGTCAGTAATAACTTCCCTTGGTTGAATAGGGAAGTGAAACGTTTGCTCAGGAGGCAAAGGCGTTTACATGCCGCGGTGAAAAAATCGGGGGACTCATCTAACCGTGCTAAATTAGTCCAGTTGCGTGCGGAAGTGCGTAAGGCAATGCGCGATGCGTTTAAAGAATTCCAAGCCAGGAATTTATCCGAAGATCTCATTACTAATCCAAAAAAGTTCTGGTCGTATATCAAAGTAATAAGAGGCTCTCGTAAGGTTATGCCGTAGCTGATTAAAGAAAATGGTGAATTATCAGAAACAAGCGTAGAGAAAGCAGAAATTTTGAATGATATATTTAAAAAGGCTTTTACGATAGAAAACTCAGAGGAGATACCGATATTTAACAATCGTACCGACAAAATTATGAATGATCTCGCTCTTGATGTTGAGGGAATAACTAAACTGCTTATGAATGTAAAAACCAATAAGGCTCCCGGACCAGACGGTATTCCACAAGATTCTACTCAAGATACGCAAAGGAAATTGCACCGTATTTGATGAAATTGTATACCGTCTCTCTGGATCAAGGAAAAATACCAGCCGAATGGAAGACCGCTATCGTAACTCCAGTGTTTAAAAATGGGAATGTTAATGATCCTCAGAATTATAGGCCGATCTCGTTAACTTCAATATTTTGCAGGATTTTAGAACATATCATCTATTCAAATGTCATGCGGTTCTTGGATGAAGGTGAGCTTTTAAATCCAAATCAACATGGATTCAGAAAAGGCCGATGCTGCGAAACACAACTTGCACTTCTAATTCACGACTTGTGCCGAATTATAGATGAGCAATCCCAGGTTGATTTGGTTCTATTAGACTTTAAAAAAGCGTTCGATACTGTGCCTCACACTAGGTTACTTATGAAACTTCGCGGTTACGGCATATCTAGACAAATATGCGACTGGGTTGCAGACTTCCTGAAGGGCAGAACACAGTGTGTAGTTCTCGACGGTGAGCGTTCATCACTTACTGAAGTGGGGTCTGGAGTTCCCCAGGGGCCACTGTTGTTTCTCATATACATCAATGATCTATGCGACATAATAGGGGGGATGAAAAGATTATTTGCCGATGATGCTATAATTTATCGCGAAATCAAAACCCAGGACGACTGCGCTTTGTTACAAGACGATATTATGAAAATAATTGCGTGGTGTAAAGATTGGCAGTTGGAGTTAAACGCTAAAAAGTGCCAAGTCATGCGTGTAAGTAAAAAGGTGACACCATTTAACTATGAATATACGATTAATGGCACTGTCCTTAGAACGGTAAATTCCGCTAAATACCTAGGGCTAACAATTCGTAATAATTTGTCGTGGAATGAGCATATCGAGAATGTAATGGGAAAAGCAAATCGTATGCTCCGATTTCTAGGTCGTAATTTAAATCAATGCACTCAGGAAGTTAAATCGATTGTATACAAGTCACTAGTACGTCCTCACTTAGAGTATTGTTGTTCTGTATGGGGTCCCCATCAAAAGGGGTTAATGGAGGCTTTAGAGAAGGTCCAAAGAAGAGCCGCCCGATTCGTGACAGGTATATATAGTTGGAGGGAAAGCGTAAGTGCGATGTTGAAGGAGTTAGGTTGGGAAGACCTGGAACACCGAAGGCGTTGCTCTCGACGGAAGCTAATTGAAAAATTCAAGACAGATGTATTTCGGAATGACAGTCAGCAAATATTGCTACCAGCAACATTCATATCTCGAAATGACCATGAAAACAAGATAAGAGAAATCAGGGCCAGAACCGATTCATTTCTGTACTCATTTTTCCCACGAGCGATTAGGGAATGGAATAGAAATGATTTACCGGGCGAGTAAACTTAAAATCCGACAGGAGTAGCTTTCGATAAAGCACTCCAGCCATCCTGATCTGGGTTTTCCATGGTTTTCCCAGATCACTCCACGCGAATGCGGGGATGGTTCCTCACAATAGCCCATGGGCGCCTCCTGCCATATCCCTTATAACCCTTCCAAACCATAACCCTTTTCGATAGGTGCAATGCACCCTCCGCCACACACTTTTAGTGAATCGCGGAGTAATAATAATAATAATAATAATAACTCCTGCTACGTGGCTATGGCTAATCCGGTGCTGCTACTTCCTGTAACAAAGATCATATCCTTGTAACCATTTGCAGTTTGTGCTTCTCTGTTAAGTTACCACACACTATTACTTTGTTCATTACACACATACAGTTCACTAATAATTGCCTTACAACGGGTTGTTTCATAGTTAAAAGCATTACTTTCCTCCCCCTTGTTGTCATCCCCCATCTTCTCTCTTTCTGTGGTTTCATCAGCTTCAACTATTCGAAGTGGTATGTCATCTGTTTTAACTCAGACCATTCTAAGCAATTGTTGGGTGGTGCTTCCCCCCCTTCCGCTGAAATATCCTTCCCATCACACTTGTTGTGTATATTGCCATGGACACTATCATTGACATAAATCAAATCATTAATTCAAATAATAATAACAATGTTCAATATTTCCATCAGCTAAAGCTTTGCACTCTCGAGTTTCTGTAATGTCATTTGATTGAGACAATTTATTTTTCAGTAGATTAGGTATAGGGCAGTCCAAAAAGTTGTCATGATCATACCTACATTATTCTATCTTGTATTGATAAATAAATTTTCAATGTGTCATAGAAAGTGGAGAGTGACGATTATTTACCTGTTTTTTTTATGGAGATCAGTGCACATTTTTTTTTTAATAGTGATAGTATCATCATGTCAACGAATCTCTTCACAGTGACAATATCTTTAGAAATGGACCGATCGTGGTGGTGTAACGGCTAGCGTTCTGGCCTCGCATTCGGGAGGACGGCGGTTTGAATCCCTGTCCCGGCATCCAGATTTGGGTTTTCCATGGTTTCCAAATCACTCCAGGCAAATGCTGGGATGCTTCCTTCAAAAGGCCATGGCCGAATTCCTTCCCCCCCATCCTTTACTGTCTCTAAAGACCTTGCTGTTAGAGAGACGTTAAGCAGATAAAATAATAATAATAATAAATTAGAAATGGCTTTCTGGCTTCTAAATTTGTCACTACTAAAACACATATGCTTTTCACTTCATCTTGCCGAAGCCTTCCTTATAGACCATGGTGCTAAATGCTCTATGTTTAGTACCTTGACCTCTGAGAAAGACTATGGTGAGAAGATGGGAAAAATCTTTATTTTGTTTCAGTTTTGACATGGCTAGAAGCTCAGCAACTTTTAATTGATACATACACTGGTGGAAATTAAAATCCCAACACCCAGATGGAGTTGTGATAAATGAATGAAATTTGGCCTCACGTATCCCCATATAAAGAGTATTAAATGATTAAAAATTGAAAGTTTTACATGCAATAGTATGAGAATTACAGGGCTATTTATTAACAAAATTACTATGATTTTTCGTGTATAAGTGTGATGTAACATGACACTTCTTTGTCCAAAAGTTCTTGTTGACCAAGTATGCTAAGGTGAAGAGTGACTACTCTCTACAACCAAATATCTAACTGTGACAGATGTCAGAGAATTGGCGTGTTTGAAATGGATGCATCATATCATGAAATCTCCCATAGGATAGGCCATAGTGCAATGTCAGTATACAAAAGAAGGCTCTAATACTTCTAGAGCAGGCAAAGGTCAATGCAGATGTACAACAGCAAGTGAAAACAGCCAAGTTGTGTGGGTGACTGCAGGCCGTGTCCAAGCAGTGGTTACAGAGAGAGTTACCCCGGAAGATTGTAAACCAGTTGCTTGAAGCTTGGTTACACTTCTGAACCCCATGCAATGTGTTCCATTAACTTGATTTAATTGACAGCATTGTCTTACCTGGTGCAATGCAAAACGCAAATGGACATGTGAATGGCATACATTTGTGTTTAGAGATGAGTATCGATTCTGTCTGTGGCAAAGTGATAATCAACAACATGTACGCAGAATAGTGGAGAAAAGACCCACCCTGCTGTGATTTCTGAACGTTATGCAGGTGCTTCCACTGGTGTAATGCTTTGGCGGCAATTAGATTTGATGGCAGGACTGAGTTGGTTGTTGTTGAAGGCCCAATGACAGCCCACTACTATGTGAATGGGGTGTTGCACCTTATTGTGATACCCATCATGTCCACAATCCACATCGCATCTTCTAACAGTATGATGCCCATCCTCAAATTTGGCCATAGCTATGCAAGCCATGCTAGGAGTTTCAATCACAATGTGAACTGCATGGTCCCCAGATTTGTCTTCTGTAGAGCATATCTGGGATGCCAAGAGTAGACACATCAGATCATATGGTCACCTGGCACAAACTGTGCTATGACTCACTGCACAAGACATGCAGGCATAAAGAGTTAAACCCAAATAAGACATCTGAACATTTATTGATTCAATGCCATGAAGGATCCACGAATGTATAGGTGCTCAAGGTGGTCATACTTCTTGCTGACAACTGTACCTAAAGGTAAAAAATTTAGCCTGATCCATTTCAGTTTATCATTTCTTCTGGGTATGACCAGTGGCGAAGGGTTATAACTGCAGCATCAGGATTTTTCACCTGTGATGACCTTGAAGAAAACATTTGTATTTTGGAGCTGTTCCTTCAAATCACAGCTTCAAAGTGGTCTTGTTTTTGCTGTGTAGTCAGCAGTTGAAGCACAAATTTGGTAGCTACTCTTCTTATACCCAAATCTTCACATAAAATATGCTGACCTGAGCTCTAAGTCACTCCTGAGCTAAAGTCACTCCAAACAGTTCCAAAACTTCTTCAATTGTATCTGGTCGATTTTTTTAGGATGATATCGCAAATTTTTATGACATATTCGTCAGTTTGGGCTATTGAAGGTTGTCCAGAATGAAATGGGTTATCAATTAATATTTTACCTATTTTGAAATAGTAAAAACCACTCAACCACTTGGATTTCCATAATATCATCATTCTTGTATATGATTTTCAACATTTTAAGAGTTTCTGTAACAGTTTTTTTTTTTTTTTTTTTTTTTTTTTTTTTTTTTTTTTTTTTTTTTTTTTTTTTTAGCAGGAGGCAAAACTTCACTGAACATGGTGGGTGAGCGGTAACACTCTGGCCTTGCATTCTGAAGGACACGGGTTTGAATCCCCATCCGGGCATTCAGATATTGGTTTTCCATGGTTTCCCAAACCACTCAATCACTCCAGGCAAATGCCAGGATGCTTCCTTTAAAAAGCCATGTCTGAATTCCTTCCCTTCCCTCCTAGCCCCCATCCTTTCCCACCTCTAATGACTTCAATGTCAATTAGGTTAATGCTATAAAAAACATACCTTCATCGCCATGTGCTGTTCATGAAAATTAGCCATCGCAAAAACGACAAGCAAAAACAGCAGTCACAAAAAAAAAAAAAAGTTTACATCAGCCAAACACAACCTGCTCTTGGGATGAAAATTGGGATACTAACTCAGGAACAGAAGGACTACACGCTACAGGTGGCAAAAACTGATACTACAAAAACTCTGCCTTCTTTAACATCAGTTCGGTTTCTTTTGGGTACTTCCTCGTATATACAAAATACAGAAGTGTAGGCAGGTAGTTGATATATAAGGTGCACTGTATGCACTGTGGTTCATGTAACATGTTCATTTATGTGAAAGTTTCTCCTGTGGTTGGATTAGAATAAATCCATGTGGACTACCATGTAGGGCAGTGCCAGTACCATGTATTGTGGCTGGCTGGCAGGCAGGCAGGATCAAATTAGTCAGACTATTAGTGTCCATCCCTGCACAATGCATCTTGTCAAGCTAGAGGCTTGTTTGATATAAATAGCTGGATGCATGCTGCAGGTTTTGCAGTGAGGTATGTTGCATGGAAAAGGCGCATGGGATGGTTTTGAGAAATCAAAGGGAAATATTTATGGATCAAGTCGTTCTTGTGATTGGGAGGTCTGCCGAAACTTGTTCACGGGGCAGCGGGTAGAAAATTTGGGAGAAGTATGGGAAGTCATGCCCACATTGCAGGAACTGAGACCATGAAAGAACTGGGTGATAGTTAAAAGGCTATGGTTGATTTTTTGAGGCGTGATGCCAGTGTAGTTATGTGGAGGATTGGTAACAACACCGTTTACAATATTTAATCGTATTATACACTAATGTTGTATCATTAGCTATTACAGTAGACAACTGGTGTATGGACATTTGTTACATGCACTCATGTGGCAGGGAAAGTGTTTGAGATTTGCTGTTACTGACTGTATACACGTATTGATAAATTTTGAGCTGCATTGAACAGTTAGCATTGGAAATGTAGTCTCAGTTACTTTTCCATATAGTTCATTATTTGTGTTGTTATTTTTGTCTGCTGCAATAATTTACATCAGTTTCCTCCTTTTGTTTCAGGTTTTACACAGTAGTGGCACCGCGAGTGCTGCGGCCCAACTCGGACTACCATGTGGCTGTGAGCACTCAGGCGGTGCCAGTACCGTGCACTGTCGTGGTGACAGTTGGTGGCAGGCAGGATGTTGGAGGCACCTTTCAAACTAGTCAGACTGTTACTGTCGAACCCTACACGACGCGTATTGTTAAGCTAGAGGTTTGTATGGTATAAATCAAAAGCATCCAGACAATAATTTTTTGAATGTAGCTTAATGTCGGCCTTTTATTCTTTTAACATTTCGTACTCTGTGACAAGAAAATTACTGACCAAACTGCAAAATTGTTTATGGTGAAACTCTGTTTTCTCAATTCCTCTTCAAACCCCTGTAAACATCTTTGAAGGGTTTTGAGGGTTATGACAATTAGTAAGATTCAGGTTCAAACCAGTCAGTGATACTGTGCTCTATTACAAATATTTGTTAAAACTTTTTGTTTGTGACTTTATAATTAGATATCCCTGCATAATAAATAAATATTTGACTCAAATTACCTTTATATTTCAGTTACATTGTTCTAACGACTACATATACCTGTGACAGCATTATTTGGTTTTTTGCTATTCGATTTGTGACTTCACATTTGTTTTTTAATAGATGGTGTTGTATGACAGGTAATTCAGTTTTCAGTATATACTGCAGGAAGGAATCTTTAAGTTTATGATGCTTTCTAGACCAATTTAATGGAAGTAGCGTGTAAATTTCCTTGTATATACAACATTTCTTCACCACTGTACAAGGACAATATTTCGAAAGAAATAGCAGAATTCATCAAAAGATCAGCTAATCTCATCTTTATCTGTATTGTTATTAAATTCAATACTAATAATTTTAATAATTATTTTATTTCCTAACATAAATACTAATTAATACACAGAATTAATATTATAAATTCATATAAATACAAATGGGAATTTTTGATAATATACATACATATTTTTAATATTATACAATTATAAAGTAACCCTAATGAGTTCTAGCAACTTGATTGCCTTGTCAGAGTGTTAACCCTGCACCTCTGCAACTTTTAAAGTATTCTGTGGATGAATCACTCACAGAGAACCCATCAGCATGTGCATAACCATTACCCCTTGCTAATGATCTAAGATATTTGGTTTGTACTTGCTCATTTCTGTTTATTTCATAATGAGGTTTGATATATATGTATTTTTTTCTAGGAGTAGATTTCTAAGCAAATTATGTAAATAGAAAGTAGTAATAACTAAATGAAAGGTCGTTTCAGGTTTTATACTGATTAGCAAATGAAATATATGAAGTAATTGACTCCAGTAGATCGAAGGAGTTTCCAGAAACTGTCTAGAGTTCTAGAAAGACTACTTATTGTCAGTACTTGAAACTCGGTGTGAAAAGGGTTTCATCATTTTTGAATGTAATTGAAATGTACCATTGCCTATGAAAATGTGTGGTACTACTATATCCGAATTCAGAAGTTTAGATGGTGGAGGAATCTTATTACCTCTGGCAAATATTTTTTTTATATTACTTTTCTTAAAAATTCCACTGTGCCTTCCTTCCCATATGAGTCAACTTCAGTGAAAATGAATTTGTAATTTGTGTCGACTACAGTCAGAAGGGCAGTAGAGAAAACCTGTTTATAATTATAATTGGAAAAAGATTCTCACATTTCTATCAATAGCCCTGTTAGCAAATTACCATTTTTCTTCAAATTCTTTACATTTTGATTTTAACTGGTCTGGTGAGATCAGAGGCAAGAAAATAGGCATTAATTTCTTATGTAGAACTGCAGCAAATATTGCACAATTTTGGTGATATAAGAAGATGATATTCTGAATGTGTCAGTGATCTTAATGTTTGACCGGTTTGCCATAAACCCAAACACAAAATTAAGATAAGATATCTGTAATAATAATCTATACTTTTTGTACAATGATGTTATTTACTGCATTTTTAATGAACCAATAATTCGGCATGGTATGGTATATTTCAACTTATCTAGTTAAGAGCTAGTTTTTCATCTGCACTTATGGGATGTGTATATCTGGAAGAGATATTCTTTGATGAGATTGTGAACTTATTTGAACTGCGTGATGTTCAGCTGAAAATTTTCCTGAAATTTCTTGTCATCTTTAAACAAACGCCTATTTATAAGTGTCTTGAAACAACCTACACCATTATAGTCTGTTTTGCTGACCACACAATATTTAGATTGTGAAAAACCTGTGTCACTCCTTGTATAAAAAATAAGATAAAGTTCAGTATTTTCCTTGCATAATTGTGCTAGAATTTCTTCATCCTCACTCATGACATTTCATCATCAGGACCACTGGGCGTCCGCCGCACTATAGGAAGTGCTTACTGTGTGGCAGACACCCAAGCGTTAGGCACTGGAGTGGCAGTGTTTATTAAAAGTAGATAAGTGGGGAAATTACACTCAAATAAAGTAAGGTAAATAATGATAATAATAATCAGAAAAAGTGGTAAATGGGAGTGTAGGGAAATTACTACCACAGTATGCACTCCATTTAAATTAAATTAAGTTAAATTAAAGACAGAAAATCATTACTATTTCTGATACAAGTAGTTGACGATGAATCTAATTAAACTTTTTTTTTTCTTCTCTCTCCAGATAGGAGATCTTGGCACAGGAGTCTACAGATTGACTGCTAAAGGAATAAGTGGCTTGGAATTTGAAAACTCTACAAATGTTGAGTATGAACATAAAGTTACTCTGTGTTCATCCAGACAGACAAGGCTATTTATAAACCAGGACACAAGGTTATGTTTAGAGCTGTAGTATTAAATTCTCACCTCAAACCAAGTGTCACTGGTGCCCTGGATATATATATAACTGTAAGTATACGTAAAAGTAAATTATACATATATATACGAGGGGGGGGGGGGATCAAATATAAACGGGATTTTATTTTTTATTTAAATTCATTTATTGAAAAACACAAGGTAATTACAATTTATTGTTCCACATAGTTTCCTGCTTTGGAAATACATGTTTCCCAGAATATGGAAGCTTTTTGATGCCCTCATCATAAAAAGAACATGGTCGTGTCAGCAGCCAGTTGCGCACGAAGTCCTCAACACTCTCGACATCTTCGAATCTTTGCCCTCCTAGAGCTTCTTTAAGAGGTACAAACAAATGGAAATCGCTGGGCGATAAGTCCGGACTGTAAGGAGGGTGATCAAGTGTAGTCCAGTGCATTTCCTGTAGTTTAGAGACAGAGATGCAGTATGGGGTCGCGCATTGTCGTGGAGGAGAATGACCTGTCGAATCGGTTGGTCTCTTCTTTTGCGGCAATATGCAACTCTCGCCTTGTTCAACAACTCTAAGTAGTAAGCGGCATTGATTGTGTGTCGCTCATGCAAAAAATCAATCACCAAAATGCCTCGCCGATTGAAAAAAATGGTTGAAAGAACCTTGCCAGCTGACAGTCGAGTCTTTGCTTTCACTGGTGCTGCCTCCCCTTTCCTCCGCCACTCCTTACTGGCCCATTTGGATTCCGGAGTGTAATGGTGAACCCATGTTTCATCGCTCCCATAACTGATTCCGACTTGGTCTGCAATTCCTGATACTCTCGCCCGTCGATTGACATCAATAATGTCTTTAACCGCACGAATGTTTTCGTCTGTAACGCTGGTCCGGGGACGGCGATCGTGTTGCTGATTTTCCACGCGTTCTCATCCTTCCTTGAACTTTTTATGCCAGAAAAACACACGCGTCCTTGAAAATGTTTGATCACCGAACTGTGCAGTCAATCTCTGTCAAATTTCCGCCGCTGTAACTCCTTCAAGAGCAAGACATTTTATAATAATGTGTTGCGCAGTGAAGGGGTGCACCTGTTGCTCCGACATCGTGAGCGTTACTGACTAAATGGCGGGAAATATCTAACAGCACGCTCTCCCCACTCCTAATGGTCCCGTCTAAGCATAGCAGAAGCACGGGGCCAGTACTGCCAATTGTTGATTTTCGGGAACAACAATCCCGTTTATATTTGATCCCCCCTCGTATATAATAGCGAGTTATATGGATTTATAATAATTCATACATTTTAATTTATTTTTTGGGGGAAATAATTGTTATTATATTAGCATATCATGGAGTTTGAAGTATCTAGATGTTCTGTGTAAGTTAATTACTGTGTTAGTACTGGTTGTAAAATTGTTTGTATTACTGGTTAAGAATGGTCTTGCATATTATGCATCCTGTAGAATAAGGGTTCTCTATGTTTTTTGTACGATGCCCCCTTCTGTCAAAAGAATTCCTTCTCCCCCTACCACCCCAATTTTATCATTAATAAGGTAAATGCTTACTTTTCAATACTACAATGACATGTCAGAGCAAACTCTCCAAGTATGTGATGTTAGAATAAATGTTTCAACTAGTAGATGAAGGAGACATAGTACTTGCGACGGTCTAGAACTGGGGTATTATCCACACAGGTGGCGAAGCCACCTCACGCCAAGCGCCCCCTCTCACAAGTCTTCAGCCCCCTTCCCCTATCTGGATTCATTAATGGGTATTCCATTAGGTGATCACAGTAACAGCATAAAAATGGAAATTACATTACAATTTGTATAGACTTAATGGAACTGAACATATAGAATTCAAAAACATAAATCTTTTGTGCCTTAACTTTCAGTTTGTAGTAGATACTTGTGATCTGCTGTAGTCTTTCTCGTACTCCCTGTAGCATGACAGTATACACGATTTTATTGCTTCTAATTATTGGCCACATCTGATAGTTTGGTATAAGAAAGTGTTATTGGAATTACGATATCAGTGTTCATTGAAACTGTTGATACAGCTCACTGTTCGGGTAGAGTAAGTTGAAGTTCAAAACTGCTTTATTGGTTGCATTAGAAAATGTTGATTGTTTAATTGGAATGATATAAAGTTTATTTTTAGTTTCTAGTTGCTCCTTCATATACCTTAAAATCAGTTTGTGTGAATGTTATCACATATCTTCCTTTACAAGGAACTGAGCTTACGGACAATACTGGTACAGATTTAATTGCACGGAATCCTAACACGAAAAAATCAATTCACTGAACCCACTTTCACAATATTACTTGTTGCCCATATGGTTTAGAGGATGTGCAGTCATTGTACGAGGGTGAATCAAAAAGTAAGTGACACTAGCTTGCCGCAAGAGCACGCTGTGTGTCGTGACTGTGGCCAATGCGGAGCAAGCTACAGTAACTCCTCACGTCCAAACTGCTGTAGCGATTCAAGTTGGAGGTATGGCAACATCCTCCATACAGTCCAGACTTAGCACTATGCGATTATCATGTGTTCAGTAAGCTAAGAAAGGAACACGATGGACGACAATTCTGAAATAATGAGCTGTCTCCAGTTGGTTACATCTACATCTACAACTATACTCTGCAAATCACAAATACTGTGGGTGGCAGAGGGTGCTAAGCACCAATCCTAATTCTGCGCATTCCAATCCCGAACAGATCGAGGAAAGAAGGAATACATAAATGAATCAGTACGGCATCTTATTTCTCTAATCTTATCCCTCCTGTCATTGCGACCTAAATAGGTTGGCGGAAGAAGTATTTTGTTGCACTCGTAACTTAAAGATTTTTGCATATTCTCCAGCAAATTCAAATGAAAACGACGTCGTCTGTCCGCCAAACAATTCCAGCCCAACCCACGGATTAGCTCTGTGACACTTACGTAAGGACTGTAACTAGCAGTCACGAATCGAGCTGCTCTTCTCTGTACTTTCTCTAATGTGTCAATCAATCCCCTGCGATATGGATCCCAAATTCCACAACAGTATTCCAAATGCGGACGCTCTAGTGTTTTGTACGCTATTTCCTTTGTATGAGCATTACAACTTCTCAAAATACGTCCTATGAATCGTAGTTTGGAATTAGCTTTTCCTACAACGGAAGTTATGTGCAAGTCCCATTTCATGTTGCTTTGTACTGTTACGCCTAGATACTTCAGGGAATCTACAGTGTCAACAACTGAATTGTTAACTTTGTACTCCTGAGCAAGTGGGGTCTTTTTATTACTTATGTGCATTGCCTTGCACTTTTTACAGTTAAGTGTAAGCTGCCAATCACGGCACCATTCCGAAATAACATCCAGATCGCGCTGAATTTCTAAGCAATCGTCAGAGCACCTCACTTCCCTATAAATAAGTGCATCATCAGCAAAAAATCGCATCCTGCAATTAACGTTGTCACCGAGATCGTTTATAAAAATTATGAAAAGAAGTGGTCCTATTACACTTCCTTGAGGAACGCCCGAAGTAACATCTAGTTTAGAAGAGGCTTCCCCGTCTACAACGACATACTGTGACCGACCAGTTAGAAAATCGCGTATCCATTCGCAAATCTGATCAGATATACCGTACGCTCGGAGCTGCTGGATATGATTTCTATGCTTCCAGAATCAAAAAGTTGGTTGACCGTTCCTAAAAGTGTTAACAGTCTCTTGGGGACTATGTGGTAAAGTGAACTTACATTGTATGTTGTCATAGCTGTGTTGCCTATGTGGGGGTGGTTTCATAAATGGCCATAACTTGGAAGTATAACTTACTTTTTGATTCACCCTCACAGTTTCTGATTCTTTTGCTGAGCACAGGCATTTCAGACTATAATTTTTATCAGTTCATATATTTGCCTATGCCATCTCCGCTTTAAATGCATTTTACAGCCAAGAGAGCTCTTGGCTATGAATTTCCAATTGTTTGGCCTGTTCAGCACTTAACTTGAAGATAGCAACAGAGATTTTGATTGCTGAAATATTGTGTAAAAACTGCACCAAGCTTGTTTGGCTAGTTAACAGCAGACACTATGTTAATATAAAATGTCAAGAAAGATGTCTTCTATATCAGGTAGAACCAATTTGTAAAGCCACAATATATTTTTTTACCACCCCAGGAGTTGAAAATCAAGTTACAAATAATTCTAGTTGCAATAAAGCATATCCTATGAATGAAAGATTTTATTTTTAACTCTTTAAATTTGTTAGGATGGGCACGACAACAGGGTAAAGCAATGGCGGCGTGCGCTGACAACTAAGGGTGTGTTCTCTGGGGAGCTGCAGCTGTCTGAGTCACCAGTGCTTGGAGACTGGAGCATTGTCGTGAGCGTGCTGGACCAAACCTTCCGCAAGAGCTTCCAGGTGGCAGAATATGTGCTGCCCAAGTTTGAAGTCACCCTAGAAGTGCCACCATACGTCACCTTCAAGAATTCAAAGCTCGGAGCTGTTGTGCGTGCCAAGTATGTTGCTCAACATTCCTTATTTCATATACTAGCCTACAGTATCTGGGTGACTCATCTTCACTTGGCATCTTTTTATTTCTGTTCAATATGCAAGATTTTTAGTAAAATCCAATTAAAATAAAATGTTTTTCTTGAAGGCTTCCTAGGCATTTTGAGGTGCACAGTTTCCATACTATAACCAAAGATAAGCTTTATTAACATCTGTAGGCTTACTGGTGCCTGAGATGAGGTTAGAGCCGTTTCCAAGACACCAAATACAAGAATTGCTCTCTGTCTCTCTTTTTATTTTATTTTTTGTAAAATGTGTTACAAACTTGAAAAGCAAAATGTTATCTACATATGAGATTTTATCCAAATGGCTAGAACCATTTCAGATTGTCTGATTTACCACCTCATAAATTGCTTTTTAATTTTTTTCTTATTATTCTGTTAAATACAAATCTTAATGGTAATCAGGGATTAATTAATGGTCCAAGATTTGTGGTAATTCCTTAGACGAGTACATCATCAGTTCTAAATTCATTCACTCAGATAAACCTGACATTAATGTCACATCTTCTGATCAATCGTGCCTTTCCAAATTATATATATATATATATATATAAAACAATTCCCAATAGAAGTAACCTTTGTTATGACCATTAAGAAAGCACAAGGTAAGATTCTTCAAAAGGCAGGATTGTATTTATCAGAACCTGTTTTTTCATATGAACAACCATACGTGGCTTTTCCATGAGTTTGTAGATTCATTAATATTTATTTTAGTGTTAAAAGACACATATGGTCAAAAAGTCAATGATGATAACATTATAACAGCCAATATTGTTTTCAAAGAAGTTTTGTAATGCAAAAAAAGATTGAAAAAAGGACCTGACAAAGTCAGTATCTACTTTTTAAGCTTTTTGCTATTAGAAGTGCAGTATTTAATTATAATGACTTTAAACAGAAAAATTTGATGATTATTGAATCAATGAATTTGTCAAATTAATCTTAATATCTTAATGCAAGAATAATGTCATTATTTCAAAAGTATCTTTGGTGGAAGCCAGTTGAATGCTATAGTAACAACACTTTAAAATCTACAATAATTTTTGTACCTATTTGTGTCAGTTAAGGTCAACCAATAATAATTTATAATTATTGTTTTTGCAGGTATACGTATGGCAAAGCAGTGAAAGGAGAGGCCACTGTGACAATGTATCCAAATTACTTCTCTTCAGTTATTCAGCCTATATTCCAGAGCCCAGTCCGGAAAGTAGTCCCCATTGATGGAAAGGCGGTTGTTGAATTTGATGTAGCTAAGGAACTGAAGTGAGAATACTGCTTTATAATCCAATTAGATTAGGTTAATGTGAAGTGCTGTATAAGTGAAATCTCTTCTTAATAGGATAATATGCATGTGCTATTTTTATATTTTTAATAATATTTTAATCATTACATAATTTTCCGATCCATTTTCAAATCCCCATGGTTTCAAATATTTTTATTTATTTTTATTTTCAGAAATTGTTGAGCATGAATTTTTTATTTTATTTTAACTTCATTTATAGAGTTTTATTAAATTGATTTTCGGAAAGAATGGCACCAAATTGTATGTAATGTAATTTGGTTTAAATGTTACTTCACACAATAAAAGTATGTAAATGAAGTTGTAATAAAATAAATAATTCATGCTCAACAATTTTTGAAGGTAGAAATAAATAAAAATATTTGATACAGCAGGGGGATTGAACATGGATTGGAAAATTATGTGGCTGACACCGTACCACCTACACTTTGGTGAGTTTTGGCATTCAAATATGCAGAAGATTGGAATGTCTTCTTAACATTTCTAACGGTCCCCATGTCAGTCAAGGCCTTTAGTTTAATGGTGGTCTTAATATAAAGACCTAAATAATATTTTTATGACTGAGATAAGTGTAATTTATTTAAATCAGTTTATAGTTTTAGAGAATGGATGTCAGTGTTTTCTTGTTTTACACAAGTTTATATTTCACAGTTTGAAAATGGGGTAAAGAACAAAAATATCCAAAATAATTTTTTTTCCCCCCCTAAGCAATGATATTGCAATGATGTATATAACCTCATTCACCATCAAGATCATCTGATCTAACCTCCACGGACAATATGGGTGTGTCATTTGCTTCAAAAATCATTAAATTCACACAAAAATTGAAACTACAACAAAAATGAGAGGAAAACATAGTCGAGATAGCAGACATGGTTAGGGGAAATTACTTAATATTAAAAATACATTTTTACTATTGTGTTAGAGCAAATGCTTGAGTAATTTCAATATTTTGAACATATTTTGATAAACATTGTATTCATTTAAAATTGTGTCAAATTATTTGAATCACAACATTTATATATATATATATATATATATATATTTAATATTTATTTTTTCACCATGTCCAAACAATTATTTTTATGATAAAACTGATAAAATTAAAAAGTTAAGAGAAGTATTTTGTTTAGAATTTTTTTTAAAAAAATGTTTAAATTAAACCACAAAAATTTCTGAGAGAAGTATGAATCATGAATTTTGTAAAAATATAACCAAGTTTATCAAAATTATTAATATTGTGTATAAAAGAGTAATTATTCTGCTGTAAATTTGCATTTGATTAATTAAGATAGACTCAAATTGTTCTCAAGATGCACATCAAAGAGTTGATCAGTAGTCATGTGTAATCACTCATTAAAAATTAAACTATAGCTCTATAAAGTTTTAACTTTCAGCTGCCTGGACTGCAGATTCTTAACTTTTGTATGAAATAATCTAACAGCCTTGTTTGTATGTACACTTGTGTAACTATTAGCATGCATGTAGGAAAAGAAATTGAATTTAATAATTTGAATTCTTAATCAACAAGAGCTATAAAAAATTGTGATTGCCATTTGTTTCACCTAATACAATTTTTCAAATGTTTCCATCTGTATGAATTAAAAAAGAGAATATTTTATGTTATTTTCAGCTTAAATGATGACTATGCTCGGGTGGTGAAATTTGAAGTGGCGGTTGAGGAAGCACTGACAGGTAGAAGGCAAAACAATACTGCACAACTGACACTGCACAAGTATCAGTATAAGATGAACTTAATTAAAACATCAGAATCCTTCAAACCTGGCCTCAAATACACGGCATTTGTAAGTACCCATGTTTGAAGAAAGATTCGTACACCTTAATTAACAACTGTGATACTAAGGAAAAGGAAACTGCTTTTAAGCTATTGAAATAACAAATTATAGGGAAAATAATCATCACATTCAACATTGATGAATGATGGGTTATTTTCCCTATCCTTTGTTATTTATATTGACTAACAATTGGTAGCAAAAAGACATTTCTTTGTACATAGAAATGTTCAACATGTGCCTTCTGCCCAGATATTAGTCAAGCCCATCCTGTGCAATTTCCCGTGTATTTCCAGCTAAATTATTCCTGCTCATGACAGTTTCCACAGCTCCAATGAACTCAATAACTGATTCGCAGCCAGTCAAGGGCGTATCCAGGATCAGAACTAGAGGGGGGCAGGATTTGAACTAGAGGGGGGCAGGATTTGAACTAGGGGGGGCAACTCATTTTGGTTTCGAGGAAGTGGGGTGGGGGACTGAAACATGACATTAAAAAATCAAACTCAAACCTATTCAGGAAACTATTTTTATCATTGACTAATATAGTAACCCAACTACTTAATCTAAGGACCTACTATGTAGTTAATTAAGATTGTAAGGCAGTTATTTTTTATGTAAACATTAATTGTCTCAGATTTTCAATTTCAATAATTTTGTTTGTCAATATCTCATGGTGTTCTTAAACGAAATTTCGATGCACATTCTGTAAGGACATAGACCGGTACCGGGGTAGAGTATCGCCTATGTGCCTTAACTTACTCTCTTGATCACACCTCCAAGTCCGATGAAAGCTTGTTGAATACTTTAACTTAATTTGACCATGTTGCCCGGATACAACTAGAACGCTACAGGTCGCCACAATATTTGAAAACCCAAATATTGAAAAGGTATGATAGCAGCTACAGAAATGAAACAGTTCACTTTTCCAAAAATTCTTCAAGTTTATTTAAAAATGAAATTCAAAGTTCAAACAGCATTCTTAAGTTGCTTAGGCAATCGAACAATCGTTCCAAAAATCACAGATTATGGAGAGAAGAAGAGACCGACCAAACCCCAGTTGAAAATTAAAAGTTCATGTTAAGTAAACAAAGCCACGCCCCAACCATGATGGCCGAATCCGGTAGTGCCAACCGAAGTCCTGAGCTACCAACATAAGTCGGAGTTGCCAACCTCACCAACGCACACACGCTTATAACATCTTATTAGCACGACTTCAAACCCGGAAAAAGACACCGTCACCACCGCGTCCTGTGATTTATACCTTCGCTGACGTCAGAGCCAAAACACAACTTTCTGCTAACACTTCTACGATTTAGATCTGAAATATCTCAGTAACTAAACGGTTATCCAAAACTTTAGGTGTGACAGTGTTTCGACATATTTAATTGTGAAATAATGGATATTTAGTGAATAATTTTAAGCAGCTGGTTTAAAAGTTGTAAGTGTAGGAGTGAACTATTTCTCTACTTTGGGGAGTACTATTGTTCTCGAAACTTCTACATTTCGTCATTTTCTTAAAGCCACAATTTATGCAAATTATATTATTATCACCGTTTTCTACTAAAATTCCTGAGTTTATTGGTGTAATTTTTATTAAGATTGGTGCAGGGAAAGTTTAACTACGACGTAACCAAAGTGCAATTTCAGTTTTAATTTTATAACTTTATTTCTATTAATTTTTTCGCAAATATAAAATTACCAAGAGATTCACTGAATTAAACTACGTATTCTGAAAGTTATCTCATCTCTGTATCTACTTTAGATCGGTCGAAATTAATTTCTAAGTTGACCTCATGGTCGCAATGAAAAATAAATTTTAAGATCTCTATAAGATCGGTTCTATTACTTGGAATTACTTGAAATTATTATAAGTGATATTAGATTTTTAATTCTTTCCGGAAATCTACTTTTTATTTCGAATGTTCTCTAGGATTTTGAGATAAAAAATTATTAAAAGTGCAGAGTATCTGACGAAGTATAAAAATTGATTTAAGTTATTTAAACGTTCAGAAACTACGAAATTTTAGTGAATTTATATTTTAATTGCATGATTACTTCCCTACAATTACTTTATTTTGTTCGAAAGTGTGTGAAAACAGTGAAATGCCAAATATTAGAAATTGCTTGTGTACTAAACTGGATTATTTTGGATTATCATATTTAAGGTTAGTAAAAGGTGTTAATATCATTACAGAAAATTAGTATAGTTGGATTATTAAGTATTGAGTTGCTTTACTGCTCGTAAATCGGTTTAAAAATGACAAAATAGTAAACATGGAATGAAGATAAATGCAAAGAAGAGTCAGCTTATTAGATACACAAATAAAAAACAAAAGGTTAATTATGAATATAAGGTGGGGAAAGAATTGCTTGCTGAAGACTTGAAATGCAAATATCTTGGAATTACTTTTGATAACAAACTTAACTGGGCAGGACACATAGGACAGGTGGTAGGAAAAGGTTTCAGAGTTCTGCACTTGTTGGAGAGAGTTATGAGGGGATGTACGAGAGAAGTCAAGGAATTGGGTTACAAAACTTTGGTCAGACCATTGCTCGAATATGGTAGTGTAGTATGGGACCCTCATTTTACGTATCAAATACAGGAGTTGGAGAGGGTGCAAAGAAGGGCTGCTAGATTTGTTTCTGGAAATTATCGCAGAATGCAATCAGTGACGGATATGATAAAGGAGCTGGAATGGGATTCATTGCAAGACAGGAGGAGGATGAGGAGGGTCATGGGAGTGTACAGGGCATATACTGGTGATGAGGCATGGAAAGATATTGCAGTAGGTATGAAAAGTAGTGCATGGAAGGGAAAAGATGACCATGACCACAAGCTGGCACTCGATTTCAGGCACAAGGGTGTAGGAAGATTCTCTTTTTTAGGTAAGGGTGTCAGGGATTGGAATGAGTTACCAAGAGAAACGATGAATAATTTACCGAAAACTTTGAAGGAATTTAAAGAAAAAATTTGTAGAGGGCAAATGTAGGTGGGTGCAGGATAGGGGGAAGATAGCTGTGTAGGGAAATTGCCACCGGAGCCTGTGCTCCATTGCAATTAAATTAAATTAAAAAAAAAATTAAAAAAATGCTCCCCAGTTAGAAGTTCATAATTACAAAGTTGGATTACTGATGATTATTTAATTTTCAGTTGATTTAAAGTTTATTTATTATCATTCAAAGTTTATATTCGGCGTTTAGCAACTACTGAAAGTCTTTACTGCATTCAAATTGGTTTAGAAACTACAAAGTTAACCTATATCAAAATCTATTATTTGAAATTGAACTTGTGGGATTTAATCTATTTCCTCCCAAACTGATGTCTTCTTTTTGTTATCAAAGGTTTATTTAGAGCATTTTATTTAATTTTGAATACTTTTATTATCCCTAAAGGGTTTTATTTAGTGTGTTTGGTTACTGTGTCTCTCATGCTACATAAAGCTTTACTCCCATAACCTGTACATGAACTGAAAACTGTCTTTTACTACAGAATAAGCTTTCCCTCTAATGCCTAAAGGTGAGAGGCTAGAATTTACTAAAATTCTAAGATGCTTACAATTCATCAGACATAATCCAGTCAATCTTTCTCTCCCAAAGTTCTCCTGAACTAGTTCTTCACTCGTCGAAGTGTACTGAAGGCAACTTAATTTTTCTTCTGGGGGGGGGGGGGGGCAGCAGCTTCCCTCTGCCCCTCGCTGGATACGCCCATGCAGCCAGTCATTAGAGTGTGTCACGACATTGCTAAAACTTATTGTCTTGAACATTCACCATATCATGGCTGGATTATAGAACAGTAAGAGTTTAAGTAGACCTCAAACTCGTCCTGTTACCCCTGTTTAGCACAATTATCACATTCACTCTTTTGCCCATGTTGTCCTCACTTTCTATGGCATCTGATTGTTAGATAAACTCTTCTGCTAGCAGGTTTAACAATCATAAGTACTAATTAGAAGTTTAAATGACCGCCTTGTATTACTTAGGGAAAGTTTATGATTACTATCAGCAACAGTTCTCACAAAAGGAATTTATGATCTGGTAATGATTAAAGAAGAATACCACTACAGTTACAATATACATGAAAGTTTATTGAAAATTCCTTTAGTATGGCCCGGTACCAGACCGGATCACTATTACACCAATAATTAACGAACTCCACTCCTTAATAGATTGCAAGTTGAAACTTGAGATAGTCACACCACTTAAACGCATCTTCTGTACAACACAGATTCCTGATTCATCAGGCGATTGGCATCTACTACTTTCAACTCTTGCCCCTTCATCTTTCACTAATATAAAACGTACTAGAACAGTTGCATTCTTTTCTCTATCCGTACTACTTGTAACTTTTCTAAAAAAACACACCGAATGGCCAACTCAGTAATATTACTTCAATACAATATGGCCATCCATCTTCTTGCTCGTTCCTCCAATCACGCATATTCTCTTAACCACTTGCTTTACATTTGCCTATCACAATTATCCACATATTTTTCCATTACAGAGACACTCTACTGTACTGGCTAGTCCACTAGCTATCAAACTATCTGGAGCTTATCAACTCGCATCACTTCTACTAGTCTATGCCCTTTGACTCGTTAATCTCTAGACTCTGCCATTTCCCTGACCAAAATACTCTGTCGCTTAGGTTTGTTTAGCTGAAGTTTTCAACTTCTGTGTTACAAGTGCATCCTCAATAATATATCATTTGCTATAATGCTGCCATGTTCTGCTGTAGCTTCCTATCATCCCTATTTGATTAATATCTAATAGAGGATTTGATGAGAAATCAAACAGTACTGGTAAGAAAATATAAATAAGGAAAAAGAAATGAACTGAACATAAAAAGAAAAAAATAGTTCATGAATACAAAACAATCATGAAATGTTCATGCTTAAACCCTTTATTTACTGTAGATTATAATGTGTATTCTCCATTGTCAGTCACCTTTTAAGCAGCACGTTACTTCCTCTCACTCTCACGTGGTACACGCTATATTCTAAGGCAGACAAAAGTCTTAAAATAGGAACGAAGTCTTTCTCGGCGTTGAGAATGCATGTAGTCTTCTCGGGAGACTAGCCGAGAAAACAAGGTATTTCCACACGATGTTTCGGCGATCTCGGGCTCCGTCGCTTCACCAGAAGATGGCGACGGAGCCTGAGATCGCCGAAATATCGTGTGGAAATACCTTGTTTACTCGGCTAGTCTCCCAAGAAGACTACATCCAGTCTTAAAATAGTTTTCTGATGGGTCTCCTTAATCAGTTACACAGTAGGTCAAGTAAAATTCCACTTCCAAATGCCATTTCGAATTTCCTTGTATCAATTTTTGAAGTGGGTGCATTGGACAATTTTTGGATATCGGTAAATCCGTAAGTTCACATCACCAACACGCATATTATATGTGCACTGGATGTCACCAACATGGTGTAATAGTAGTATATCTGTAGCTATAAGTATGACATAGCGTTCTGGTAGCTCAGTGCCTAAGCGTTTGCTTTCAAATCGTTCGCTGCTCCTGCCCCGGGCACGAATCCCGGCAGGTGCAGGAATTTTGAGAGTTGTGTTTAATCATATGAGCTATGCCAGGACGCTCCGTGGTTCGGATTCCACGTTAAACTGTAGGTCCCAGAGGAAAGGAACTGGCTGTCCTACCTCTGACACAATGGCTTAGTATGCCTCCTTCGGGAGGATCCAACCAACCTTTGGGTTGTGGACTAAGTTAAGTTAAGTATGACATATTGCACTTGGACAGAAGTGAAAGTATAGATTACATGTTTATCTAATATATAAAAATGAATGTTTGTTTGTTGGTTTGTTTGTCTTCTATTCATTCGTATACCATTCATCTGATTGTGATGAAACTTTTGTGATTTATTGTGTGTGTTCCCGGTAAGGTTTCTGGCCAAATAATAATAAAAAGCCACTCTTCTCCTATTCACCCCTATATTTTTTGAAATGATCTTTATACAAAACCACAGTTTTTATACAATTTTGATAGTACTTAGCTCACATATACTTCAAAACAAGGCTGTCTGGTAGCTCACATTAAACTGTAGGCCCTGACACTGACACAATAGCTTGGTACATCTCCTTTGGGAAGATTCGACCAACCTTTGGGTTGTGTATTAAGTTAGATTTTTTAAGTGAAAACTTCTTTAGGTGTGTTGAGTGATTTTTATATGGCTAAATTCATGAGAGTTCGCATCACTGAAATGCTAAAGTTAACAGTACATATGTTGCTATAAGTATGATGTATTATGCTTGGATAGCAGTCTGGTGGCTTAGTTGATTAATGGTATGTGTCTTGGAAACAGAAAGTATCCAGTTTGAATCGCGGTCTCTGCTGGAATTTTTTATTTTTGAAGTAAAAACTTCAATAGTTAACCCTAGATTACTAACCTTATTTTTCAACGCTTATTACTAACCTTCGTCGCTTCGACTATGCTGTCATAAAATAGGTGTATAAGGTTTTATTAAATAAAATAATTATTTCTTTTACATATTTTTTATTATAATCAATTATTAAGAAAATTATAACATTGTTATTTATTTAAATCACATATTTATTACTTAATCAGCCTTTACACTGAGACCATATTTAAAACACAATACTAGAAAACAATACTAAACTAGAACAAAATACTTTATAAAAAACTCAAATAATTAAAATAAACATATTTGTGACACACATCAAGTTTGTGTTCGCCACATAACGATTTATTGCACTTATAGCAACTAGATTTCATGATCCTTCATTTTGCTGATGGGCATATGGCACAAATTTTTCTTTTTTTAGTGATAGGATGACCTGCAGCTTCCCTTTCTTCAGTCTCAAGTGTCAAACTCGATCTACTACTTCCTGGCAAATTCAAAATTTGTGTAATAGAATCGCGCAGACCAGTTTGAAGTGTGGGCACAAGTATTCGTTTTTGCATATGTGGCTCGACTAACTTATGATGTAAACTTTTCAAGTAGTCACGCCTCGATAAAGGTTTTTTATTTGCTTCCACATTGTTAGTTGCGTATACAATGTAACTATTTATGAATGCTATATTGAGCATTCCGTAAAAATTGCATAGAGGCCAACGTCGAGTTTTGCGGCTGCCAGAAGCAAGGGAGCACATTTTGTCCAACGTATCTACCCCACCTTTGGTTTGGTTATAAAATTCAACCATTGTTGGCTTCTTAGAAGTCTCATCCATCTTTCATTCTTCATCGCAAGTTGAAAGTAAAAATACTACCTTTTGAGGTTGGGGCTTGTATGAAAGCAATGTGAGTTCATTGTCATAGCAGAAAATAGCTGTACCAGTTCTACGTGTGCGCTCGTTTTGTAACTCTGTCGGTATTTCTCTTTTGTTTGCTCTTAGAGTTCCTACTAAAGTAAGCTTGTAAGGTTCTTTTAGTAAGCTTTTGGCTAATGGCACAGAGGTGAACCAATTGTCCATTGATACATTCCTATTATTGCCATGAACAGTGCGTGTCAATTTTTTCACAAAATATTCTCCGAGTGGCAAGCCGTCGGTTTTAGTAAAAGAACCCAGATAGGGTTCTGCGTCTACCATATATTTCGTGGAATTATCTACTACCATGACAATTTTAATGCCATATTTATTTGGCTTATTAGGGATATAAATTCGAAATGGGCATCTTCCCCTGAAGCCCAGTAACTGTTCATCAATAGTAAGGTAAGAACCAGGTTTATAGTTTTCTTGACAGGCAGCTATAAAAAGATTCCACAGATCACGAAATGGAGCATATACATCAGTCTGTCTACGTTGTTGACACGTAGACTTGTCGTCAAATCTAAGGCAGCTTATTAGGAAATCAAATCTCTCATTCGACATTGTACTACGGTATCTATTTCCACAAAAAGTAGTGTCAAATATCTCCTTTGATGGCAAATGGTTATCCTTCATTGCTGCAGTTAACATAAGAATTCCAATAAGAGCTCTAACCTCACTAGCATCTGTTGATCTCTGAGTGGCGGTTGCGTTCTTGTATTTTGCAGATTTTAGTGCAATCTCAGATTGGTATGTGTGACAATTATATTTACCATATCATGTGTAATAAAAGCCGAAAAGCAACCCAAAGGATCCAATTCATTTCTGCAAATGCGAGTAGGTCCAGGTCTAACATGTACTATGTTTCTTGCAGCTGTTTGGCTTTGTGACCTAGGCTTTAGTGATGACCATTTGTGCTTGTCTTTTCTGCGAAATATGTTACGCTATGGTATAATAATCAATTCGTTACACTCCTGTGCTGAAGTATTAGGTATCTGATCTTCTATTGATGGAGATGCATGGTCATTTACCTGAACGTCTTGAGCTGGAGGTGGATGTTGTAACAAAGAAGAAACCTCATCCTCGCGATCTGACTCATAAGCGGGATCAGGCTTGATGTGGTCTTCCTTCTCACTCCCTGAAGAATTTTCTTCGTCACTATTATCAGCTAATAATAGCTGAAGAATCGTATCTAAAATAAAAAAATAATATACATTACTTTTATGATGTTAAAACTAAAAATAAACATAAAATATTATAAGCACAATAGTAAAAAATATAACGTTAATACTAACCATCGTCGATGCGACGAGCCATGGTCGCTGGTCCGGCGCTCACATACCTCCCACACTAAAAACACTACCGTCCGTCGCGGGGGCAACGGGTCGACTGAAATTACATGGGAGTTGAAATAGGTGCGACCGCGCACTCAAAAGTTACGGCACTTTTTTCGAATTCGCGTCGTCGATTCGACGAAGCTTAGTGATATAGGGTTAATGTTAATAGTATGTCTGTAGCTGTAGCTATGACTTGTTGTGCTTGGACAGGGGTTTGGTGGCTCAGTTGGTTAAGAAGCTTGACTGGGGAACGGAGGTCCTGGTTTGAATTCCGGTATCGACTGGATTTTTTTTTTTTTTTAATACGTATGAATTTAATCTCTGAAATACATCATGCAATTTCATAGAGGCTTAGAAGTTATCCTACTAGCATGGTAAAACAGATTTCTAGTTGTTCGATAATGTTTTTGCCATGGATTTTAAAATTAAAAATTCTATAACATTTCATAATAATTTTACATTTATGTGCTGCACTTTGAGAATATGGTTACTAATGCAAAATTACTGTTTATTAGCTTATATTATCGAAATTTTGGATTGAAAAATTTGCAAAAAAATCTTAACTTTTTCAATTCAAACCTAAACATGCAAATGGACTTTTAGTTCAAATTTAGGGTTTATTAATATATACTATCAAAATATCAGGTTGAAAATATATATATTTTTCTTACTTCAGCTTAATTTATCCTTTTTAGAATATTTTGACTTGATTGACAGTACGAATAACCTAAGTATTGTTGAAATTAATGATAATGATGATGCAAGC
This sequence comes from Vandiemenella viatica, assembly GCA_031002005.1. Taxonomy (NCBI): domain Eukaryota; kingdom Metazoa; phylum Arthropoda; class Insecta; order Orthoptera; family Morabidae; genus Vandiemenella; species Vandiemenella viatica. The sequence goes on along the minus strand of JARYHS010008074.1, from coordinate 28,249,636 downwards.
AGTGAAAATAATGTTGAAAACTAAGTTAATTGAAATTCATTTAAATACAAATACTATTTATAAATAATATAAATTTATATTAATTATTACTTTTTGTTTGTAATATAGCTGACTTTAATCGTTCGAATTAGATGCTATAAGTTTGTGCCATTGGCAGTCCCTGTGGGTGAAATGGTAGAGTATGCTAGAATGGAAATGTTATGGGATTGAATCCACAATTGGAGAATCTTTATTTGAAGTTATTTTTGGGGGGGTAAAATCTTATGAGTTCGCATCACCAACATGCTAATGTTATCAGTGTATCTATAGCTACAAGTATGGTGTGTTACATGTATGATATTCATAGTTTTTAAGTTTTCATTTCTGTCTGCAGTTCCCAATAACTGCCATTTTTTTTAGTTGTATGTGATACTTTCTCTTTATTTATTTGTGCGGGTATATGCTAAATATTGTTTGAATATTCAGTTTCTATATTTTGTTTTTATTTCTTCCATTACCTGCCATTGTGGATCAGTTTGTTAAGGCAAAGCACACTGGATTGGAGAGGTACAGTGGGGCAGGATCGAGACCTGGTCCCTGTGTACTGGCCATCATGAAGACAAATGACAGGATTCTCCACAATCCCTGGCTCATAAACTACACGTTACATAGACTAAAAATACACTTGGTGCATACAGAACATAGCTACACATTTCGCAGCAGATAACAATACATCCACTACTTCATAAGACTGTGACAGGCCTAGTAAGACTGTAGTCTGATAAATATGCTTTCAAAATAAGCACAAGCCTCGGGAAAGAGGACATGCTCGACCTGACCCCATAAGTGGAAAAAGTCAATTAAAAACATGATGATGATGATCATGATGATGATGATTATTATTATTATTACTACTACTATTACTACTACTACTACTACTACTTCCATTGTAAAAGTTTTTAATTAATGACATAATTGATTAAATATATGTTGGAAGTGCTGAAAATTAATTTTCAATTGGCTATAGTGTCAATTTTTGAAAAGTTTGTATAATCTTGTTTCCTTAAATAATTATAGCTCTTTACTTTTTTCTAGGTTCAGCTAGTTTACCAGGATGGAACACCAGTTCAGGATGAGAAAAATGAAGTTAAAGTCAGCTACAGGTACTCTCATGATGGAAACTTTACTGAAGAATCTTATAAACTCTCTAAAGATGGAATGGTGAAGTTGATTTTCTTCCCCGGCATTAATGCCACAGTACTCGAAATAACTGTAAGTGTTCACAGATGTGTTTGCATACTAAAGTACATATGTATGTATGTATATGATATCATTTTTCTCTCTGTAGGCTCAGTACCTGGGACTGGAGGAGTGGTTCTCATCCATTCTGCCAGCACATTCACCAAGTAACACATTCATACAGGCTGTCGTTGCAACAGAACATCCTGCTGTGAGTTGAAAATATTGTAAACAGACTCTAATATTTTTGCCTCTGAAAAATGTATGATATAATAATATGATACATAAATTTTATGTATAATTTTTAAAAATTTAAAAAAAATTTATAGATAGTAAATATATTATGACACCAGCTTCCTTTAAACAAAAGCGCTTCCCTAAGAACGAAGTGTATTATTACTTAAATATTTATTTAAAAAGGTGCTGGTTAGTAAATTAAGGAAAGAACTATTGTAATTACCAAAAATCACGGCAAGATCATCATCAACCAGTTCCTTCTACAAGATAACATTTTTTAAATTTATTTCATTTAATTGCAATGGAGCATATGCACCAGTCGGGCGGATCCAGGGGAGGGGGGCTAGGGGGCTCAAGCCCCCCCCAAAAGTATCTAGGTCCACCCCCGACACTGTAATTTTGGAGACCTTTTTTTTAGCCCTCTGAACCAAATTTCATTCAAGCAAAGCCCCCCCCCCCCCCAAACCAAAATCCTGTATCCGCCCCTGGCTCCAGTGGCAGCAATATTACAAAAATATATTAAGATGCACATAAACTTTTCCCTCTGTCAACCTTATTAAAGAATTACAAATTGGGATAGGGAAATAAGCCACCAGCTACCGTTAGATGATGGATGTGGGGCGTGAACACACAGAAAAGACAAAAAGCACACATGATATAGTAATTTTTGGATCTAGCCATTTATCAACAGGAGACCATTATTGGGGGAGGGGGTGTTGTGGGGGACTGCCTCAAAGAAAAACTGTTGGCCTGGAATACAAATAAAAAAAATCCAAATATAAATAACAAAAAGATATTAAAATTTAAAAAAAAAATTAAACCAAAGACTATGAACTCAAATATCACCTCAGGCTCATGGTAGTTCAATTTAGGTAGTGGGGATGGAGGCAAAGATAGGATAAGCAGAAAAAAGTTAAACATTATTTCAAAAAATGACTGAATATTATCATAATTTAAGACTGGATATTAACTTAAGATAATATCCAGTCATTATTTTTATTTATGATTACCTTTTTTCCCACTTATCCTATCTTTGCCTCCATCCCCATTACCTAAATTGAGGTGATGTTTGCCCTCAAAGTCTTTGGTTTAATTTTTAAAAATTTTAATATGATTTTCTTATTTATATTTGGATTTTATTATATTATTTTACTCCTCCTACCCACCAGTTGGTTTTGACATTTATCAATGCTCTGGTAATAGCTCTGTATCACTGCCCCTCTACCAGTCTTCAGTTTGAATTTACCCCTATCATTTTCCTGGCTAACAGTCTTTCTGTGAGACAGTCTCCCACAACACCCACCTCCCATAATGTTTTCCTGTTGAGAAAGAGCTAGACCTGAAAATTACTTTATCATGTGTGTTTTTGTCTTTTCTGTGTGTTCATGCCCCACCTCCATCATCTAAAGATAAGTGGTGGTTCATTTCCCTATCCTAATTTGTAATTTAATTTTCACTACTTAGCACCTTTCATTTCATTCTTTACCTTATCATACAATTATTTATGTAAGCAATGATCCCTTCTACTTTCTTAATTTTTATAAAATCGTATTGTTTAATGTTTCATCAATTTACAGCAGTGAATTTTGTGGGATTAAAATTGGTTAGTTTGTAATTCTACTTTAATTCTGACCACCAAATGAAAGCTTGCCTTAAGGCTGCATGGTCATTTTGATAAGCTAGAGCTTACTGTGCTTCACTGCCTCTGCAAAGCAGTGTAAAGATGTCACACTTAAATAATGAGGAAAAGTTGAAGCTTAGCTATCTTGGCTGCTGTGATGTTTGCTGCAGTTCCGCTGGTTTCACTGAGCTCAACGGGTTGGCTGTTAACTCTCAGACCTCACATTCAAGGGGTCAGGCCTTGCATTCAAGGGAATGCAGGTTCAATCCTCAGTCCAGCTATGCTAATTTGGTTTTTGATAATCGCTCCATGCAAATGAAATTCCTTCAAAAGGCCAGGGTCAAATTCCTTGTCCCAAATCCTCTCCCAGATCAAATCACTGTTACAATAATGAGCCATAAAGCCCTGGTAGCTGTGATGACCACAGTCACATTTTTCTATTTCTTTAAAGATGAGCATAACCTAAAATATTGTTATTTTTTGTTGTTGCTGCTGCCCACCTCCCTTCAACTTTGGCATGTGATTGAAATATTTTATCTTTCCTTTCTATACAAATAATGCCTCACTGCATTTCTTCCTTTCCATTGTTGCCAAGGTTATTTTTTGTTCTCATTTTTTAGCTGTAATATTGTTCTAATTAGGAATGCTAAAATGCTGTTAATGAAGTTGTGCTTTGAACTTATATCACATTTTTATTTATGCTTATCGTCGTATTTTCTATGATTATACTCCTTCTTGATGTTTTACTTTTATATTCTTCCTTTTGTATCGTAACTAGGATACACGATCGGTTTTAATACGTGAGTGAGTAAATCTTAAGCTTGACTCTTTCTTCATACTTCAAATAAATAATAAACTTATATGACTTAATTCCTTTTTTTATCGTGTCATAATATCCTAAATTATCCGTATGTTTACAAGTTCTTTTCAGCAGCAACTTAAAGTTAAAGTGAACACACCAACGGTTTTTACCAAGCTTGTCCGAGCTTATATCTAACTTCTCTATTTTTATAAATGTTACCCTGGCTACTAATTTCACAGAGTAATTATTTACTTTAGGTAGCCTGTTATACCACAGCCCCCCTCAAGTTTACCATATATATTTGTTGAAAAAAAATATTATGGTAAACTTTTACTTTAATTTTTTTTTTATAATAATAACACCATTTCTCTGTTCTGTCATGGCGCCATATCGCATTTTTATTTATGCTTATCGTCGTATTTTCTATGATTATACTCCTTCTTGATGTTTTACTTTTATGTTCTTCCTTTTGTATCATAACTAGGATACGTTTTAATACGTGAGTGAGTAAATCTTAAGCTTACTGTTTATTCGACTCTTTCTTCATACTTCAAACAAATAATAAACTTATATGACTTAATTCCTTTTTTATTATCATGTCATAATATCCTTAATTATCTGAATGTTTACAAGTTCTTTCAGCAGCAACTTAAAGTTCAAAGTGAACACACCAACGGTTCTTACCAAGCTTGTCTGATCTTATATCTAACTTCTCATTTTTATAAACGATACCCTGGCTACCAATTTTACAGAGTAATTATTTTCTTTAGGTAGCCTGTTATACCACATTTACTAACTGTAATTTTAGTAATTGTAATTAGTAATCAGAGTTCAGAAGTGAACTCTAAATCAAGTTTGATATGTTATTTGACATAATCTATTTAGGAACACAAGTCTTATGTCACATATATATTTGATTTAATGATGAAAGAGATGTGTAAAACAAAGCTTTTCTATCTAACTGTGCATATTCTGCAGGTGAACCAAGAAGTGGTGGTTGAAGTAAACTCTACATCTCCTCTGAAGTACTTTAGCTACCAGGTGGTGGGGCGTGGCGACATTGTGCTTGCCAGCACAGTGCCTGTGCGGCAGTCACCGCCACAGTTCCGCTTCATGGCAACTTATGCTATGGCACCCACAGCCCATGTTGTTGTTTACTATGTGACTGATGATGGGGAGGTAATCGCAGACGCACTTGACATCGAACTCCGGGGCACACTACAAAACTTTGTAAGTAAAATGATGGATGAAAAATAGTTTCTTTTAGTAATTATAATATTAAGTCTTTCATGTATGCCTTTAATGTTTTTATTGTTATCTTAAAGATAGAGGGAAAATTTATTACTTACCTCTTACAATGCGGTAACAACATGATGATCCTTACCAACAAATTACCATTTTGGTTATATTTTTCTATGCTATCACATCTGCTATGGTAAGTGATAGATTTTTTTCCTCCATCCTTAACATTATGATGCCAACAGAAACCTTTTCATTTCTGTGTAAGCAATTTTCTATGTCTGGTTTATCCACGTAACTTTAATTCCAGATTTTTTTGACAGATTTCCTCTTTTTAGACCAATTATTTCAATTACTGCCAAAATGATTCATGGTAATTCTGTTGGAAATTAACATTATTAATCATCATTTTTGAGGTGGTTCCACTGCAACAATCCACTGGTTTGCCTTTTCAACTTACATGACCAATTCTTTTGAGGATTTCATGATGCATCATAAATATGGCACGAAGGAACCCAATCATATTATTATGTAACAGAAGGTTCACACATTTCTTATTGTTGCCTCTGTGTTACTTGTTTTAAAGTAGAAATATCTAACTTTACAATCTCCTGGGAATAAACAATTTAAGTACCAGCTCGAACTTTTTGTAATGGAGAAATTTATGAAACGTATCAAAATACTTTGAAAATATTTGCAACTTAATATTGAAAGAAGAGGTAGAATAAATCCTTCACTTACCAAAGTTATAGGAAGTAGAGCTGTGGCAGCAAAAACATTCTACTCAAATGCAAAAAACACAATATTTCAGGCTAGGATAGTATCTGTGCTTGTGGTAAGACCAGCCACATAAATGATTTTTCTGTGTAATAATTGGATCAGACTGGAGGTTTTTGGGAGGAGACTAAAATAATAGCACTGGAAAAGTTATAGATAGAAAAGAAGTGAGTCATAAGGTAATGTAATGTCACTGTTAACTAACATTATATTATCTATGGTTTGATATATTTAATAGATTATCACTGGAAATAACATTGGGAATCAAGATGATATTATAACTGAAATTGTACTAGCCCATGGCAATTGTCTTAGTTAAATTGTGAACATTAAATTTATTTTAAAACGTTTAATGGTGTAAATATACAACTTTATAGTATAATTAATAAAAAATATTTTGAACAAACAAAAGCATGAATTAAAAATTATAATCCCAGAGCAGTAACCTATTGCTAGCAGTGATTACTGATATTATCATTTCCTGACAATGAACGGTGTTTACAGAGAGACTATGCGGGGTGTGGGTGAAAAGATTGCTGTGACTAGCAAGAAATCTCTATTACGATGGCATTATAAATTCTTTGTGCTCTCTGGTTGCATAGTCAGCTGGTCATGTTTGGCTGATTCTAAAAGCAAGTCTCTTGTCATCCTGTTAACTCAAGATTCTGAAGCACATCAAGTCTCATACTTGAATTAGAATAAGTAACACTCTGAACGATATGTATTTTGACCTGCAAGGGGTCAGAGAGAAGAAATTTGTTCTCGACTAGGAATCAGCATGAAGTCTGAAACTATTCTTGTACTACAGCAAAAATCGGTTCTGCTCTCATTGGAAGCAATGTACTACACCTCCACGTTTCAATGGCCAATAAAAATGTCACATTATTCATCCTGACTTAATGCATGCATGAAAAAATTATGCCCTTATTTATAACCCCAGCCACTCTTAAAGCTGGTGTCAATGGGTCTCAATTCAGTTAAGTTGCATTATACCATTCCCAGAGGTTAGTGTATCCCAAGTACTTACTCATGGCAATTGTCTTTAGTGTCTCCTTTCTTGAACAAACACAGAAACATGTTATTTAGCTTCAAACTGTCACAAATGTCTCACATTGCACGTATTCATCGTTAATTGCTTCAAATATAATTAAATGCTTGATTAACAAACGAATGTATACAACAATACAATAATAATTAAAAAAGGAAATAATATCATAACAACATATAAATGCTAGATAACTAAAAGTAAATGGATAAATTAAACATACAAGTGATGGGTTTACTAAGGTGGAATGGTGGAGAAGAAGATAAATATTATGAGAGTGGAGACTATCCCGTCATATTGACGCAGTGAATTCTTCACGGGAGTGCAGCCGGATAGTGTCGTAAAATGATGACGTTTCGACAACATGCTTGGTTGTCTTCATCAGGTCTATTTCAGATATAATTGCTTGAAGTCACAAAACAGAATGACTTAGCTGTCAGCAAAAATCTAACTCCGTGTACTGATGATTGCCAGGGTGCCCAATCAGCGCAAGGTGTAACTGGAAAGCGTGATCTGCCAACTAAGGGTATCAATGTTGCGGACTGCGTATGGAGCCATACCCAGTCACCCATCCAGGTACTCACCATGCCCAATGTTGCGTAACCGGTTCACTGCCAACTAGAGGGTATCTATGTTGCGGACTGGATATGGAGACATACGCGATGACCCTTCCAGGTACTCATGCCCAACGTTGCTTAACTTGTTCCGGATGTGCTGGCGAAATTAATCCATGGTGTCAATTTGCATCCATTAAGCCTTGTTGAGAAGATTTCTCTCGTTCAAGACGTAGATCCCTAATAATCAGTCTCCAGGCTTCACTCAAGTACAGTATGCTGTCCCTATTGATATTATTATCGTTCAGCTGTATTTCCAGTGCTTCCCGAATTACTGAGTCCCAGAATGAAGAGACGCTGGCTAGCACCACCGTTTTATCAAACACGTATCTTATGCTCTTCATCGAAAGCATGTTCGGCTAGTGCGGACTTTTCCACTTGTACCAGCCTTAATTGTTGTTTGTGCTTGGTAATACATTCAGCGATCGTTCTGACTGTCTGTTATGGATGATTTAAGCCTAAGAATTCCTGGAATTTATTCCATACCTTGTGAATGCCGCAAAGTTTATATCGGTCAGACCGTCAGAACGATTGCTGAACGTATTACCGAGCACAAACGACACTTAAGGCTGGTACAAGTGGAAAAGACCGCAATAGCCGAACATGCTTTCGATGAAGAGCATAAGATATTGTTTGATAAAACGGTGGTGCCTGCAGGGTCTCTTAATTCTGGGACTCAGTAATTCGGGAAGCACTGGAAATACAGCTGAATGATATTAAAATCAATAGCGACAGCGGACTGTACTTGAGTGAAGCCTGGAGACAAGTATTAGGGTTCTACGTCTTGAACGAGAGAAATCTTCTCAACAAGGCTTAATGGATGCAAATTGATGCCGTGGATTAAGTTCGCCAGCACATCCGGGTAAGCAACGTTGGGCATGGATGGGTGACAGGGTATCAATGTTGCTGACTGCGTATGGAGCCATACCCGTAGTTGGCAGATCATGATTTCCAGTTACGCTGTGCACTGATTGGACATCCTGGCAATCATCGGTACACAGAGTTAGATTTTCGCTGGCAGCTAAGCCAGTCTGTTTTGTGATTTCAAGCAATAATATCTGAAATAGACCTGATGAAGACAATTGAGCAGGTTGTCAAAACGTCGTCGTTTTATGACACTATCCAGCTGCATTCCCATGAAGAAATCACTGCAAGATAAATATTATCTACGATTTGAAGCCTTGGAGGGAGGAAATGTCTGTTGTTCAGAATGTGTTGGGAGACCAGTTTCACGCTAGCTGTTACACCACCACGCTCGGTCTACACTACTGATGAAGAAAGTTGAAGAACAAAGTTGAAGGGAGCAAATAATCCTGCAGATTGAACAGTCTGAAGGTCCTAAACCATGGAGTTTATGATGAAATTAGAAAATACGAATTGTTTAAGTCAATGATTTACTAAGGTTTCCATTGGATTTCTACTTCAAAGTTTTAAACCTCATATAGATATATTTAAACTGTTAAACTGCTTATAAACATTGATCCAGGAATATTTTTTTTATTTCTCTGTCCTAATCTGTAATGTATGTTACAGGTTACAGTGGATGCAAATCCTACGGAAACAGAGCCAGGTGGTTCAATTGACCTGAAGATTGAAGCAAAACCTAATTCTTACATTGGGCTGCTGGGTATTGATCAAAGTGTTCTCCTTCTAAAAGGAGGCAATGACATAACTGAGGTACTGTTTTAATATAAATGTATATATATATAATTAAGGAAGGATAGGGAAATATGACCCAACACTTACCACAGAAGAAGGCGGCTGGGATGACGAACAAAAAACAAACACAAGAGAAGTGCAATATTTCGGCCTACAACAGCCTTAAACGTGCAGAAGGTGAAGCACCAGGCGTCGTCACATGTGTACATGTGTACATGTGATGACGCCTGGTGCTTCACCTTCTGCACGTTTAAGGCTGTTGTAGGCCGAAATATTGCACTTCTCTTGTGTTTGTTTTTTGTTCGTCATCCCAGCCGCCTTCTTCTGTGGTAAGTGTTGGGTCATATTTCCTATCCTTCCTTAATTTTATTGCCTTAAAGCTTTTTCCTGTTGTTATATATATATATATATATATTTGTGTATCTTGGATCTTTTTCATTATCATCATTGTATTGGTGTTTTACATGAGCATAGCTGTGTAGGCAACTTCCTGGATAATTCCCAACCTCTGGTCAGGTCTGCCAGAAACACAGACCTTTCCAGTGTATTGTTTTCTGTCTCTACATCATTCCTCCTCTTCCACTGTTGTCCATCTCACTCCTGTATCCTGCACACCATTTTATTTTCCCGTATCCATCTATCTCATTGAGGTGCAATCACTGTATTCCCACATCGTCTGTCGCACTTATCAAGTCGACTGCTATTTTATAAATTCCAGTTCCAGGTATTTTGTCACCCTTCATTTTCTTATTGAATCCTATACTTCTCTTATGATCAAGTCTTCCATTAACTCTCCACAATTGTATTCTTTAATATATGTTTGTTTGCAGTCTGTCACACATTTAGCATGTCCTCAAAATATTCCTCCCACATTTTCTTCTGCTCATTTTCTTAACTATCTTTCACTTATCATCCATCATTCATACACACTCATTTTTCCATTTTCATGTATTTTTAACAATTGTTACATCACTTCACTGTTCCATTCTTTACCCTATCTTTCCATTTTCGCAACCACTTCTGCTTTTCTTCTTGTACCACCAGTTCAGTTTGATTTTTTAATATCTCTATATCTTTCAATTTCTTCTTTAGTTCTATCATAATTCAGTCTTTAAAAACACTGATTTTCCTTACTGCTGCTTCCTTCGATACAAAATTCCCTCATGGTGTTTCTCTTTTCTTCCTATTTGCACTAATTCTGCAGCACCCTATATATGCTGCCTCTACACTCTCCTCCTATCCTTCCTTACTGTCCTTGGTTTTTCTCTTGGCACATTCTTCCTATTCAGTGGCATGTATTCCATCCCAAACCTTTACTGCTTCAGCTTTCACACCTTGAGTCTTCTTTTCTGAATAACATGTGTCTTTCTCTCTTTTTGCTATATCAAGCTGTTCACTAATAGACAATAGCTAATCCTAAGGCTTTAGATTGTATAATTTTTAATATCAATCACCATTGACAATATTTCTCTGCCTAATATCTCATAGTCAACCACCATGCCTCAGCCCAATCTGCACCATAACAAGTTATGTTATGCACTTCTTGCTTCTTATACCAGGTATTACTTTAACAGAATTCCAGCAACATCATTGTTTTGGTTTTCTCACACCTATGGTTACATTACTTTCTCAAATTCTTTTCTGTTACTCCTGCCACATGGAAATTGAGATCTTCCCCTATTATCTGGATGCCTCTGTTTACCTGGTTCTAGAACTCCGTCTCAAACTATTTCTTCTCATTCTCTGGACCTGATATTTGTGGGTCCTGAACTTGGATAATCTCTATGGCTTTTACCTGTTACTTGAACTTTCGACTTTCGACTTGATGATTTGATTAGGGGTTCCTTTCATTTCTTCATGTAGTCCTTCCTGATCATGAATCCCAGTTAATTTTTCTTTTCATCCTGTTATGTATCCAATACAATTTAAAATCTTTAATCAACTATTTTGTAGTTTCTTCTTACCGCCTTGTTTCTGTTTGTCCAAGTACATTCTGGTTTTCATTGCCCAGCATCTTATGATTGTAAAATCTACTTCTTCTTCTTGTTCAAACATCTGTTCCTGCACATTCTTACAATCTCCTCGAATCATCCCAATTATCTTTTCCATTTGTGGCTTGTTATGTCTTAGTTTCTATGTTGTTTTGGTGGCACAGTGTCATAGTGTAAAAGTCAACATTTTGGATGACATATTTTGGCCGTCTTCTAGGGAAGAAGTTACAATGTGACATGTTCGGCACACTCTGTTAAACTCTATGTAAGCACCTTAGAATTAGGATAAATTCTAGTTTTCATTGCTACAGAGCATAAGGGAGGGAGTAAGCTTCCCAGTAAACATATAAATTTTTCAGTTTGCTACTACAGGACATGATAAACTCGTTTCATGCAGAAGCCGATACTGCAACCCAACTCAATAAACAAGCCGATTTGGAAACAGTAAAGCCACTCAACACACAATATAAGCTCTAAATAAACATTTTTTAATAGTAAAGAACCTTTAAACTAACGTGGAATAGTGTTATCCATTATTATCCAATTTGTAAACAATCACTTTTTATTACGTGATAATTCCACTAATTTTAAACACTTTTCGAAGCGGTAAAGTAATTTTATAGTAATAACAATTAAAAAAGAAAGTTAAATTCAATAAAATTCGATAGTTTCAGACCGTGTAAATAGAGTAAATAAAATTTTAAACATTTCGTTAAACACACTTGTACTTTCAACATTTTTAATCACATGTTTTCAATAATTTCCCAAACTAAAAAGTAAATTTCCTGAAAGACCGAAAAATCCAGTATAACATATTAAAATTTCAAAACATTCCATGCAGTAGAACAGATTTTAAATAAATTTTATAGTTATTTCGTCACTAATCACGACGTGGTAGTATTCAAAATTCATTTGTGAGTAAACCAGTCCATCTCCGTAAATAAAACAACTTTTAAAACATGTAACTAAATAAGAGAAAAATTCAGAAAACATCACTTTTTCGGTATAAACAACGCTTTAATAATTATTAAATAGAAACAGGTTTTTCTTTTACGGCGGCTTTGTGATCCCAAGCCAAATTTTTGACAAACTAATAACTGTGCTATTACACCACTGATAATAATAAAAATTACACCATTGAAATCAGGAGCAAATGTAGAACATAATGACACTAATTTTTTCACGATTACGGTTTTTCAGAAACTTGTTTACCAATGCGCTTACACAATTAATTCATTTACAAGAAAGCTAATCATTTGAGAATTTTCGCTAAACACTTTTTATAAACCTTGACGACCAGGCTACACACGGTTAAATTCTGAATAAATTCTATAATGACATCTTTTTACACTATTTTTGGTAAGCGTCCGTACACATCTATCATCCGGCGGAGGGTATAAAGGGTGACGTGGGAACGGTGTCAGCATCTGTACCTGGGAACATTGTGCGTAGTGAACCTGCGCTGGTAGGTTTTGTGTGTGTGTCGGTTAGACCAGGATGGGTGCCGGAAATAGTTGAACCATGCTAGGAACACGTGTCGTACATGATGATTTTTCTTACCAAAGTCTTGAATTAACAACTACTATGAACTTATAAACTTTCAAATGGGGTTAAGTTGGTAAATTTCTTCCTCTTCATGATCTACAATCTTTTGGAAACATTTGGTTTGATCGCCTTTACTGTAAATACAAATTATAAAAAAAAATTGTGACTTTGCAATAAACTCCAAATGTTTCTTCAAGTGATTTTTTTACGTGCTTTAGTAGTTGACAGAAACCTTTCCTAAGCTTTTGGTTCAAATAAGCTCTGTGGTGGCCGTTGAGCTTTACAGTTGAATAGACAAGGTGCTACATGGTCATTTAAAATTATTTAGTCAAATTTAACGGAACTTTCTACAAGGTAACATTCAGTTAAGGTGCTTAGGCCCTATACTTCACCCCGGTATAGTAGCCTTTGTCCTTACATCTACTGGAACATTAAGTATTGCGATTGCCAGTAAATGTCCCTTTAAAAAAATCATGCTTTTCCATCTCATGGTGCCAATTTTCTCACTCTTTCTATAATACATTGACTGTAAGTTCATTTTTGCACACTTTCCAATGCTCATTACTTTCATTTAAATTTTGTATTTCTACAAAATTGTTTGTTATTAATAACATCAGAACTAATTCTGCAACAAGTAATGTAGTAGGACATATAACTGGCTTTTAAATTGTAAACTTTTGATCCTGGATTAGGAATTAATTGAACAATACAGTGTTGATTAATTGGCCTTTTAATTCCTTTTGTTGTTAAAATACATTTGGTGAGTGTGAATGTGAGTGTGGTTTTTATTATTATTATTTTAATAAGAAGAGATTTTGTGGCTATTTTCCATGAGGGGATTATTACCAGCACCATCTCAGTCTCCAACATTCCAGGTTGTCTGTTAGTATTTCTGCAATTTCCATATTTAACTTTATCAACATGTTTCATATATATTAATTCTTCTTTTTTCCTTTCTCCCTGTACCTCCTAATTACCTATCCAGTTAAGATACATTTATTTTTATGGTTAGTTGTAAGAGTATTTCCTTTTTTTCAGTACCTCATCATTGGTAACTTTTACCATTCTCTTCTTTATCTTCGATTCAAAAACCTCTATCTTGTTCTTGTTTTTCTCTGTTATCAAAGTTCATATCAATATAATAAATTTTGTTGGTAAGACTGTCTGCGATTGGAACAAATTACCAAGTGAAGTGATGAATAATTTACCAAAAACACTTAAGGAATTAATTAAAATTTGTAAATTGGAAAAGTAAATGAGGGAGCAATTTAACACTCTAATTATAAAATAAAATTAAAAAATATAAAAGGATAATCAGATGACAAGGGGAATTGCCACTGGACCATTAGCTCCATCCGGCATTACACCCATGAAGACTTCATTTCAAGCATACGCCGGGAAAGTCTCTGTTCTTACATCAAAATTAATATTATGAATAATAATTCACTTCAAACATAGCACTTCACCATTCTCCTTCCCAAGTTGAAGATCAATGTGTATTGGACTTTTCTTTTTGTTAAAGTCTGGGTTCATCAATTTTTTTAATTTTTTTTTTATCAATACTTCATTCTTTTGATTTTCAACCAATAAACTCTCAAAATAAAAGATCTGTCCTGGTTTTATATTTCTTTTGTCAGTAATGATGTCTTATTCTCCTTATATTATATTATTAATTATGTGAGTTCTGTAATGTTGGAAACAGGCAATCGAGCTTCAGTCAACTACTTTTTACCTCACATGTATATCTCTGATTGATCTTCTGTCTCTACAGTCTACATCACTTTCTACAAAAATAAAATAAAGTACATCAACCTACCCCATTTGACTCTGTTAAGAATCATCTCTGCTCCTCTTACCTTCCTTTAATTCTTACTAATTCCTTACCTCTTGTTGCTCTTCGTATGAAAACAAATTGTTCTTTCACTATATTTTTCTCTACTATTCTTACATAAATTATTCTGCATTCCTCACATTTGTGCATACACTACTTTTTTGCGATTGGTACTAACTGGTAGCCTGTCTTTCAGCCAAGATCCCACTTTATTTCTTCTGTTACACATTGCTGTTATTTCCTCTCTATATTTCTCTTTCAGATATTTTCTGAATGCAGTACTTGCTTTACCATCTTTTCATGTTTTTATAGCCCAAATTTTGGGTGACCCTTTTTCTCTGTTATTTGGTTTTCCATTTACATCAACATGTATCTGTCATTCCATCAATTTAATAAGCCAGAGAATGATGCCCCTCCACCAACTTCTGTCCTTGTAGTTCCCTTCCTTCTCCTGTCCTTGTAGTTCCCTTCCTTCTCCTGTCATTGTAGTTCCCTTCCTTCTCCTGTCCTTGTAGTTCCCTTCCTTCTCAATCCCATTCTAGTTTTCTCCTCATCTGTGGTCATTTCCTTGACCTGTGGTTGCCCAGTTACAGTTTGTACATTTTTCTGTGTTTTCTTGCAGCATTCATTTTTCAGACATACTTATTCCATCTACAATGTAGTCTTCACGGGTGTACCGCCGGATAGTGTTGTGGAAACAATATTTCGACGGCTGGCTCTGCCATCTTCTTCAGGTGATGAGACATGTGTAATGGTCGGCTGACCCACAGATACTGAGATGGTTCGGGTGCCGCTCTTCCTTATATACAAGTCCGCGTGGCCTCGGCGATGGCTTACTATAAGCCAGGCCCGCAACCAACTGGCGGTTGGCTGCCCGTGGGCGTGGCTAAGGTTCTTGTTCCAGCCTGAGCTAATATGAAACCCTCTACGGCGGCAGCTGGACAGAAGTACAACATTCTCTGCGGATATTTGCCAAGGCAGGTTTCCATGCCTCACTGAGACATAGACCACTGTCTCTGTTAAATGTGTCGGCCAGTCGAATTTCGATGGCTTCTTTGATGACAGATTCCCAAAAATGTGATGTTCTAGCCAATATCCTAACGTTATTGAACTCTACTTTGTGGGCATGGTCATACACGTGCTCGGCGATCGCTGGTCTCATGTCTCATCACCTGAAGAAGACGGCAGAGCCAGCCGTCGAAATATTGTGTTTCCATAACACTATCCGGCGGTACACCCGTGAAGACTACATTGCAGTCATACGCCAGGAAAGTCTTCGTTCTTATTCCATCTAAGTCTGTCAAGTTTTGCCAAATCTTTTATTTTTTCAGCTGTAATTCTATTCTGTATCATCTTATCTTCAGAATCATGTTTCTGAAAAACCTTAGCTGCCTGGATTCTTTTGACACCTTCTGTTCAAATGATTTATGTCATCTGTAGGTTGTAAATAGAATTTTGTTATACTATAATTACTTTTTCAAAATTCTTTTTTCTATATTATTTTTCTTGAGCACTCTTAAATTTTTCTTCTACCTATTCTATGCCTACTATAGCTAAGAGAACCACATTACTGAATTCTGTTATTAAATTGAATTCATTGGATAATTTCACTTTAGGCAGTTTTGTGTTTGTGTCGGTTTGATTTTTCTGTTGTGTATGTTGTTTTCATACATGGTACTTAATCTGTATGTTAGTTATAGATTGTCCAATGCCTTTTTGATACCACTAAATCAGAAAACTATGGAATTATAATTGTTTCTCAATGGTTTTTTATAGTATTTGGATGAATAACAAATAAAATTTTATAGTTGCTCTAATCAAACTGTTATCATTCGTCTAGGTTTTTTCTGTAATAAACTTTGTGAGTCTCTCTTATGGAAGTACTGTATTCTATTATACTCTAAAAACATTTTGAAGACTTAATTACATTATTTAAATAATTGTTACTCTTAACATATTTGCAGAAAGATGTGATGCAAGAGCTGCACTCTTATGATTCTGGACTGAGGTCACCATACATTGACAGCGTCCGGGACAAGAGATCATTGTTTTGGCAGCCTGGATCATCAGAAGCAAAAGAAATTTTCGATGTGAGTTCTATTGCTATATAAAATTCTGCATGCAGCTATGCAATATGTCAGCATCAAATGTTTTACCAGGATGGTTAACGTATTATTTGAACTAATACATTTTTACTGATACAGTACTGCATTAGTCCGCATTTCTATTACAACTGAAATATCTCATTACTTTATGAATCAAAGAAGGCTGCTGTGTAATTCAGACTGCAACAATTAAATTACACTTTTATGCAGGTATTGTTATTATTCAGTGTTCAAAATTTACTACTTCTTGCTTAGATTCTACTTTTTTCATTTTTTTTACTAAAAAACTACACATTGTGAAATTATTTATTTTTTAATTTTCAATGACATCATCATTGCATCATTAATATTTCAGAATTGTTTCTTCCTACGGGTTTTCTTTCTTCCTTGGCATCCTCCACATATAGGTATTCCAGATGCAACACACACTCACACATCATTCCATTTTAAGTGAATTTACCATTGTACCATTATACAGAATTTTTCTTTCCTAACTATACCATTATCTCATTTAACTTTATAAAACTAATTTCTTTTGTGACAATGTGTGAAAGGAACATTTGATGTAGCATTCATTTAACAATGTTGTCTTTAGTTTTCCCATCTATTATTGGGAAATAACAGCAACAACAAACACAGATGAAACATTAAAGTTTTCAGTCTGTACCCTTCCTCTGCAATAGAACTTGGCATACATGAGGCATATTACAGTGTGGCAGTTGAGCAGATGGAAGGGATGGGGACTGGATTAAAAATGGAGAAAAAAAGACAGGAATTGGGTATCATTTAAAGGAAATATATCATAACTATGCAAAATCAATAAATAATTAATAAAAGATACAGCAAATAAGCAAATATTTAAACTGTATAGGTAGAGGTAACTAAAAATTTAAAATATGAACAGAAATTCAGAAAAATGTGTAAATAGAACATTACCTCTGATGAGCAGTGTTTTGTGCATGGTAGGGATGCTTGTAGGATAAAATGGGAGGGTACAGGGTTGAAATTGAAAGAAGGCAATGAGAAAGAATATCTGTAATTGACCTTATTACACCTGCACTTTCTTGATTTCACCAGACAACAATAAGTGAATGGTTCAGCTGTTTTAGATGTATTGCAGTTATAGACCAAATGAGTTCATTCTGAAATCTTAGTAAATTCTTTTTTTTCAGAATTCAGGTGTGGTTATCCTAACCAATGGCCTTGTTCCTGAAACTTCAATGCACAGTAAGTAATAATTTTCACTTTTTAAAACTAATTTGTTGAAATGAGATATTTCAATTTATAGATATTCCATTCAGTCATATTAAAGAATTTCATTGTTTTTTTATTAGTTGCAGTTACTTAGAAATCATTGTTATTTATTGATGATGAAGTTTTAGTACTGTGCAAAATAGGTTAACAAAAATATTATGAAATATTAAGAACACAAAATATTAAGAACTGAGACCTGCTGTACTAAAATACTTATGCTATCTGTTGTTCCCTGCTTAACATTTGTATCAATATAGCAATTTAAACTGTCGTACTGCTTATGCTTTAAGTTAGATTTTAACTTAATAGTGCTGGTGTAGGATGGACAGTTTAATTAATGCTCTTATTAACATCACACAGTGTATTATTTATTTAAAAATGTTATAAAATTGGATGATTCTTAGTTTGTGGGAATATTAGTTAGAGAGTGGTTGGGATATAACTGATTTCATATCATCATTGGCACATATCAGTATTGGAAAGATGGTGAGACCATGAGAGAAAATCAAAATCCTAAAAAGTTTGCACGTACAACATTGAGGAAGTAGCAAACTTACAAAAAATTAATATCATCTTGTGAATCAAATTTTGTGACAGTGTATACGAACATATACAGTGACAATTTCAATAGAGTTCATGAAAATATGTAAGAAAATGTGCATTTAAATAAAGATATTGAAAAGGTTTTGAGTATGTGTCATGTTATATGGGAGAAAGTTTGTCTAAACCCAAGACCTGCCTTTGTTTTTATCAATGCGTACTTGCTTTTGAATCGGACATGTTTGAATGAATAAAACCAGCAGGCATATTGTTCGCTTTAACTTAAAAAAAAAAGTATTATATCCAAAATAAATGAGTCAGATAGTTTTATCTATTTTTACCAGAATGATGGAATTAATAGTTGCATTACTGAAATACATAATACACATGCATAATATATGCATTAAGGATAATAATTGAATAAGAAAAATATTAATAGAAGGAAAGACAAATAATTAATGCAGCATGGAAACATTGTGTGAAATCATTCAAAAATAATGTCAGAAGATAAAGGAAATTTAATATTGAAGAAGATTTCAGAAAATTGCACTGAGTTATACATCATCATGCTATTTGAGAGCCTTACGTACTCAGTAAACTCCAAATTGGTATGGAACAGATCATTCCAAAAACAAAGTGGAAAGAGGAGGGAGCTATTAGTCACTTATTTTAAGAACATTGATTTAAGAGGAATGTAAGGCTGATTAAAGAACTGATTGATGAAGTTGAACTATCATTTCTATTCATCCTCTTAATGTGGTTATATATCACTTTAAATAATATATGGGGAAAAATAACCTGTCACTCACAACAGATAAAGGGAGGAGGGCGAGACAAACATCTCAAAAAAACACAGACAAAATTCACAATATTTCGATTGATAACCTAGGTCATGTAAGAGTGCGATGCATATGGCAGGGAGAAAGATGTACTTCCCGATCTACCACATGAAGGATGTGGTCACATCTTTCCCCTTGCCATATGTCTTGCTTCCTATATGATTCAGGTTATTAAGTTAGATATTGTGAATTTTGTTTGTGTTTCTTATGTGTTTGTCTCACCTGTCTTCATCAGTGGTAAGTGATGGTTAGAAATACTGGATAAGTAAATCCTACAGAAAAAAAAAGGGAAAGCAAAATGCTCTAAGACAATATATATATATATTGTTTGGAAACAAAGGCGCTGATATATATGGAGATAAAATTACTAAATTTGAAGGCAGGAGTGCTGTGGAGAGACACAGAAACAAGATTAATGAAAATTTCAGTATTTCAGGATAACCAAAAATAATGTTGAAGTGTCATGAAATGTGTGGCAAGTTGTGAGTGTGCATGCAACAATTCATACCATGACAGCAGACTAAGTATTATTTTTTCATCCACCTGTGGGATTGTAGAGAGTGAGATTTATTACTCCAGCAATTTCTTTTGAGTTGTGTTTTCACTGCTACTCAATTTAATGTTTAAATGTGACATTAGTTTTCACTTTCTAGTTCCAACCTTCTTGCTTACTTTGTGCACCCTGTGCAGTGAAACATTGGAGTGAAACAATACCAGCAAGACTATTAAGTTGTTTCTCTCTAAAGCGAGGATATGACTCACGATTAGTGAATTTAGTTGTCATTAACTCTGAACAGTACGGAATGCCAGACATTTGACAGCGAAGAGCAGCATGTATCCTGTATACTTAGTGGTGGTTTTATTGGTTATTTGTTTGCCCTTGTTTTAGTTTACTACAGGTCTGGAGAAGAAGTGGTACCTTTAGACGCAGTGGAGCAGAATTTTGAGTTCTCACAAGTAGCAGCAGTAGCTGGAGGTCGAGAGGATGGGATCAAAATTCGCAGCCATTTCCCTGAAACCTGGATTTGGCAAATGCTAGACTCAGGGTAGGCTAGGTTTCTTCTCATTCAAGTTGCAGATAGTCCACAAAACAAAGCAATATGTTTCTCTGCATTGAGATACGATAAGTATTTTTGAGATTCAGTATTTGCTATTACACTTAAAAAGCTGTAATAGTAATTAGTAAAAACATTCACTTTGCTGTGGAATTATGTAACTTGACTTTAATATAACTTAAGTTTGTATTAGTGTACAGTATATAAAATAATGTCTCACTGTAGCTAAAAGCCATAGTGAATGTTAGTTTTTGCTGTAAAATTAAATTTAGCTTTCACTCTAGTATTAACAATACTGCATTCTTAGCAGCAAAATATATTCATAAATTTTGAGACCCATTCACTATGAGCTTTCCCATAAACACTAAGAATTTACTCATTATTATTGTAGACTTTTTCATTAAAGATTTGGTGAAATGCTACCTGCAGGTGGATGTTGCTACAGCAAATGTTACTTTTCAGTTAAACTGCAGTATTTTAGCTTCAACTCTGTCTCTCGCTTTCCGCAAGTGGGTGCCTCTCTTAAATTGTCTCAGTGTGGTGATGGTGTTTTCCTCATATTTAAGTTTGTTTTCCTTTGGACCATTACTGTTGATCATTAATATTAAGCTTGCTTGAATTTTTCCATAGAACTTATAATAAGGTTGGTGAAACGTCAGTGATTTTGTCAGTCCATTTCCTTTGTGGTTCTAATGCAACTGTTTTCTTGTGAATGATTGTGATGAGAACACAGTGAGTGTACAGAATATTGTATTATACACATTTTTGAAGCAGATGGACATGGGTTACTATTTTTTAATACAACATGGATATCACAATTAGTGACCATATAAAGTAGATGAGAGATCATCGTTAGTGATAGTTGCTCTTCTAGTGCAGGATGGTACTGGCAGAATTTTCATAACCATTTTGTATATCTCACAAAACTTTCTCAGCATAAATGAAACACGACATGAACAATAAATGTTTTAGATTCCATGTTTAGCCATAGAACACTTCTTCCAGGTAGGATTATGGTTAGGTAAAACAAAGAGGGAAAATGCCCAGCATCATTAAGCTACCATCTGCCCCATACACTTTGTATTCAGATTTATTTTTTTTAAAAAGTTTTGATTTTGAAGCTCAATATTTATCATTTTAAATGTTTGAATGCACAGTATTTTAATACTCATAATTAAAAATAAGATAGGATAGGGAAAATAAACAGTTACCCGTCACTTACCACCGATGAAGGCAGGAGGGCGAAACACGTAAAAACACAAAAACAAACGAATTGCACAATATTTCGACTTTAGTCTTAGTCATGTGGGAGGCGAGACATATGGAAGGGGGAAAGATGTGGTCACATCCGAGCCTGCCACATGAATGAAGCAAGGCGGAAAACTCGTGGTAGTGGTAGAATTGCCGGGAGGGGGTGCTTCATTCATGTGGCGGGCTCGGGTGTGACCACATCTTTCCCCCTGCCATATGTCTCGCCTCCCACATGACTAAGACTAAAGTCGAAATATTGTGCAATTCGTTTGTTTTTGTGGTTTTTTTGTGTTTTTACGTGTTTCGCCCTCCTGGGTTCATCGGTGGTAAGTGACGGGTAACTGTTTATTTTCCCTATCCTATCTTATTTTCAGTGCCTCTCGGCAGTTTCTTTGTTTCCTTTATCCAATACTCATAATTAGACCGTTTAATAAGCATTTGTAAAGTTTGCTTCAGTAGGATTAAACTGCTGTTTACAGATGAAAGCCAAGATGATAAAAGTAAGTTGGATCTCTTGCATAAATTAAGGAAGCTAGTATTCATTTGATAGAGAGATTGTATGGAAATTGCACCAGATATAACGGAAAGAAGTTAGATGCTGTTTTCTTTCCACAATCGGGTAACTAATGAGGATATTATAGGATGCAGGATGACAAGCGCCTGCTGAAAGAATTGTAGCATGTTTTAAGTAATGGAAATAATGGATTTGGTGAAGGTAGGTTTCACAAAGGAGATTGCATGCAGACAGATTTTGCTGCTTGGAAAGGAACTTTGTAGAAGCATCTGGTTTTGAATTTGTTGAAATGGGTTAGGATCTTAAATAAACAAAATGATGTTTATTTAAGGTAGTTTGATTTGCTGATTCAAGTATTACAATGTGCTTAGTGATGCAACACTTGTGACTGGTTGACGTATATTGTGGGCTTGAGTGTTTATTACCATTCATTATCTTAACATTCCTTGCTCATTTAGCATTCTTTCAAAAAACAGAAATTTTTATGTAGTGCTCTTTTTTCAGCAGTTGCATAACATTGATAAAACTGAATTTTTGGAATGTCAAGCTGTTTCACTGCTTCTTCGATGAATTCAGTCCCTGCGTGGGGTATTTTTCTCCTGAATGGTGTCATGTTGAGTTTTTCCAGGGACCAACACTCCAATAATCAGCTATATATAGTGAGAGAACAATTGAGAGATACAATGTGCAACAGGAAAAATTCCACTGTCATCTAGGTAGAAGTATTTCCACTTACCCCATCCTTGTGTAAAGCATAACTTTAATCTTGACTAAGGCTGTAATGACTCTCTTCCTTTCAATTCCAAAAACTTTTGGGTTGAGCCAAAATTTTTGCAAAATATCAAATTATTGCATGGCTCTCTTCTGACTGATGTTATACAATTTCACTGAAAATGGTTTTTCTTCACTTTCCATGTTAGGGGTATTGGCCTTTGTATTGGGTGCACTGTTTCCTCAACATTCCTAAGTGTCTATTTCCATTTGTACTCTGATAAATAATGTTTCTCTGCAGAGGAACAGTTCATACTTGAAAATTACATTTGTGTTCCATTTTTTGTTTTGTACCATCTTGTAGTAAGCAGGAATTTAGTGTCTTATTTATTTTCATATTTACTAATCAGCTCCTGTTATCCTCTCAAATTCTTAATTTATGTTCTCTTAATTTTCTGACCATTATTTTATTTGTTTATTTACTATTGTGTGTTCCAATTACTGTCATCAGTCATTATCGTATTTTGGTATATCCCTTGATGGATGTTAAGAGCCTCTTCTCTGCAGCTAGTATTAACAGACCATGATTCACTTCCATTAATTATGATTACAGCTATCATTACCATATAAAGTTTCAATCTAGTGTCTTTTTTTTGGAGATATCTATTTACTGTTCTATGAATGCTTAAAAATCATCTTTATTATAAGCGTATAATACGTCATTCACGAATTAAATAACGTGGCTAGCTGGTTTGGGAGTTAGTTCATTTACAGATATTTTAGCATGTATATAAAACCTTTATCTTCATTTTATTATCTCGTATTTCCAAATTATAATACTGACATATTTTTATAGTGCATATTTTCCTTCCCAAGATAGCTATATGTGCATATAGAAGACAACCAGATATAATGCCTTGATTCAGTTGTTTCCTTTTTTTCTTTTTCAGTCTCTCATAGCTTCAACAATGTAAATGTTAAAAAGATGTGTTGGTAACCTGAAAATTGAATTTCACCTGATATTTAATCTTAAAATTCTAAAACCATACTGTTTCCTTTTTTGTTGCTGCATTGCCTTTTATTCCCTTTTTAGAAGATTGTAACAAATTTTGCCTATTTAAGGATATGAATATCTTCTTTACTCCAGAATCTACTTTTTTAAATATCAGAGTATTTTTTCAAACTTTCATCATTCACTAATCTTTTTAATAATTGTCTATTCATTCTTGTTCCTAAACGATTGTTTAGCTGGCTTACTTAATAATTTCATAAATTTATGTCCTGCGTTTTGTCTATTATGTATATCACGTTCCAATGGCTCTCATAACCAGTCTCTAAGCATTGTTTCTCCTTTTCTTATTCTCTTCCCAGTATTATTGAGTATCATTTAAGTAAATACATCCATATGCTTTTTGAATTTCACTCAGTCTCTTTTGATACAGATTTCTGATACTCCTTCAAACAGATAAATTTTACATACGTCGTCTTCCTTTAAATTTTTGTTTGTATATTTCTTGTGTTTTATTATTTTGGTATATGTTTCTATTTGTGTCACTTCATGTAATAAACTGAAGTGATGCCACATCCCCTTATATTTTAACTTTGCTCAATATTCTCCTGCTGACTAGTTGTTTTGTGACAGTTAAAAATCAATGAATGCTTCTGAAGTCTTCCATTTGAATTACAGATTTATCTCTAATTCTTGCATTAAGTACACCATTTAATCTGTCCATGATTCCTTGTAATGTAGTGTATAGAGTTCTTCATTCAGTTTTCCCCTGTTGTGGTACGCGTACTACAGCCTCTAATGAAGTTACCCTTTCTACTCTCATTGTAATGGTAATTATTCTTTGACTGAGAACTCACAATTTTTATTTGTTACTTAACCGTTTCTTAAAAATAAGGACGTATGGAAAGTAATCCCTCACTTACTTTAAGTGACATCAGGCAGGAAAACTTAATCTCTTCACATGAATCATATGGTGTGACTCAATGTATTTAATTGCCTTCAAACATAGAAAGTGATGGGTTTTCCCCTATCATTCATTAATCTCATTGCATACAAGCATTTTCATACTCGTCATTATCCTAATTTTTCATTTCTTATGTATACAAATTGCTGCACTTTAAAATCCCATTGTTGCTATCTACTATTTGTGTTATACACCTTCACTCATCTTCTCTGTTTCTCCATTATCTCTGTTATAGTTGCTATATGATTTTCTTTTTTCTTTCTTGATTGCACCTCCTACATTCAACATTGTTAATCTTATTATGCTTTCTTTCTGCTGGTCTGTCATACTCAACCGACCAATTTTTCTGCAGTTCATTTAGCCACTGGAAACATTCAGTTTTTATGAGAGTTGAGTATTAATCATGTGTTCTTGCTCCTGGTGGATAGGGGATATTTTTAATTTGAAGATTCCTTAACGTAACCTTTGGATTGTTTGTGTCTGCCTTACCCTGATCTTCTGAGGTGGGCTCAAGTTGGTTGGGTTTAGAAACCGTATCTTCCAAACAGTTGTTCTTTTACTTATGATATGTTTTAATTTGATGAAATCATTTGAGGATTTGAACTAGGTTTGAATGGCAATAAAGCATGGTGAAGATTTGATCAAACAAAAGGATGCTGAGTCCTGAAACAATTATTATCATGGAAATATTGGACATTAAATCCATGCTTAATGCCCAGAAAGTCTGAATGTTTCTTATGTTCTATTACCTTTACAATGCCTTATTTAGTTTCATTCTTTTGTATTGCTGTAATATTCCTTCAAGATAATGGAATGAGTATCCAGTTATGTGCTCATAGTTTTTTGTTCCGTACTTATGGTGAGATGTTTTAGGTTGGAGCCTACATGAGTACAATTTTTTATACATGATGGTTCCAGACATTTCTTTGCCATCTAGCTAGTAGTCATTTGTTTCTTAACAAAAGTATGGACTGAATGAATTAAAAAAAAAACTTTTATTATAATTTTCATGTTTTTTATATTTTAGGATGTTAAGACAGGCAGATACACAGAATTTTTTGTGTGATTTATGTCTGTTAATACCGTAAAGTTTATACACAGAATTAATAAATTCTGGCATTGTAGTTTTTTTTCAATTTTTACATTAAAAGTACTGTGTTATAAGTAGGGTTCGGATCTTTAAGACCAAAAAAATCTAGAAATATGCAGGCAAATATGACCTTAAAAATAGGTAAATATGACCTAAAAGAGAGAAAATATGACCAAACATTAAATTTTTTATGCTCAAATGTACATAATTTATTTTATGTAGCTGTGTCACTTTTATGTAGGCAGCATAATTTGCTTCTATGCACTCACTGCACGATTGGGAAATTAATTTTTTTGATAGTTATTTTCTTGTTCCTGTAAAAGAATGGATTACTAGAATTTTACTTTTAAAAAGGGAAATTTACTATAAATTTGTTGCGAATTAGTGTACATACCATTTTTTATTCTTTTTTGATGCCAGCATTGCATTATATCACCATATGCATCTTCAATTTCTCAAAGAGGAATTTTCTCCGGTTGTCACTTAAAACAGTCTTGTAGTGTGAGAAGCTTCGTTCGACATAGTAAGATGTGACGGGAGCGTACTTAAACAGAGTCAGGTCACTGCAATTTAATTGTGGGTCGTCTTCAGTCAGAACAGATTCGCCACCACGTAAAATTTCACTAATTTTACAAATTGTTTTATATCCCTTATTCCCACACAACACACTATCAAATTTGTTTTTCAGCAAACTAGCCACACTGCCCCCTGCTTGGCCTATTTTGGTTTCCACACTTTTAACAACTGCCAAACTTTCATTCAGTTCTAGACCATTTACTTCAAGATGCGAAATCGCAGTTGTGATGCCTGAAAAACTTGATTTTATGTTCACCAAATTTCTGAACAAATTACTGGAAAAGAGTTCTTGGACAATTTTTATGGTAGATGCTTCACTGCTATCAAAATTAGAAACTATTTTCTTTATGTTTTCATAATATTCACAGTAATAGCTAACTGCATCGAGCCATGTGCTCCAACGAGTAATTACTGGTTGTGGTGGAAGAGGGACGGAAGGTGCGTCTTCTTTAAATTTTATCACATTGCAGCTTTAACAAAAATCTTTTTTACATTGATATTAACCTATCAACATCAGGGAAATTTAGTCTTACTTCCTCGGCAACTCTATGTAATCCATGAGCGAGACAAGTTAAATGCACCATCGAAGGATACAACATCTTCAGACATTCCCCAGCCTTTACCATGTACTGCGCAGCGCCGGTCACCAATAGTAAGACATGTTCTCGCTTAACTTCACCGCTCCATAACAGTTTCATAGCGTTGTCGAAATGGACGGCAATTGTTGAGTGGTTTACTGATTCAAGAGCTTCACAGTCCAGTAAAAATATATCACTTGGTCTGTCAGGAAGAAGTGTTCCAACTATAATATTTACAACGTATCTCTCACAAGCATCAGTACTTTCATCCATTGATACCCAGATCTTATTGGTACCTATCTTAGTTCTGATTGTCTGCAATACATTTTCATAACAAGACAGTAAATAGTTCTTCCTCAATGTTGATACGGTTGGAATCGTCTGTGTTGTGTATTTCTCCAAGAAAGATTTGAAATGCTCATTGTTCACTTTATTAAGTGGGATGTTGGCTGATACCATCATTTCACAGAGTTTTTTTTTTTTTTTTTTTTTTTTTTTTTTTTTTTTTTTTTTTTAAGAAAAAATTGACAATTTGGAAGACGACGAATCTGTAGATGTATCCAAGAAAAGTCGCTGTTTGCTTTGTCGAGTTGAATGTCGTATTACGTTATTCTTGTGTCTTAATGTATTGCAGTGCTGCTGCAAATAAAATCGCTTTGTTGCATTCACTTTAGTTTCACATAATTTACAGAAAAGAACTCTTTCATCTTTGCTAAATTACTCCTTTCCAAATTCCTTTACGTAATTTCGTAACTTAGCACATTCAGAAAGTTTTGTTTTCGGCATGGCAGTACTCACTGATCCACTGCAGATTTAACACTGGTTCAGGATTATTTTCAAAAGCATTGGTGGCAGTCTGTGAGTGGCTGAAGGCTTTGTGCTTGTTTTGACATGGAGAGTCTGGTATGTGGGGAATACCTGACCTTGGTAGGAAGGGGTTTCCCGTTAAGCAGCAATTTCGCCGTACTGAATCTTAGGAAGACAATTGATTCCTCTCAACTCATCGATGGGTCACTGCAGTGGACTCAACTCCTGCGAGACATTGATTGACGCGGCTTGATACAGGCATGCTGCTGCTACATAGTCGAATTTAAAAAGCGGGCGGAACATTAACGTTTAGAGAGTGACAATAATTTATAACTTTAATTCTTGACTGGTGAATTTTGAACAATTTAGTGACAATTAGTTTCGTTTCTTTCTCCAATGTATAACAGGAGTATATTTCTTTGAATAATTATCTTAATTTCTTTTCATCTATAACTTCTATCAAAAAATTATCAGATTTTTCCTCAAAATATGACCATACGACCATAAAAATGGTTGAAATATGACCAGAATTAGGAAAATGGCCTGAATATGCAGTTATAGGCTATATAAAATACATTTAAATACAATCAGAAACGTTGAATCAGTGTTTATTTCAGTAATTCAACTCAAAAAGAAGGCAGGAAAAAATATGACTTTTCCTAAAGATCCGAACCCTAGTTATAAGACTGGAGTTCATCTGCATACGACTTTTACTATAGAATCTGAGAATATCTTGCTGTAACACAAACAGATTTTCTTTTCTTTTAACTTGGTGAAGGTTTTCTTTTTTCTCTCTTTCTCTCTCTCTCTCTCTCTCTCCCTCTCTCCAAATATTCATCATGGTGTTGGTGTAATTTTTGATGGTATAATCTGGAATTCTTCCTAAATTTGTATTCCTTTCCAACTTCAGTTGTGTTCTTAGGACTGAAATATTAGGAAGCTTGGCTGCAAGTGTCACTCTCCTGTTGTTGTAGTACAGTATGCGCTTTTTCCTAAGCAGTTACAAATTTACTGTGAACTGTGGTTATATGCTGTATGGATTGTAGTAATGATTTTACAGAATTTCGAATTATCTGATTATCAATCAGAAATGCAAATTAGTAGAATTTAGCTGCTTATGGTTAGTTAGGAGTCAGTTTAGAGTTTTTTCTCCAGAAAGCTTCTTTACACAGTTTTAAGATTGTAATTAGAACAACAGAAAACTGTATTACAAACTTTTGATGCGACATATCTGTCATTCTTTTCTTTATGGTTGGATCAAATAATATTTTGTCTGGTTGTTTAGCTAAAATTAAGAAAAGGGAACAAGCAAGGGAGAGTGACACAAAGGCTGCGCATGGCACAGTACTGAGGCTTCGTCGGTGGATGAGACGCTTAGTTAGGTGAGTGTGTCCGGCAGGAAAACTACCGGGACCGGGCCTGCGAGCTCGCGATGGGCCCCACTTCCGCACTACACCGCCTCCTGGTGCCTCTACGCTCAAGCCGGACCTGGGGCCACCAGTGGGATATACCCCCGCTACACGGCCACCCCTCGCTGGGCCATATGCCTTTTCACGTTTCCCTGCCCCCGTCTGGAAAGGGCCCCGCGTCTTCCTTCTGCACGACCTCGCATCACCGTGGCTCTTTTCCAACTTTTCCTCTGGGTATGGTGTTGAATGGACATCATGTGATATATGATCTGTAGCCATATTCAAGTGTAATAGCTGCTGCTTATTTTTTAAAATGTAAAAATATTATTAATTATAAAAATATGTATTTATTGCTGCCAGAGTTGTGACACAAATGAAAATTCTTCATGAAGTTGTAGTTTTCATTAGTAGTGAAGCTTTACTGTCTTTGGCAACATGTTAATTCATTGAAGATTAGCTTATTCAATAAAAAGGGGCATTAATGACCACAATTTAAGTGGCCCTGAAAGCCCTGACAACAATAAAAGGAAAGCATATTGCTTTTATAGGCCACTTGCTTGTTAAAATAAATTATCATTCAAAATACTATCAGTAACAATGAAAGAAAAGAAATGCCGCGAGGCAACATTTACATGGAAACGCAAGTCTTGCGCAAGACCAGCCACCTCTCTGTTAACTTGAAAAAGGGGATTTTCACCCGAAATATAGTTTTTTCTTTGTTTGTGTGTTGTGCTGTGTTGCTGCTGCCCTCCTCCCTTCAACTTTGGTGAGTGTTGGGTATGTTTTCCCTTTTTTTTTCCATGTAAAATACTATCAGTGCAATTCTAGCACAGGCTTTGCTACTCATTAGTCTATCATCAGTAATTGAAACTCGTACTGAAAATTGTTTACAGTTTTTTTTGACATTTTTGTCTATATGGTTTTTAATCAAATTGGTAATATTATATTTGTAGCTTTTGTGTCTACTCAATTTTACATTGATGTCATGAACTATGTTAGCTGATTGGTTTTACTTTCATCAACTGTACTGATGTGAATAACTTTTTTTTGTGACTTCACTTGTCAATCGGACTGTACAGAAATTCTTGTATGCGTTCCCATCGAAACGTGTTCATTGAACGGATGTTATTTTATCAATTTTATTAGTCATTGCACTGAAATAATTAATGTTAAAAATTTAAATTAACACCTAGATTCAAACACAAACACAAATATATATCATATCTTTTTAGGAATCTAACAATCTGAAATATGATGGACAAATAAGACCAGTTCCAGGTGTGATATGAAGAACACTTACAGGGATTGGTACAGTGATTATTCAAGTTCTGCTGAACACTTGTTAAATAAATATGTACATGCCCACTGGCATAGATAGAAAGAACCAAAGCAGTCAAACGAAATTAAACAACATAAAACAAAATATTTCATTTAATTGTGATGAAGCGTGTTGTTCAGTGACAGTTTGACAATTTCTCTACCTACCTATCTTTTCCAAATCACATTATCATTTTTTCCCCATTTTTTGTCCTTTAAATTTTTAGAGAGAACACATAATGAATACAATAATTGCTGGAAAATGTGTACTTGTAAAGAAGTTACCGTGATATTACTGATTTTATTCTGTTTAGTAACTGTTCATAAATACAATTCTATCAAAATAATACTATATACTCAGTATCCACCAACAAACTAAAAACAAAATAATTTTCTGTTTTTTTTTTTCCCTCTTCTTACAAATATACACATTTAACAAAATGGTATCTCAAAACAAAATTAGTAAACACGCACATTTTTGCTCACATAAATCCAAATCCCCTATGAATAATATACTTCTGCCAAAGGTAATTAATGTTGTCACTGGAAAAAAAAAAAACAAAGAAACAAGCAAGTATTGTTGTATTTTCTTATTCTTTTTGACATAAGTGCCTAATTTAGTATTTTGTTTAATTGTGATGAATCAGTAAAATCCCTAAAGCAATTCCCATACAGCCCAGTTTTATATTTCACAATTTATAATATTTAATTTCTGCAATGTTGCAGTTAAGTTGTTTAGCATTCCTCTCAGTGATTTATTCTGATTCCTGAACCCTTTGCTTTCAAATTAAAATTTTCTTTCTACATCTGAAATCTGCTAGTTTGCAATCATGGTCATCTCTTCTCTTACCTTCCATGTACTACATTTAATTATTCTGGCAATATCCACTCATGCCACATCCATAGTATATGCCTTTATTTTATTTTATTTGGCCTGAAGCGCCGAATGGCACTATACAGCCATCAGCTTAGTATATGCCTTATACAGTATTGACACTCTGTGTATCCATATCCTGTCTTCTGATAACTCCCAGTTCAGCTGTTTTGTAATATTATTTACTGATAGTGTCCTGTTTTAATTTGCTCTCCTATGTTCACCCTTCAACTCCTATATTTGATATCCATAATGTGGGTTCCATATTAAACCATCATACTCAATGCCTGACCAAACATTTGTATCCCAATGCCTTATCTTCCCTGTTATCGTCACCTGTTCCAGTAAATGCAGGATTTTTAAATCAAAACCTTATGGTCATTTTAATCATTGTGTATAAAATTTTGTCGTCAATAAACAATCTAACTTCTGAATGTAAACTAGCAACACAGTCATTGATTAGAATAATGAAGAAGAATGGTCCTGATACTATATCCTGTTTCTATTCTCTGTTATCTTCATTTCCATATTTTTTGATGTTTTTTTTCCTACCCTACATGCTTGGTACCTTTTAAAAAATTCTCCGATCTGGAAGTCACTTTGTATGTGCACCAGTTGTTTTTACCTTATTTATAACCATTTGACTTTCTCAGTCAATTGTCACATAGATATACAGTGATATTCTATCAATTTAGCCTTGATTATCCTTTCCATCCTAAATATCTTGCATTTAGCCCAGTAATCTAGATGCATGTGTTCATTCTCTCGTAAACCTACTGATTTTCAAACCAGTTTCTTTTATCACAGACATTTCTTTTGTGGTTGCATATTATGATCTCCAGGAACTTACCTACCACCGAGGTCAAACTGATCACCCTTAATTTTCAGCCCTATTTGCCTCCCATTCTTTATGGCAACTATGACACCAGAACATGCTATGATTTTTTGTGACTTTCATATGGCAGAGCATACGTAAGAATTGGATCTATCTGCATTCGGATACTAATTACTCCGGAGTTCTTGAAGTAGTTCTAATATTCTGATTCTTGACTGTATCAATATTTTTTTATGCTAAATGCTACATTTCTTATTTACTTTTCAATTAGAACACTTATTGCCATAAATAAATATAGCACCATAACAGTCAAAATAAAATCACTCAATCCTTTAAGGAATGAGAGAACAAATACAACTTTTGCAACAATAAATTTAAAAATTGCTAGAAAACTTGTAAGAATTTGACTACATGATTTGAAAGCCCATGTTTCAATTTAATGTTAGAAACCTTTGGCAGCTATGTACACATAAGTATGGCAACTGAAATGTATCACTTTGAAATAGAAGGTACTCTACAGCTTTTCACTTTCTTAAATCTGATTTATTTGCATTGCTTGTTTTGTATCAATTGTTAATTTGAAGCAAGGGGACCTCTGGTTTGTGGATGGAAGGGATTGGCATGGTGAAGATTTTACTTCAGATTTGCTATTTAGTGGTGATTGAATCATGCACAATCATCTAGTTATAACTTTTATATTTTGATGCAGACCAATAAGTCTTTTTTACTTCAACCTGAAATTTTCTCAAGTGATGTTTTTGATATCATTCTTAACTATATAAATGCAGTCAAAATTTCGAATTGCATTTGCTTCAGAACTTATCCTTCTGTTGTGTAAGCTGTATCAAATATTTTTCTTCCATCTTTCTCAGGTTGCTTATTTTTCTAAACTGGGTAATTTTATGGTCAATTTAATGTCAATGATATTATCTACAGTCCTGCACCAGAAGGTAATATAAATCATATTGTTGCACAAACATTTTGCTGCATCTGGATTGGCATTTCTCCTGTATTTCTGGCATTGAATTAATTGGTGTCACTTTTACATTACCTCACTATTCCTTGATATTGCAATCTGAATTATCTCAGTAGAAATTACTGGAAAATTTGTAAGAGATCATGTTACAGTATAAGCATAAAGTCAATTGTGAATAAATTTGATAAATTTCATACTAAATAAAAATCAGCGGTTCTATGTAGTTTTGTTATTATCTGATATTATCTGATTAGAAGCAAATGTTAGTTCTAGAAGATAGTATTTCCATTACATTTTAATAATATGAAAACAATCTTGTTATGTCCCAAAATCAAATTTCATTGTACTTTGAAATCGTTGAAGAGTAAGCTTGTGGTTCCGCTAGTTGTAAGAACTGTCTTCTTGTACTGTTTTGGATTGGGACTATCAAAATTTGTTTCAGGAGTGAAGTTAAGGGAATCAACAGTAGGTTTAATTCTATATCCTTAAAATTTGTATTAATTTTTTGTTCCATTTCATTTTTTACCTGTATGTGAAGTGTTTTAATGTGATAATGTTTTCCTACAAGGCCTAGTGGAAAAACTTCAATGAAAAGTAAAGTACCAGACACAATTACTTCATGGATTGTAACAGCCTTTTCAGTGGATGCTCTGTTTGGTCTTGGGCTTATAGAGGAACCACAAAAGGTATGTAGTTTTCTAAATACACACAGTATCATAACATCAACCATTATGCTGTCAGCTTTCTCAAAGACCTTTGAAAAAGCATTAAACATAAGGTGCAATCACAGATAGGTCACATATTGACATATGACAAAATTTTATTTTAGTAAAAATCTCACCATTTTAGAGATATTGATATTTTTTTAAATCAAAACATGTGACTCTGTTCATTTTTTTTCATGCAATTTCTGCAAATTAATTTGAACCCTTTTTTTAAAAAAAAAAATTCCCATGGATATATGAGTCATCTAAAACATGTTCCGTGACTCAGGGTTACTTGGACCCTAGGGGGTAACTTGAGCCCATTACGATAAAATGATAAAATTCCGCTCGGGTAACCATGTGGATAGCGCTACAGTCTGCAGAATGCTTCTACCTAGAGGGGAAACTAGGAACTACGTTCATCTCCTCAACAAATAAGTACCCGAGCGGAATTTTATCATTTTATCGTAATGGGCTCAAGTTACCCCCTAGGGTCCAAGTAACCCTGAGTCACGGTTCTTTTTTTTCCTTAAAATGTTATAAAAACCTTAAAAATCTTTTTTAAAAATAATTATCATCATTTTTTTTTTACTACATGTTTACAATGCACAATGGTTTCTTTAGCAGATTGAACTACCATAAAACAATAATTTTAAAAGAAGAAGTATAAAATAATTATACCATTTAAGATTTTTATAAGGCGTTCTTAACGTTTTAAGAATAAAAAAGAACATTGTATTAGATGACTCATATCTATGAGAAAAAAAACAGGATTCAAAAAGTCTTAATTTGTGGAAATAGCATAGAATAAACATAACAAAGTAACATGTTTCAAAAAAATCAATATCTCAAAAACTTTTATTAAAATAAAATTTTGTCGTATAGTAGGAAATGATGTGATATGTCTGCGGTTGCAGGATTATTCTTTTATTCCTGGACACTCTGTATGCAAGGTGTTTCAGCAGACTCCCAAGTTTTCATTTTTGTAGTCAGTACAATAAATAGGAAGGTAAATTCTTTAGGGATCATTTTGTGGTCAGACTAAGGCTTTTGATTATGTCAATCATAGAATTTCTTAGAAGAATTGGATTGCTATGGAATTAGTTGAAGGTTTTTTGGTTCTGGTTTTACACCTGATCAACATTGGGGTCATTAGAGGCTGGAAAGAATTCGGGGCAAGGGATGTGAATGAGTTCGGTCTTTTGATGGAACCACACTGGCGTTCGCCTGGAGTGATTTGATGAAACCTTGGAAAACCCAAATCTGGATGACCAGGTAGGGAATGAATTTGGGTTGAATCATATTTGGAAAATATGCATATCAGTGAAGAATGTCAATTGCAGTGAGATTATAAACTCAGAATGGACAATAGTTGAAGGTTCTGTTCCTCGGGGATCAATTCTTAGTCCTGGGCATCAATTATCTCTTAAAGTTATAATCATTATTTTTTTTAAATAAATAATAATAGCTGTACAGAATAATGTGGCTAACTCTATGTAACTGTCCAAATAACTACAGATTTTCCTTTGTTTTCTGAATTTGAACTAACCTCTTGTACCAACCACTCTCTCAGCTGCCTCAAGTAGCTTCAGTTTGTTCAGCTCTCCCACACTCTACACGATATGTTCTTCTACTGGTAGAGGATTAACATATGTGAGTTGCCCTCTGTGTATTGCTGTTGCTCTGCTAACATCAGGTCCTTGATCTAATCTTAGTTCTATCTCATTTGGCCAACCAGTTTCTTTTTCTTATTCTACTTTTATGAATTTAGACTGTGTAGTCTGTTCCCATATCAAGAGAGTCCATCTTGTCGTCTTGTTACTCTATGGCCAACTGTTTCTCCGCCTTGTGGATTCTTTCTCCATTCATCCTTTGTATTTGATTTTACTAATTATCTTTCATTTCAGATATGATATCTACTGAGTATGGTTAAGCTCTGACTTCATATTCGGGATGACCTGGGTTTGAATCCCTATTTGGCCATACAGATTTCAGTTTTCCATGGTTTCCCAAAATTTCTCCATGTGGATTCCAGGATGGTTCCTTCAAAACACTAAATACCTCCCAGTTCCTTGCACCCACTTTTTTCCCACCTCTAATGAACTTGATGATACATAAAAAAAAAGAATGTACCACACATTCCATAAAACTTTTCTAGTTTATGTCTTCTTACTGGCAAATGGTTAAAATAGTTTATTTACTCTTTTATTTTACCATTAATCATTATTTTGCTTATTATAACTGTCTTAGTTTTTTGTCTGTGAGATTTGTCAACAGTTATGTGAAGATCTTGGTCTGTATTATCAAAAATAACTTGTTTGTCTGTGAATAAAGTTAATGTTTAATAAATTGGCACCAATTCTATATGCAATGTACTTGACAAATGACATGCTCAACTTATAGATGATTTGTTTAAAGTGTTGACTTCCAGTCTCCCCACTGTTGTCAATACATATCTCACTTCCATAATTAAGTCGGTATTTTACTTTAACTGTGTCCTGGAAAGTTTTTTTCTGCACTAAATAAAAGTTGTGTGAGACTATTTTGTAAATAATACAAATGGACAACTTAATATTATCTTGTATTAAAAAAAGTAGTATATAAGGAAATGTGCATTTCAAATTGAACATGGCTTCTGATCAATGGAAAATGTTTATAATGTTTCCTATTTTCTCTTTGTAAATTTTCTAAAAAATTGTTGAATAGCGTAATATTCTGTTTGTTATGGATTGTGTTTTCATTTGTAGGTGCGAGTGTTCCGGCCCTTCTTTGTCTCCATTGATTTGCCTTACTCAGTCATCCGTGGGGAAATAGTTGCCATCCCCATTGTCGTCTTCAACTACATGGATGAAGACGTAGTGGCTGAAGTTACACTGGAGAATCCTGGACTAGGAAATTTTGAGTTTGCTGAAGTTTCAAATGAAGTGAATGCTGTCAATAGTAAGTTTGAAGTTATTGTATCAGATAGAGTAACAATATAACTTGCTAAAAGCGGATATATTAAACCACCGCTTACCATTGATGAATGGACACAGACAATCAGTACACACCAAGAACCATGACCACCCTGTATCTCATCATGCCACTACACATGGCACCAACAATTATAACACCTGCTTCTCGGTCCGCACCATCAGAGGCCTCTCAGATAAGAGCAGTATTTCAGAACTTAGAAGGTGGGAACTGACCTTTCAGTACCAACTGGGGACCAGACAATCACCAGGTCTAAATTTAAGATAGCACCAATTTTCCTCCCACCATCCCCCTCACTTCCACCTTCTTCCATAGAACCACCACTCACCAGAGCCTATCTTTATAGATTGTGACTTTGACTTTTGTTTATTTTTAGTTTTAACTTAAAATTTCTGTATTTTGTTTTTCAGTTGTTTGCACATGTGTCCATTACTTGGTGGGCTTTTGAGACCATTAACTGAGGTATACTGCCCTTCCGCGACGGGTCCTTGTGTACAGTTTTGCTTTATACTTGCTATTCATCATCGTTTTCCAGCCTGTGCTCTTCTACCCCCACCCTCACTTCCCGCCATGTTGTTTTTCCCCCACCATGAGCCACTGACATTGTGGCTCATGCAGTTGACTGCCAGCCGCTTGCTTGCAGCCATCTCACTTCTACTGATGAAGAGCGATGCTCGAAAATTCTATTCTTTGTG
The DNA here is from genome assembly GCA_031002005.1 of Vandiemenella viatica. Classification (NCBI taxonomy): domain Eukaryota; kingdom Metazoa; phylum Arthropoda; class Insecta; order Orthoptera; family Morabidae; genus Vandiemenella; species Vandiemenella viatica. The sequence goes on along the minus strand of JARYHS010008074.1, from coordinate 28,211,981 downwards.
TGTTCGTGTTTTTTTCGTGTACCAACGCCGCAGGAATCCCCTTCTTTGGTAAGCGGTGGTTTTTTATCCTATCCTAATGTTTAATATATATTAACCATTTTCTCGACCGGTGGCCTTTCTGTGAGGCAATCTCTGGCTGCACCAACCTCTCATAATGTTCTCTCATTGACAAAGGGTTTTTTTCCCTAAAATTTCTTTATTATTTGTGTTTGTGTCTTTTCTGTGTGTACGCGCCCCACATCCATCATCTAAAGGTAACTGGTGGCTCATTTCCCTATCCTAATTTGATTCCTTTCCACTACTTAGCGTCTTTTTTTCATTGTTACTATATATATATATATATATATATATATATATATTAGACATTGGGATAGGAGAAAAACCACCGCTTACCAAAGATGAGGGCTCCAGCGGCGTCAAAACACGAAGAAACACACAAACATAATACAAATTTTCGAGCTTAGCTCTTCATCAGGTTGTAGGATGAGATGGCTGCCCCGCGGAAGCTAGCAACCAACTGAGGAGACCGCACGGGGTGCACATGGTCGGCTGGTCGGGGTGGAGAGGGAGGGGGGAGAAACAACATGGCGGGAGGCGGGGGTGGGGGTGGAAGGACCTAAGCCCGAAAATGATAATTAGACTGCACAGTGGAAACGCGGTTGCGGTCATAAGGTCACTGGCATAAAACAAACCAAGGAAACCCGGGGGGGGGGGGGGTGGAATCTACTGAAAACGATCTATAAGTGCCCCCATAAAAAATTATTCCAACGCAAAATTATTGAAAATATTACACACGAAAAAATACTACGCACGGAAAAAATATAATAATATAAAACACACGAGAGAAATTTTTTTTATTACAATAGATCTAAGTACAAAAAGAGAGAGCTCTGGTGAGCAACTGGGGACCAGACAACCACCTGGACTAAATTTAAGATAGCTCCAATTTTCCTCTCTCCTCCAACCTTTGCCCCTTACCTGCCATCATTTCCCACAAAACCATCGCTCACCAGAGCTCTCTCTTTTTGTACTTAGATCTATTGTAATAAAAAAATTTTCTCTCGTTGTTTTATATTATTATATTTTTTCCGTGCGTAGTATTTTTTCGTGTGTAATATTTTCAATAATTTTGCGTGTGGAATAATTTTTTATGGGGGCACTTATAGATCGTTTTCAGTAGATTCCCCCCCCCCCCCCCGGGTTTCCTTGGTTTGTTTTATGCCAGTGACTTTATGACCGCAACTGCGTTTCCACTGTGCAGTCTAATTATCATTTTCGGGCTTAGGTCCTTCCACCCCCACCCCCGCCTCCCGCCATGTTGTTTCTCCCCCCTCCCTCTCCACCCCGACCAGCCGACCATGTGCACCCCGTGCGGTCTCCTCAGTTGGTTGCTAGCTTCCGCGGGGCAGCCATCTCATCCTACAACCTGATGAAGAGCTAAGCTCGAAAATTTGTATTATGTTTGTGTTTGTGTGTTTCTTCGTGTTTTGACGCCGCTGGAGCCCTCATCTTTGGTAAGCGGTGGTTTTTCTCCTATCCCAATGTCTAATATATCCGCTCTCAGCGCCTTTGTTTCCAAACAATCTATATATATATATAAGTTGGCCAAATATTGGATATATGTGTATATGTAATCTGTTTCATTATTAATAATATGGAATTATCAGTAATCAAAACTGTAATATGATACTTAACGCTAATTTTATGAACAGTTATTTAAAAAAAAATTATATGTCGATATCATGCAGGTGTTTCTATTGCTCAAAGAGTTTAGGATTCCCAGCAATGCTGGTTCTAAGAAGGGGTAAACTGGAGCACTTGTCACAGGTGGCAATTTCAGGGGAGCGGCAACTTCAGGGGGTGCGAAAATTGTGGTTGGCAACAGCAGCTGCCAGTCAAGGTGGCAACAATGGGGGTGGCAAAATAATGTTTGATGGGGCAGCAATCTTACAATATTTGCCCTGGCTCAAAAATTCCCAGGTCTGTTACTGATTCCCAATAACAAGAGTGAAATTAAATCTTTGATTCCAGACACTGATGAGCAGAAATTTGTGTCCAGATTATATTTCTGTATAAATATTTTATATCTGTTTCTGGATTTTATAACGTTAGTTGAAATGCATTATGCCTATGTTCAGTTCACATTTTGGTGGTTTTATGCTCTCCAATTGCAAACATATCTCCAAATTATATTAACATTTTTTCTTTGTCTGATTTACAGTAAAATATTTTTTTGTGGGATGTGAAAGGTAAAGGAGATAAGTGATAACTTTCATCTCTAAACTAGCAGAGAAAAGTGATTAAAAAAAATTGGTCTTGTGTATCTGCTGTATATATTTTTCCCCCAAAGATTTTAATTGAAAATAAAAACAGTTCTGCAGTAATTATTACAAGAGCATTGGATTCACTGAACTTGTTTGAAATTAAGTATTAGGAAGGGTACAGGCTGATGAAATTTTTAATTATTGTTTCAGAACTTGAATTGTATCGTAAGAAGCAGGTTACTGTGAAGGCAAACAGTGGATCGTCTGTTTCATTTATGATAACACCTAAGAAACTTGGGTACATAACAATTCAGGTGACTGCAAAGAGTCCTCGAGCTGGGGACACAGTCAGAAAGGAGCTACTTGTCAAGGTAAGTACTAAACAAAAGAACAAATTTAATCAAAGTCCACATGAAACACATCAGGCACAATACTAGATATGACTCTTGAGGACAAGACGTGAAAATTTATGACTTTGGATGTATTTTGTTATCCTTAATAAGCACTCTGAGTCCATTCCTTATTGCAGTTCAGGGTTACCATATTATGAGGGTGAGGAGATGGGGTTACTATGCGTAGAGTGATGCCCAAGATGAACTGCTAACAATTTTTGGTTTGCGCTCTGGCCTCGCATTCTGGAGGACACTGGTACGAATCCCCGTCCGGGCATCCAGATTTAGGTTTCCCCAAATCACTCCTGGTGAATGCTGGGATGCTTCCTTTAAAAGGCCATAGCCAAATTCCTTCCCGTTACTTGTCCCCAGTCCCATTCCACCTCTAATGATTTCGATGTCGACAAGGCATAAAGCAATAAGTAAAAAAATGCTAGCAATTTTGCACTTATTTGTTTTTAAGGAGCTTATCTTTTTGGTTAAAGCCATGACAGATTTTTCCAAGAAGAAATGAATTGGGATTACAATCATAAGGAGCAAGTCTACTAGTGACTAAAAACCTATTAAATAGCTGTTTGATGCTAGGATAAAAAGGAGTTGCAATTGGCTGTAATATGTATTCTCCTCTTACGAATGCCTTACCCACATCTGAGTGTAGGCAGTTATCATGGTGGAATGTTTATTCCTACATGGCAACATATGGGAAGATGAACTGGGATGGTTTCCCATTGCCTTCTCCAGTGAGACAGTGGTTGCAATTGTTGCAACTGTAAATGACTGTGTTAGTGTTCAGTATAGTGTTTGTATTTTGAATGAGAAATGAAAGAAGGGATGGGGTGAAATCTGATGCTGACACATTCAGGCCTACTGTTCCTAAGGACAGCAATGGGGCCACCAGTGTTGTTTGGCCTCACTCCAATTGTACTGCAGAGAGGTTTCGGATTTAACCCATGACTTTGGTGCACAAGCTGGCGATTAGGGATTGTGCACCACCATCTCTTATATCCTTCCAACCAATTCATAATGATTAAAAAAAAATTTTTTTCCATCACCAGGACTTGAACCAGCTAACACTGCGTAAATGCCGGAGACAATCACAGTGCTGTAGCCATCTTAGCGAATGTGGTGGGCTATATTTTGTATAGGACATGTTACATTGAGGGTTATGGAAAGGTTCATTAGATGAATGGTTGGGGTTTCATATTTGAGAGGATTGAAACCTGAATTGTAGTTTGAACAGTGGACCTTTCTCAGTTGTTCAGCTACCAGAGAAAAGAAGAATGAAAATAGGATAGGAAAAAGTAACCTGTCACTTATCACAGTTGAAGGCAGGAGGGCCAGATGAACACAAGAAAACACAAAAAAAACAGACACACTTCACAATCATGTCAGGAGACATACGGCAGGGGAAAAATGTGTACACTTCGGTACCTACCATATGTCAGTGATTAATGGCAGTTTTATCGTCACCATTATACACATTTAAGAATGGCATAGATATGGTGACTAAGTGTGTAACAATGTATTGTTAGTGAAATTATTATGTGAAATAATCAGGACTTTATTTATCTGTTTCTCTCTCTCATTTCTTGTCGATTCATTTCCTCTCTCTTGTCTTGTTTTCTGGTTCCTCTGTCTTTTCTTATTTATTTGAATATTTGTCTAATTATTTCCTTATTCAGTCCAATACAATTGCAACTTTGCAATAGACTTAAAATGGAGTTTGGCGAGGAAGTAAGGGGAATCTAATTTAATGGAATAAAGCATACAGTGTGTGTGTGTGTGTGTGTGTGTGTGTGTGTGTGTGTGTGTGTGTGTGTGTGAGAGAGAGAGAGAGAGAGAGAGAGAGTGAGAGAGAGAGAGAGAGAGAGAGAGGGGGGGGGGAGATCTACTAATCAAACTTGGAGCATGATGAAGAGGATTTTGGGTGGACTAACCCTTGTTTTGGGATGGAAAGGTAGAAAGCTATAACCCTGGTGAAGGTTGGAAGAATATTTTAAAGACCTGGTTGTGAGTAATAAGGAAAACTTGACTGCAGTTGTTATTAATTGAATGAGGATATTTTTTGTGGTGTGCATATGGTACTGGAGGTAAGTTTTTGGCCCAGATTATGTGGATGGTTCTTGTAAATACATTTTAGGAATACGATGTTAGCATACTTATCGGGAATAGTTGACTGAAATGGATATTTCTGACATGCACGCAGAAATGCAACTCAACGGAGAGGGTTTGGTGTGGGAAGAGTATGGAAAGAGTGGAGAAAATTGTTTTTGTAGTTAAGAAAATATTCAACATCTATCCACAAATGAAATGTGATTTCTGAAACCATGTAGAGTCCATTTTCCTTTTAGAGGGTACACTAAAGATTTCCAATGTTCCCAGCACCTTTGCTTGCCATAACTTGTCCCCTTGTGTAATCCTACCCTTTCTTTGGAATACTACATTTAGTATGTCAAAGCTCGCGGTAAATTTCTTTCTAAACACTGTTTTGATCCATAAGTTATTATCAACAACAAACAGCTATTTATTCAAATAAATGATAACTTTTGGATGATACATATCAGTTGCATAGATTACCATGTCAATGCTCATAAGAGTACATTGTGACTCTCCTGCCTGCAGATACGGTGAGTGATAGGTTTACTTTACCTACTGATTCTTTTTCAACGATAGTTTTGCAGCACTAATAACCTCACCACTCACTTATAAGTCAGGGATGTCAAGACTTTTGCCTGAAGACAAAGTTGCCTTCAACTACATGTACATGAAAAACAGTCAATGCATGGCATCAAACATACTCTGTACCCCCTCAGCACATTCTCAGATAATCTAATTTTAGTATTTCCCCACCACCAAAATCCACATCTTAGTTATCCTCCTTTTTGACATTGTGTGAGAACTTTCACAACAGCGTTCAAAATTAAAGTGTGCGAGTGTTTGCAGGATGAGAATCCTTATTAGAAATTTAACTGCATAATTGATTGAACTTTGGGTTGGAAATTTATTATTCCTTGTGTTCATTTCAAGAGGGGGGCTCATTACTGACCTTCCACTACCTTTAAGCTTTTACTTTTTTTACCTGAATATTTGTATATTAACACTGTGATATCTGTTGTCTTATCATCAAACATTTTTTGCAGCTTTTGAAACCTATAATTCAGCCTTTAATTGCTTGAATGATGAAATTACATTTTATGTTTCAGCCTGAAGGAGAAACTCAGTTCCGCAATAAGGCTTTTTTTGTTGACCTCAGGAATACCAACATTTTTAAAACAAATATCACTTTGGACATCCCTCGAAGCTCTGTGCCTGGATCAGAGGAGATAGAAGTGTCTGCTGTTGGTTAGTTTAACTTTATTTTGACCTGTTTTGTATCATACAAATATGTGTATTGCTTACAGATGCCTGTCGGACGTTGCTCTGTTCTTCATTGTTGCTTTTACCTTGTACAGGGTGCGTCATAAGTCTTCCTGGGATTTTGAACAATAATTGTGGAATGTATATGATAGATACAGCAATCAGTAACAGATATGATAAAAGAGCTGGAATGGGATTCATTGGAAGATAGGAGGAGGGTGAAGAGAGTCATGGGAGTGTACTAGGTGTATATTGGTGATTAGGCATGGAAAGATATTGGTGTAAGAATTGTAAGTAATGCATGGGAGGCAAAAGATGACCATGATCGCAAGCTGGCACTCAATAGGAAGATTCTCTTTTTTTAGGTAAGGGTGTCAGGGACAGAATAAGTTAACAAGAGAAATGATGAATAATTTATCATAAATGTTGAAAGAATTTAAAGTTGAAATTTGTAGAGGGCAAATGTAGGTGGGTGCAGGAAATGGGTGTCTAGGGAAATGGCCACCGGAGCATGTGCTCCATTGCAATTTTAATTAAATTAAATTTCACATGATCACATCTACAGGCATAAAATGTCCATAAATTTCATTTTATTATAGGTGCCCTGGCATATTGCCTGATTTGGTGCAGACAAAACTCCAGAGTTATTATTGTATCATGTTATAAACCAGAAGTTTCATTCAGTGTCGAGTGTTGCAGTATAGTCAATGAGTGAATGCCTTGTGTACATAGCAGTTTCACAACTTCAAGAGTAAATAAGACCATTTTAATATATGGGTTGTTAGTGGGAAAGTCCTTTAAAAAAAGTTATTCAGGAGTATAATATTTGATTTTTGCGAACACCAGCAATAGGATATGAAATGTTGAAAGAAACAAGATGTCTCCAGTTAAATAATGGGGAAATAGTCATCACATAATGTTATTAATTCTAAAAGAGCGATAATTACAAATTTTTAGTACAAAAAACTAAATAAAGGATTTTTATTAATGAAAGTGAAATTAAGCCAACAATTGGAGCATAAATTAGATATAACTTATTAATAATAGCATGAAAGAAGTGGAGTTTTGTATGTAAATAAATGGAATAACATAACGAATAATAACAGTACAGTTTAATGGATTTCAAACATTTTCACAGTAAACAGATACCTTATAGGGTATCTAATAATAAGATATTAATACTTCATGATTAAAGGGTTTTTATGCTAATAGATAAGAAATTTTGAAATATTGTTATGGTATAATTCTCATTTAAATGGCTAACAGCTGCCTGTCAAAAAAAGCAACTAGTTCTGGTTAATAACCCACAAATACAGTTTTGTATAGAAGTATGTCATATGCCAAAAGAAACTAGAGTTGAAAATGAATTCTTCTACACTAAAAGCTGTAGCAAGAATGTCATAAACTGAAAAGATAAGAGAAATATTGTATTTACTCAATTATAAATTCTTACACCAAAACTATAACTTATTTTAGAAAAAAGTATGATGACCTAAAATGTTCAAAATCATTAATTCTACAGTATACTAAAATTTGGAACTATCAAGAAATTTAGTGAATTTCAGGTGATTTCACATCAGTGGCGTAACAATAGGGTGACAGTATGGAAAAATGCCACAGGCCCCCAGCTGGAAGGAGCCCATCAAGATGGCCTGCTATCCACTTCAACAGCCCCCACCCATAAATTGGGTGCCCCAATTTCCCCCCCCAGATCCAGCCCTCAAGAAGGGGGGGGGGAGACCCCATCTGATGAATTTGTCATAGGCTACAACGGCATAGTTATGCCACTACATCACATTGCAACTTCTGGATGCTTTTACTTATGTAGATTGAAGTTTCAGTGGCAATTGGACCAAAGGTTTGAGAAGAGGTAGTGCCACTGGACAATTGTCAGATGAAATTTGGACCATTTTGTCTGTGCATGGTGTGCAGTGGCAGCGGTCCAGGCAGCATATTTTATTCAGAATAATTTTGGTAATACCATATTTTCTGTGATGTTTAGTTGGAAGTTTAATAATAAAGGAAAGGGAAATTAACCCACCACATACCAAACTGGGCGGTTGCGATGAGTGGGAACACTTATGCTGACAAAGAAATACACAATATTTCGGCATCTGCCTTCTTCGGTGGTAGAAAAATGGGCCATTAGGCGCTGTACGTGTGTACACAATGACAAAGTGGGTAGTGGGGGAAGGGTGGGGGGACGGCTAAGATGTAGGCTATCGATATATCGGCAATGTCTGAGATAATATATTGCAGGTGATGGTAAATGAACATATGTGGCAAGGGTACGGTACTGACACGAAAAGTGAGATAATTATTGAAGTGAGTAGTCTCAAATCAAATCCACAGAGATAAAAATGACAGGTATTGTAACTATGGTAAATAATGATTTTTCTTTTTCTACTTTACCTGTTTATCTTAATTTATGATATCAGTTTGCTCAAAACTTTTGTCTTTACAGGTGATTTGCTGGGACCAAGCATTTCCAATCTTGGCAATTTGATCAAAATGCCCTCTGGCTGTGGTGAACAGAACATGCTTAACTTTGTGCCAAATATAGTGGTCATGGAATATCTCAAGGTTTGTTGCTTACATGAAATACATAATATTTCATTTGACTTGTAACAAGATCTACATTATTTTTCTGTGAATCTCAATTAGTGTTAAATTAAGGCTTATACCTCATCAACTCATATATTTAATTGCTGTATTTTGCATGTATTATCCAGTATTTTTCTTTAGTCAATATAAAACCACATAATCACTTGTATTACTGGATCATCTCTACTTAAGGATGAATTTTGCCATTCTATGAGCTTATGGAAAGTTGATTGCAAGTTGCTACAATGTGAACAGGAAGTACTTGAAGCTCTACACATAATGGCAGGGAAACATAAGTTCTTTGTCATTTAAACTTGCCAGCCAGCAGTTTCATTTTCCTGTTAAATCCAAAATGTGTAATCAAAAACATGGATAACATATAAACAATATACACCGGGAATTAATGGACCTTTCTTATTTAAAATAGAGTAAATGTGATATAGCCAAGATTACCCTTCTCTTGTTCTGATATTTCTGTGTTGGAGTGATTCTTTACATCATAAAGAATTAAGCATGTAACTGACTTGTATGTATACAATTTTAAAGACCATTTGTTGTAATGGGTTCTAAGGAAAAGTCTACGTAGAATTTCATATAGGGTAGAATCTTCTAGGAATACACTTTCAGTGCCACTAACTTCAAAGCAGGAAACCATATCCTGATACCCTTGTGTGGCAGGTATCTTTTCAACAGTTTATTATATCAAAAACTAGTAAGGATAGAGAAATATGACCCAACACCACAGATGAAGGCAGCACAGGTGAAGGTGGCTGAGAATCAACAAACATGTGTAACACAATATTTCTTTAGTCTTCCAAGTAGATGAGGCATATGGCAAGGAGATCAGATGTGATCACACCAAAGCTCAGCAAGTGATTTTAAACCAAGGTAACAAAGCAAGGATAGTAGAAGGGGAGGGGGGGGGGGGTAAATGGAGGGTGGTGAGAACATTTGTATTAATATTTTTGTGGAAATGTTATCACTTGAAGTGAGGGTCATTACAAAAATAATTTACATAAGATGATATAAATATAACATTAATAAATTATATACTATATTTATGGAAAAATAACAATAAATTTTGGATCTACTGGTAGGGTTTTATTGAAGGTTGAAGCCAAGCGATAATATTACTATGGAAGGAGACCAATAACTCACCAAAGTTGAGATCATCAGCAACAGAAAACAGTCCACAAACACAATATTTTGAGCTATGTCATTAATCATAAAAATAGAAACATATGATGGGGCGTTTGTGATCTCCGTCACATGTTTCCATTTTCATGAGTAATGGCATAGCTTGAACTTTTGTGTTTTTTTATGTTTATGGAAAGTTTTATTTTTGTTGCTGTTGCCTTCCTCCCTTCAACTGTGGCAACTTTTTCTTTCCTTTCCAGATTTCAAATTTATTATTATTACTGTTGTAGTAAACAGTGGCCCTCACTGCCATTTCAAGTTATTTGGTTTTGTTTAGGATGCAGTGATTTGACATATACTAGAGATTGTAAAAGGGTTTTGGATTTTTTTTTTTGTTACAGAATTCCAACCAGCTGACACCAGCAATTGAGACAAGGGCTCTGCAGTTCATGGAGAAAGGTTATCAGCAGGAACTCACTTATCAGAGGGAAGATGGTTCATTTAGTGCATTTGGAAATAGTGATCAGCATGGAAGCACATGGTCAGTATAAAATTTGGCTCAAGGCTGTTTTTAATGATGTTCCTTTATCACAAATAATTTTGTTAAGCCTGTTTCTACTGTATTGTTGGATAGCCTGTAAATGTCAGAATGGGAAAAAAAGGAACATAACGAAAAAGGCAAAATTGTGTATTAAACCAACTTTTCAGTCACATCTGTAGTAATTCGTTACTTAAATAAATAACAACTAGTGTTCACCCAGGGGTCAAAATTCAACCATAATTCATTAAGTTATTTAGTTTCTTTCATGAAACAGTAATAATCATTATTTGAATTTGTTCTATTGTGTTTGCTGTGAGCATAGATATATACTGTATACATTGACATCGTTGGCTGTCAGCATGTACCAATACGTTATTAGCTTGTGTTGTTTGGCTTAATTCCCTGCAGTACCTATAAAATTAAAACAATACACTCCTTGCGTGACTGTATCCTAAATTTTAGCTTCTGAACTAACCATAGCAAATGATGAAATGTATTTATCGATGGTTTATTTAAATTTAGTCAATCATACAATGATTTAAAATATTCATTTTGACTTAAGGCCAGAAACTTCTTAAGCTTTATGACAACATGAAGTAAATGCAGTCCTTTCACCTGAAGTGACTTCTGATTCGAAATGTTTTCAATTGCGAAACCTGCATTGTAAATTGGAAACTATAAAAATTTTGTGGAATGACATTTAGTGTGCATTGAAATGTATCCATCAAAATAATTTTGTCATTTTGTGTGTTCGATATTTAAATTTAATCTATTATCATTTTGAATTTCATGCAAATAAGTATTCCTTCTTTTTTGTCTGTTTCTCTCTCTCGCTCTCCAACCTGTCAATGTTCTATATCGAGGCATAATGGAAGTAGGTGCAAATATCTGAATGGAACATAAAATCCGTAATGAATTCACAGAAATTCAAAAATCAAAAGACCCTTAACCAAAGTTTAACCTTGTTCTTAAAAAGGGATCCAAAGTTTTTGCTTATTGTATTAATATAGAGATAAGAGCTTTCTGTACTTCTTATCCATATAAACTTTAACTATGCCAAATCTCACACTCCTCCGTTTGCGCAATATTCTTAAAAAGGGATCCGAAGTTTTCGCTTAGTGTATTAATATTTAGATGAAATGGATGTTATAGTTTTTTCCTGAAGCGAAGTGGTTTAAGTTATGCCTAAGAAATCTATACAGCTCCTTACTGATTTAGGGGTTGTCAAAAGCCATGTAAAATGATCTGATAATGGAAAGGTACACCATGTTGACCAATTGGCAAGTATGCACTATCTTTATACAGTCGTGGTGGAGAAATTAAATTGTTAGTTATAGAACTTTCCTCAAACACAGTACAGGGTTTATATGGAAAGGACAGATAATATGCACCCAACACTCACCACAGTTGAAGGGAGGAGGGCAGCAGCAACACAAAACAACACACAAACACAAAAAATACAATATTTCAGGTTAAAACCCTTTGTCAAGTTAACAGAAGTAAGTGGCTAAGTTAGCGCAAGTCTTGTGTACGATGCAGCCACTCATAGAATGAAATTGACTGTCGGAGGTGGTGGGGGGAGCAACGATAATGTAACCGCAAGTATAAATCACAAGTAAGATTGAAATGGGAAATAATAATAATAATAATCATTGAAAAAATAGTAGTAATAAAAAATATAATAAATAAGTTAATAATAAAAAAAATGAAAACTTTTGTTTTTTTCTTTCTGTTGGACTTGTAAGAAAAGCGGGTACAATATGCCTTGCATTTGTGTATGTAAGGTGCAACGTACTACAGATTATTATTTTCTGACATTGTTGTTGCTGAAATGTATGATTAGCATAATGTGCATTTCAATAACCAGCAAAAAACAAAAAAACAAAAAAAAAAAAGTAATTGAGCTTTGCTTTTAGGATACCTACTGAGGTTAGACAGCCATTATGATTTTCTTATTAGGAGTTAGAATGATGCAAATAGTGGAATTAAATATCATACCAAGAAGATGGTTCTTTCCTTGTTGTAGCAATCCGTTATTTAAAACTTTTATATGGTGTTGTAGCAATGTTTTCCTCATATCCCAGATGATATACTACTTAGTAAAGCTTTAAATAATTTCTGGATGTGTTACATGTCCCAATTTGATATTACTATTTTGCAAAAGTTTAACTGAAATTATCATCCATTAGTTCATTCAACACTGTGATATCTGAGAGTGTTGTTGATTGTTTCAGGCTGACAGCTTATGTTGCCAAGTCATTTCAACAGGCTATGCCATATGTAGCTATAGAGGACCGGGTAATAGAAGAAGCCTTGCGCTGGCTGTCCAACAATCAGGCCCCAAATGGCAGCTTCCCTGAGGTGGGGAAAGTAAGCCATTCGTCGATGCAGGGAGGAGCTGCCAAGGGTCTAGCCCTGACTGCATACACAACCACTGCTTTCCTTGAGAGTCAGGTTTGTACCAGAATTTTACCTGATATCCGTTGAGAAATGACGAGATTTTTGCAACTCAGTAGATGTTTTGTCAGCTCATACATAGTATTTAAAATTACAGTGTTAGACATTATTGCATTGTTTAATAGTATAAACATGTACTTACACACCAATATACAATTTTGGACTAATAGACCAGTAAGAATTACACAACCACACTGAGCTGCTTCCATAATTACAAATGGAAAATTGGTGGTGTGTAGGAACAGGAAGGTATAATTTTCATTTGTTAATCACCACTGGGCTTGTGTTAAAATTTTAGAATCGGCAGATTGGAAATAAACTTATAGATAATAAAATCAGGCATATTATGATTCATTAATTAACCAAGACCCGATATATACAATGTTATTTGAGTTCTTGTCTTTATTATGTGTTCACGCCATGCAACCGTCATTTAAGGTAAGTGATGGTTCATTTTGCTATCCTATTTTGTAATTATTATTAATAAATGTGGTAACCAGGAAATAATAGTAGCTAAGTAGCGAATGGATTTACAACAAAAAAAAAAGGATAGCAAAATGAACCACCTATGTATCCTGCACCACCCTCCCTCCGTGATGTTCTCCTGTTGACAAAGGTCCAAGTCCCGAAATATTCATTGTTTTTCCAATTTGTATATGTTCACCCCATGAAACCATCATCTAAGGTGGTGGTTCATTTCGCTATCCTTTTTTTGTAAATTTATTAATAAATGTGTTATAAGTTCCCATCACCTTTTTTTACACTTGCTGCATGGTAGTCATGCAAATATCCTTTGGGTTCAGGTAAAAGAAGGAAATTGTGCAAGAAGTTTTTCAAGCTTTTCCTATACCACCCGGTAGAAGCTGTCAATATCATTTCACTTATAAAAGAATTATATCACTACCAATTTCGATTTCTCATCTCTCCTGAATTGAGACAAAAATAAATGTGCCACAGAAGTTCCTGAATTTATTGCTCAGAATTATCATCAGCCTTATAGTCCTTGCCTTAAGAGAGATAACAGTTGCATTATTCAGTATTGCTCTTAAATGTAGTGTCGTCTTTATAGAAATCATTCTCTTTCCTTGTTAGTTCTCTGTAATACTGATTATGTCATAATTGCCAATGTAAAACATTGACATTTGTGTTTATGAATATCTCAAAACTCTTCACCTGGTAATTTAGTGGCTAGTTGCTAAAGGAAATACTGTTAGTGAAAGTTCAAACATTGAAAACTACTCTATAGTGTAAAGATATAATCTCAGAATTGTACGATTCTAACTGAATTCTTTCCATGTGACAGGTGCATTGTTTTTATCAAGATACTTCGTTAGTGAATAGTCAAAAAGCTTAGCTCTTTATCGTCAGTCCTTCCAGATGTGAAGTATCCATCTTACACATATTCTGCCATTTTAGCATCACAGCTAACCAGTCAGTTGGTTTTAAGTTAAGCATATCTCTTGTCACAAACTGACTTGATTGTGATGTCAATATGGTATCAATTGCTAAGTTTGTACTACACTGATCATATATATGAAATATATGTAATAAACAGGAGGGAGGAAACAATATTGTGATCTTTTTAAAAGCATGACAGAGTTAACATCATAAACTTAAAATTATCTTGGCCATGAACAGCATTCTCAAAATCATCCACAGGCACTTTTTTAAGGCAATACACTATCAGCTAAAGCAGTCTAATCAAGGAAACTTCCCAATTACAGTGCATGTTACTCGTGTTACACGACACATCAGTTACAAGTATTTTATATTATACTGATTATTACTTAAGTATTACTATCCATGGTCATAGATAGAATAGACTGAACAGCTATTTCATGCTACAGAAACTATTTAAATTTCAGAATAAATGTTATGTCATTAGAATCATTAGAAATAATATCATCCTAAGGGTAAGAATTCAAACAGTTATTCGTTTTCCTGTCTCCCCCCCCCAGTTTTTCCCCCCAATTCTCTGTGCTTTGTTTTCCATGGTCTCTCCATATTGTATTCTTCAATTTTCTCTTTAGTCACTAAAACTTTTTTACACAATTGAAATATTACTTCACATTTCATGGTCTGATCCTTTCTACTATGCACCTTATGTCTTATTGCCTTTCCAACATTATTTCAACATCAACAACAATTGTAAAAAAAATTGTCTGTAAAACAGATTTCTTTGTTATGGTGTCATGACTTTCTGTGTGCTGCATTATTTTGCATTTATTGTGTAAAATTAGCTATCACTGTAAATTTGTCAACAGCGCTACAGACAGACATATGGGAGTACCATAAACAAGGCACTCGAATACATCGTGAGGAACCTGGACAGTATAAATGATACATATGCGATAGCCATCTCAGCATATGCTTTACATCTAGCAGACCACACAATGAAGAGTGCTGCCTTTAATATACTGGAAAGCAGGGCACAAACAAAAGGTATACATATATTTTATTTTTTATCAAGTATCCTTTAAAGTAGCAAACTTAAGTTTTCTTCCAGTCAGTTTAAATGCCTTAACACTGGAGATACAACGATAAGTTCATATACTAAACACAATTTTTGGAAATGTCAGTTATTATGTTTTCTTTATTTCTTGTTACAGATGACATGAAGTGGTGGAGCAGACCACTTGACAAACAAGAGGAGAAAAATCCTTGGCATGCCTTGCCAAACTCTGTGAATGTTGAAATGACTGCTTATGGCCTTCTGACATACCTGCTCAATGATCATGTTTCAGATTCTTTCCCAATTCTGAAGTGGATGGTGTCACAACAGAATGAGGAAGGTGGTTACTCCTCAACTCAGGTATGAAAACTGTGAGATAGATATTAAATTTGGCAGTCAAGACAGTCCTAATCAATGTTTTTCTCCCAAACAATTGTATAAAATTAGGTAACTAGTACTCTTGAATTACATTTAGATTACATCAGCCATAGCTTGCAATGGGCATTCTGTTCATAAAAGCAAAGCTTCTAGAAATCACTTCATCAAAACATATGCTCCATTGTTTTTACACATTTTTGTACCAGAAAAATGAAATGGTCAATGTGTCAAATCAAGTGTTTGTTCAATTTTCAGAATGTCATGAAATTATAACAGCATACACAGCAATAATACAAACTTACTTTTTCCTCATTTTTAATTTGATTTGTGAAGGAGTGCATGCTCCAGTGATGATTTTCCTACTCATTAATTTTCCCTTCTTGTACTTGCTTACTTATGTCCTTTACTAATTTCAATTTTACATTCTTTCAGCATTGTTGGTAAATTTTTCATCACTGCCATTAGTACTTTATTCCAATCCCTGACTCCCTACAAAAGAAAATTTTCACCCTACACCATGCCTGAAATTGAGTACCAGCTTGTTGTCACGGTCATCTCTTCTGTTCCATACACTACAATCAATTCTTCCACAAATATCTTTCCAAGTCTCATCACCAATAAATTCCTTGTACACTCAAAGTACTCTTTTCACCCTCCTACTGTCTTCCAATGAACCACAGTCTAGCTCCTTTATCATGTCAATAAACAATTGCATTCTGCTGAAATTTCTGCAGGATTGTGTTCAGCAGTAATTTCGGCAGAGAAATATATCTGCCCTCCTTTGCACATTTTTGAAGTTTTGTATTTGGTACTCAAATTTGAATCCCACACTATGCGACCATATTCAAGCAATGGTCAGACAAAAGTTTTATAACCCAATTCATTCACTTCTCAGTTACATCCCTTCATTGCCCTTTCCAATAAATGAAGAAATTTGAAATATTTTTCTACCAGTTTATTTTATTTTTTATCAAATGTTAATGCCAAGATATTTGCATTATAAGCCTTCAACAAGCAATTCTTCTCCAACCTTAAAATTATAAACAACCTTTAGTTTTTTTACCAGTGTACCTAATAAGCTGGCTCCTCTTGGCATTTATCTTCAGCCAATGTTAACCTATCCAGCTAGATATCTGTCCAGGTCACTTTTACTGTTCTGACTCTATTATATAACATAATGTCATCTGCAAGCAATTTTACTTCTGATTGTAAACCATTAACATAAAAGTAATAAATAGCAATGGTTCCCATACACTATCCTGTGCCTCTCCCATTTTTACTGTCCCGTCTTTTGATACTGCATTTCATACCCCATCTCTGTCTTCCACACATCAAGAATTCCTCTACTTAGCAAGTCACTACAAGAGTAAGAAGTTCATTAAGGGCATCATGTCCTTCTGTGGCTGTGTATAAAGTTTTATGACATTGAGAAAAGGGAAATACTTGAAGCCAATATCAAAACAAACAGTAATACAGAAAGTAAAGCATTCACAATGAACAAAGAGAAAGGTAGGAAAACATGTGATTGTCCCCCTTTTTTTGCAATATTTCAGCTCTCCAGCCTCTAACTTTGGTAAGTGATGGGTTTAATTTCCCTATCTTTTATTTGTTTTGTCTAATTAGTTTGAAATTTAACATAAATGAAGACATAAAACATAAACAAATAAATAAGAATAAATTTTAAGTTTGGAAAATATTTGAAAGGGGTTCTGCTGCTATGCTGCTAGAAGGCAGAAATCACAGATGTATAATTAAAAATAATATAGAATAAGCCCTAAGAAGTTCTGTTTTAAAAGTAGAGAAAAAGTATATGACAAATTAACAAGAGATAAAGAGTAACTGGTACTTTTAGAATTATTGGATTCAGGAAATTTGAGATGTGATATTGTGAGACCAAGATGTAAATATGTGTTTCCCGTTTGCTTGCAGGACACTGTAGTTGGGATCTACGCACTGGCGAAGTTAGCTGAACGCATCAGTTCCAGTTCTACAAGTGTATCTGTAAACTTCCAGTATCAAAATGGTGGTTCCTCAATTATAAATGTAAATTCGCAGAACTCCATGATTCTTCAGAAGCATTCAGTAAGCATCTACAAATATAGCTAAACTGTAAATGGAGAAAAAAGTATTTTAAGATTTTTTAAGAAAAATTTATTTGGGACATTGTTAAAAAGCTACAGGGAAGGAATCATTAATATAAAGGAGTGTTCCATATATTTAGGTCCACTTGATATAAATTGTGGGCAGCAGCTAGTTTTCTGCTTAAAATAACTGGGAAATGCAATGTTCCAAGTAAAATAGTCTGTTTTTTTTTGTGTGATGTCGAAATATGATCAAGACATATGCGTTATCCAGAAAACTATGATATTCAGTTATTTTTTTTCAATTTTAGTCATGAACTAGGGATATATTATCTGGATATGTTTCCGATACAACCTTTAATCATAGAAATACTCAGTATCATCATCAGATTCAAGGATTAGTCTTCATGAGACTTGTGTCTTCAAATTTTAAAAGGAGAATTGGTCAGTCCATGTTTTCTGTGGACATCTCTCATCCTGTTTTCTAACTGCGTTATACGGATGTATTTTTTTTTTCTTCTTATTACCTTTATTTGGATAGATGTAACCCATCTAGATTGATAGTCATATTCATCCAACAGGATCCTTACTTCTAATCTTTATCTGATATCATCATTGCATATATTTTCTGTCCTTTTAAGTCATACAATTGACTCAAGAAATTTCATTTCTTCCATGTTGATTTTTATTGTTTTAACAGTATACAGCATTCTTCTCCAAAAAGCAAAATGAGATTATGATAATTTTATAAAATTTTATAATGGGTTCAAAATGTATGGAATACACATAACCTGCCACTGAATATGCAACATCAGATTTGTTCTGGTTTTGTATCTAAATTTTAAGTTTTTGTTTAGAATTTGCTATAAATTCTGAACTTGTTTTTAAATTCCTATAGTAATGCTTACTGTAGAAAGTATGATAATTTTCTTAACTGTAATTATATTTAATTTGCATATAGTATATGCAGATTAAGACTTTAAGATTTGCTGAAAGTACTTCGATTTCATTTGACTTTTCAAATGTTAAACAACAGCAAAGAAAATGGGTAAAGATGGGTTTATGAAGAGTATTGTCAGTGCAGGAGGACCATTGACTGATGCATCTAGAAATTTCTATGGCTATATCAGGAAACTGCAGGGAAGGGAGGGTGTAGAGACACTTATAGATAAGGATGGAGAAGAAGTTACTGTCGATTTGAAAAGGCAGAGATTTTAAGTAACTGGCTCAATGAAACCATTAGGGACAATGAATCAGAAACAGGAGGGTCTAATTTGGAGAACGAGCTTAACAACACAATTAGAAATGATGATAGTAAACAATTTGATATTCATCCTGAGGAAATCATGAAGGAAATAAGAAAGCTGAAAAAACATAAAGGGGCTGGTGAAGATAACATTACTACAGATATCTTAAAGATAGCCGGATGTGACATTGTACCTTATCTTGAAATATTATTTAAATTGAGTCCGGATATTTGCTGCTTACCACAGGACTGGAAAAGTGCAATAGTAGTACCGGTACATAAAGGAGGGGCGAGAAATAGAGTTGAAAATTACAGGCCAATCAGTTTGACATCAGTGGTATGTAAATTAATGGAAATATTGATATGCAACCACATCAGAAATATATGTGAGGAAAGTAAGTGGTTTTCAAGCAGGCAACATGGGTTCAGGCAAGGATATTCATGCGAATCTCAGTTGGTGGGATATAAGCAAGATATTTCAGATGAAATGGACAAGGGAGGCCAAATTGATAGTGTAGCACTAGATCTGTCAAAGGCGTTTGACAGAGTAAGCCATAAAATGGTAGTAAATAAGGCAAAAACCATTGGAGTGGATGAGAAAGTGATTTGCTGGGTAGAAGAATTTTTAAAAGGTAGAAAACAGAAAGTTAGGGTAGGAAATGTAGTATCAAAAGAAGTTGAAGTAAAAATGGGTGTGTCACAGGGTAGAGCATTGGGATCATTGCTATTCATTATTCTAATAAATAATTGTGTTGATTGTTTACTATCTGAAATTAGATTGTTTGCAGATGACATAATGTTGTATAAAAGAATCAAAACGATAGAGGATTGTAAACAGTTGCAGGGTGATCTGGACAGGATATCTAGTTGGGTTGGTAAACATGGAATGAAGATAAATGCAAAGAAGAGTCAGCTTATTAGATACACAAATAAAAAACAAAAGGTTAATTATGAATATAAGGTGGGGAAAGAATTGCTTGCTGAAGACTTGAAATGTAAATATCTTGGCATTACTTTTGATTACAAGCTTAACTGGGCAGGAAACATTGGACAGGTGGTAGGAAAAGGTTTAAAAGTTCTGCACTTGTTGGAGAGAGTGATGAGGGGATGTACGAGAGAAGTAAATGAATTGGGTTACAAAACTTTGGTCAGACCATTGCTCGAATATGGTAGTGTAGTATGGGACCCTCATTTTACGTATCAAAAAGGGCTGCTAGATTTGTTTCTGGAAATTTCGCAGAATGCAATCAGTGACGGATATGATAAAGGAGCTGGAATGGGATTCATTGCAAGACAGGAGGAGGATGAGGAGGGTCATGGGAGTGTACAGGGCATATACTGGCGATGAGGCATGGAAAGATATTGCAGTAGGTATGAAAAGTAGTGCATGGAAGGGAAAAGATGACCATGACCACAAGCTGGCACTCGATTTCAGGCACAAGGGTGTGGGAAGATTCTCTTTTTTAGGAAAGGGTGTCAGCGATTGGAATGAATTACCAAGAGAAATGATGAATAATTTACCAAAAACTTTGAAAGAATTTAAAGATAAAATTTGTAGAGGGCAAATGTAGGTGGGTGCAGGATAGGGGGAAGATAGGTGTGTAGGGAAATTGCCACCGGATCCTGTGCTCCATTGCAATTAAATAATAATAATAATAATATTTTACACAACAAAAAAAGTGATCAAATGTTGAAAAATTGGCTAGTACTGGTTTACTTCTCTCCAATTAGGTTCAACAGATATTATTAATTTTGCACAGGACAGAACAGATTAAAATGCTGTTCAAAATATAGTCGGTATGTTACCGGATTAGAACTACTCTTGTAACAATTCATTGAAACCTATGCTGGATTGGAGATTGCAAAAAAATGCTTTAATTATTTGTCATTTTAAAATATGGCTAAGCTTTTTTTTTTTATTGAAAGCAGTATGAATAGGCTATGTTTTTGTGGTAGTTCAAATGGTATCCATAAGTGTTAACTTCATACGTATTTATTTCTAAAACATATAAATCACCGTAATAATGTTTTCAGCTGTCTTCCAAGGTGCGATCTGTCAATGTGACTGCGACAGGTTCTGGATTTGCTGTGGTGCAAGTATCATATCGCTACAATGTGAATGTAACAGGAGCCTGGCCACTCTTCACCCTTGACCCTCAGGTTGACAGGAATTCTGACAGCAATCATTTACAGCTCTCTATATGTTCTGGGTAAATTTCTTTGACTTACTCATCACTCTTCTTATGCATCACTGTTATTTACTTTAAAAATTCAAATGAAAGTATGGTTGATAATTAGCAAATTTATGCATAAAGTGTGCATTTGTTCTGCTTATAATGCATAGTTTTGAAGAAATAAGCAGTAAAAAAGAAACAAAAAATTTAATTTTATTATTTTTTTAGTATGGAAAGAAGTTGTGAAACAGTTTCAAAAAAGTGGAGATGATATGTGGTAACAAATGTAGCCACTAAAGACGAATGTCTAATCTCATTAAATATGGTTATGTGGTAGGTCTGAATGTGTACAACCCTTTTCCATTGCCATAAGTCTAACATCTTACATGACTAAGGTTTTTTTTTTACTGAAATATTGTAAAGTGTGTTCAAGTTTTTGTAACCCTCCTGCCTCCATCTGTGGTAAGTGATGGGTTATTTCCACTATCCTTCCTTGTTTTCATTGCACAGCAGTTTCATCAACACTTTTACCAAATCATTACATTTTTATAGACACTAAAACTTATCAAAAATTATTATTTTTTTAGCCCTTTCATTGAATTGTACACACCTTCTCTATGTAAGTCAATGCACTGGTGTCAATACTTTTATACTGCTAGAAATTTTTTTGGAACCATTGATTCAGAGCTTTCTTTTTATTCTTATTGTGTAAGAATAGGAAAAAAATACACTGGGCTGGTCAAGAAAATTGGATGTGGGAGACAAGCAATATTTTGTTGATCACTAAGAACTGTGACTTAAGTTTATGTGGGTGATAGAAGTGTAATATTTGCAACTCTTTTGTTAGAATGTGCTGTCAGAGATCCCGTGACACATCTGGGTGCCTTTCCATGTACCGCCACAGCCAAGTCAATGGCAGCAGTATCTACCATTTTTTTTAAAGCAATTTGGACCATTTTGTTACCTCAATTTCATCAGTCTTAGTGATGCTACATATCTAAAATTTCTATTACACATAGATATCAGCAATCTAAAGTTTTTTCTTCCCTGTTGCTGATTTAAAAGTTATTCATATGCTAATTTCACCAATTTTGTCACTCGTTCAATCATTGACTGACTGTCTAATTGATGACCATTAAAACTCTGTGGTACATCCTGTAGACAGAGAAAACTGAAATTTGGTACACAGATAACAGTTTACTCAGATTATGAGAAAGTCTAAAACATTTAAATTTCCTTATATCAATCTCTCATCTACCCGAAATGTGAAATCACCTTCTACCCTAATAACTTTATATGCCTCAGATTTAAATTATAGAAGAAAATTACTAAGTTTAACTAATATATTAAATTTTACTTCATTCCTCTTGTTTCTATGGAAGTTAGTAAAAACATTTTTTTACTACGACACCACGAAATTAAAATCACACTGTACTTCCTGTTGTCCTAGAAACAGATGATTTGGTACACTTATAGTTATCATCCTCAAATTATAAGTCCAGTATTGGTGATTTTTCCCTGTATTTATTTGATGGCAACCTGAAATGAGATACATTTTGCCACATCTTTGCAATTTAATTGCATTGCTCTGAATGAGGCTAAGCAAACTTGGCTAACACCTTAACTTAAAATAGGAAAATTTCAGAGCAGGGAGATAAGATTAGATTTAGGTGAAATGATTGTGGTCATACAGGCTCAGTCTGTAGAGCCAAAAAGAAAAGATTTTTTTTTTTTTTTTGTAACTGCTTTACGTCTCTTTTTAACATCGAGGTCTTTAGAGACGGGAAAGGATGGGGGCAAGGAATGGGAAGGAATTCGGCCATGGCCTTTTGAAGGAAGCATCCCGGCATTTGCCTGAAGTGATTTGGGGAAACCATGGAAAACCCAAATCTGGATGCCCGGACGGGGATTCGAACCGCCGTCCTCCCGAATGCGAGGCGAGAACGCTAACCGTTACACCGCCCCGCTCGGTAAAAGAAAAGATGGTGGGTTAACTGTAAAGGGGGGAAAGATGGTTGGGAACTGGCAACAGTTCTTGGGGGAAAGAAGATAAGCACATTGAAGAAGTTGGACATTTCCAAAATTGTGTGAAGAAGAGCAGTTCTCCATCACATATCACTATCTCTTCTTTTAATTTTTTTCAAACTGACAGTGGCATTCATTTTGATGATGTCCTGCACTAGGTCAAGTCATTTATATTGTATTCCATGTATTGAATTTGTGTGTTTGATTCAGTAGACTATATTATCAACTTGACTAGTGACTAAGTATTAACAAGTTATTACCTACAGAGAATAACTCATAATTTTTATACCATTATTTGGACTGTTATATGAATAAAATCTGAAAGTTTTGTTTGGTTCTCAAGTGGAGCAATTTTCATCTGTTCAAAATATTCACTACTTTAACATTTACAGATTTCACAGTGGTATCAGATGAAGTGTCTCCCACTCTCACTTTAAACAAACAACCTATAAATGCTGATAAAATGTTTGCATAAACTAAATTGCCTGACGTTTGTTTATGACTGTTCATTTGATAACTTATACTCGGTATTATATTGGTAAATACCAACAAATTTAAATTTACATGGAAAGAAAGGGAAAATACACCCAACAATCACCAAAGTTGAAGGGAGGAGGGCAGCAGCAACAAAAAATAACACACAAACAAATAAAAAACAATATTTCGGGTGAAAATCCCTTTTTCAAGTTAACAAGGTGGCTGGTCTTGCGCAAGACTTGCGTTCGATGCAGCCACTCATAGACTGTCGGAGGTGGTGGGGGGAGCAATGATAATATTAACCGCAAGTATCATTGCTTCCCCCACCACCTCTGCGTTCTATGAGTGGCTGCGTCGGATGCAAGTCTTGCATCAGACCAGCCACCTCTCTGTTAACTTGAAAAAGGGATTTTCACCCGAAATATTGATTTTTTATTTGTTTGTGTGTTATTTTGTGTTGCTGCTGCCCTCCTCCCTTCAACTTTGGTGAGTGTTGGGTGTATTTTCCCTTTCTTTTCCATGTAAATATTGCCTCGCGGCATTTATTTCCTTTCATTGTTACCTATAACAAAGTTAAATTAGTTTAACATTTTAAATGAAGATACTACACATAAATTATAACAAAACAAATGTAACATCATAAATAATTAATGAGAACAGCTGGAAAGTGTGGTTGGAATTGACATGACTCTTGTGCAGGTTTGTTGGTGGTCCAAATGCAAATGAGAGCAACATGGCAGTGATGGAAGTAAGTTTGCCTTCAGGCTTCACTGTAGACTCTGACTCGCTGCCCAGCCTTGAGATCAGCCAGAACGTCAAGAGGGTTGAGACCAAGGATGGGGATACTGTTGTTGTTCTTTACTTTGACAAGGTTTGAACTAATTTCTAGAAATTCTGTATTAATATATGTAAAGAAACATTACAACAGTGCATACAACACAGAGATAGAGTCAGTGAAAGCACTTGGTTTGATATAGTCTTTTAACTTAATTTCCTGGTATTGCCTCATTTCTACACACTGAGAATGGGTGTATGAGGAGAACACTGACTGCCATTTCTCTTAACTGTGTTATATTCATTCCGCATATTAGCTGCTATCATTTTTAATTTATTTTAATCAGTGATTTACTTTTATTTTCTCCCCTTTATATAACAGTATACTGTGGCAATTGTATCAGTGAAAAATCTTGTTCGTGAGATTTCAGTGAACCTTTATTTTTTGTGCTCCCTAAAATAATTCCAGAATTTGTTTCTTACATCACATCTTTAATATTAATGTAAGTGAAAAAATCATAATTAAAGATGGGAACAGACTAACATTTTTCTTATTTAGTTGTTCATTTTGTACTTTTGGGGTATAATCTATTTCATATCTTTACATTACTGAGTCTTCAAGTTTGTTTTATCTGGTACTTCTATTCAAAATCTGCACTCCACATTCTGTCAGACAAGAAATTTAATCCTATAATATAAATTAAAGTTAGAATCAATATTGTAAGTATATCATATGTTTACTACATCTAAAAAATAGTTATGTCACATTGAAATACAGTAAAATTGTAAGAAATTGTAAACATAATCTTTGGCTGATTCCAAATTGACAATTAGCGACAATTTATTTGATGGATTCAGTTAAAGATTTTTGTTATGACTTTCTAACAGAAGAGTAAAAAGAAATATTTAAAGGAATGAAACACATTAATTCATTTTTATGCAGCATCATTTAATATTTGTGGGACAGTATTGTTACCTGGCATCTTTTGCTCCTGTTCATTCAGTAGGACTTGTTAAGTAGAGAATTATACTTATTGAAAGAATTTAGATGGCACTGCAGTCAAGGCATACTAAATGTAATTGCTGATGAAAATTTTAAAAATTACTTTGGTTCAGTCAGACAATTTTAATTAGATTTATTGCATAAGTTTGGCCAGAAAATACCATGAAAGTTTTATTCACATCAATAGTGTGTTGGAAAATAAGAATAAATTATGATAGTGAAATGAAACAAGACGTGAACATATTAACAGACATGAACACAAAAAGCATTGAAATTTTCAGGTCTTAGCCTTTTGTCAACAAGTAGAACACATAACCACCATGAACTGTGGTTTATTTCCATATCCTAATTTGTAATTCCTTTTCACTACTTAGTGCCCATTATTTCATTTTTATCATTATTGGATTTGCCTAGTGATGTCTGATTTGCCAATTTATGATATGAATGTTGGGTAATATGCTACCAGCATGTATGAAAGATTGATTTGGCTAATTTTCATGAGTAATGTCAGACTTAGCAAAACCTGGAAAACCCTGTGGCTCATCTGTTAGGATAAGAACATCAAGGCTGGCATTCTGAAGTTCAATCTTTGCTGCTGACTACTTTTGTGGTTGTTGTTTTCAGTGATTTCAAATGATCATATACAAAAATACTGTGACAGTCCTGAATTTTAGTATCAAAATTCCTACTTCCTTAATACAAAAATACAGAATATGTTAACACAGTAGAGAAACATGGTTTTCATGCATGAGCAGTCAATGTATAAAACATATTAACTCCATAAAAAGAGAGATAGGGAGAGAGATTATGACGTATTCTGGTTACTATTACTGAATACTATGTGCTGCCCAATTTTGAACACTAGGTTAGCTTAAAATCATATTAATTAATTAAGTGTCTAGAGTATGGTACATAGTTGGCTTCTACAGTTTTCCTCTGTCAGACCAGTAGTTACCAACATTGTATGGTTAAATATCATCAATCCGAAGTGATGATTAAAATTTATCCACATACTTGTACTCGGACCTGCCATAAGCAGGCGTGCAAGGTGTGCACTGCACACTGGCGGCACATTGAGGGGGCGGCAAATCGAGCGATCGACAGTTGCCGCCCCGCAATAGTTGCCACTCCATTGTCATGCAGCGGGCGATTTTTTTTTTTTTTTTTTTAGCTCCACTGCTGCCTCAGGCGGCTGGCGACACTCGGGGTGACAACAATGGGGGTGGCAAATAATGCTCAAAGGGGTTGCAATCGCAGTTTTTTGACCCGGTTTGGAAAACTCCTAGATCCGACACTGGCTGTAGTTATACAGGGGGCGGCATAATCGGTATTGAACGTGGGCATTCAAACAGCTAGTGGCAGGCCTGCTTGTACTAGTCTTCCACCCATTTGTTAATGACTGATATCTTGGCTAACAGTTTTACAATCTTCTTTTCCATACATCCAGTTCCTCCCACCACCAACACTGTTTTGAATATTTGTCTCCTTAATAATAAACTGCTGTAGATTTCAGAAAGTTTCATTCTGCTTTATATAAAAAGAAACCTATATTACACATTAAATATTTGTAACTCGTGTATTGTATCATGCCAAGGACTCATGTTTTTACTGTGCATAAAATTTCTAGTAAAATTCTTGCTACTTCTTGACACTCTTTTGTATTTTTGAAATTGTGAATTTTTAGTTACAATTTTTGATTATCTTGTTATTTAAACTAGAAAGCCATCTTCTAACACTTCCTTGTATTGCAGGGCAAGGGATAAAGTTAGTTAGTTTTGATTAATGAATAATTTGTGTTAATTGCACAAGTCTGAATTCACATTCATTTTGGTTAATTTTCTTACATTTCAGTTTAGCAGATTAACTGTTTAATGTTGATTGAATGGAATTTATGACTTGATAGTGTCTTTTTTTTTATCATTAATAGAAAAATAATAGTAATTCCTTAATTTCACTATTTTTGCAGATGATAAAGCAGGAATACTGCCCCACCGTATCGGCTTTCCGAACTCATAAAGTAGCCAAGCAAAAACCTGTTCCAGTCACCATATATGACTACTATGACTCATGTAAGTAAGAAAAAAAATCATATTGGCTGCTTGTTAGTTGCAGATAAATTATATGATAAGTATAGTTCTATGGAGATTGTGCTTTGTATGACTTACATTTTGCATGATATTGTATCGGTGTAGTGCATGTTTCTTTCCAGTGTTTAATGTTCACACAGTGCATTAGCATATGTTTGTAAAAGATTTCTAAAAAAAATGAAGTAAGCCAATGTTTCATGACAGGTGAATTCAAGAGGGCTGCAACAAACACACAAACATGTACACTTTAAAATATCTTGGTATAAACCTTGATCACATATAGTGTGGCATTTGGAGTGTACACATTGAGACTCACCATATAGATCCTTCATTTTGTGGTGTAATGGATTTACTTTCTCTATTGTTCCTTATCAAACATAATAGCAACAATAAAAATGGTGTAAGGCAATGAAAATAAGGAAGGATAGGAAAAGTCCCTTACACACTACAGATGTAGGCAGAATGTCAACAACAAACACAAAAACACTTTACAATATTTCAATATAATCCTTAACCATAACTAGATGGCACATTCCAAAGGCTGAAATAGCTGCTTGCATCATCATAATAAAATTATTATTCAACTAACTGTAGCCCACAACTTTGTTTGAGTGGACTGTTAGTGTGAGGATTAAAGCAATCAAGTCACAATTAACATATCACCAGTGGTAAAAAAAGGTAACTTAATTCCTTTGAACAATACAATGCTGTTCGGATGCTGAAGTCACAATAAGCTTTTTGACTGCTAGAATTCACTAAATCTGACTTGTAGTTCTTGCGTGAATTGCATTCAATGAAAAATGGTTACTACTTTGTTGACAGATATCTTAAATTTTTAAGCTTTCTGGCTTCACATCAAAATGAAACATACCATGTACCTGGATGATGATCCGTACATTATTTGGAAGCAAGCATTTCAACACACACACACACACACACACACACACACAGAGAGAGAGAGAGAGAGAGAGAGAGAGAGAGAGAGAGAGAAAGAGAGAGAGACAACTTTTAAAAACAATTGTTTCCTTTTCTATGGGTCATTAGCGGTGTGTAAGTTAACAACAGCATCTTGCATACTGTTCAAGTAGAATTAGTAACATCTCTTACACATACAATGCTTCATTTATATCTGTTTAGGAATATATTCATTATATGTGGCTGCCAGGTGGTAAACTCCATTTGTGAGAGGATAGGATTGTGTATAAGGTGTATACTCGGCGCTCACGAAAGTACAGTTGCAGTTCAGGTTAAATACTTGATTTATTTTTAACTTTGGAGAAAATGTTCTCACACACAGGAGTCACTAACCAAAATTATTCGGTATCAGACTACTTCACCAGAAGATAGCAGTGTTTGTGGAAGAAAAGCACACACTCATCACCCAGACCAAGGTTGTATGCTGCGCCTCTCAAACAACACTTCAATATCTGGCCCATTACCGTTCAACGGTCACTACTCGACTCATGCCATTTCTCTCCCATGAGTTACTGCTCGACTCCGCAGAGTCATCTAGAACTATGCTTGGTACTATTGCAGCAATGCGCTGGCTATATGAATATATAAAAATATTTGCACCACCTCTCATTACAGCACCATTCCTGTTGTACCATTACAATTGCCTCAAACTTATTTTTTAAAAAAATCTTAAATGTACAGACTTTATTCCAGTTATAGTTGTGTTATAAATGTAGATATCAGTAAAAGTGAAATAGGACTTACATAAATGAAAAATTTATCTTAATTCAAAGTTATATTTATTATCCAACACAACAAGTTTGTGAAATATGCAACCTTTATCAATATCATTAATTGCTGTACTTTTATAATAAGTTTAAATAAGTCTGTGGGTGTCTTGAATACCAACAGGTAACATTTTTTTATATTGCTATAGTAATGTTAATTCACCTCATTAAAATTATACATGAAATTGAAATGAAGAACCAAGCAATTTTAAAAGATCATAATTTAAACCTATGCACAAAGTTACATTTACTGAAGTTCTGGCTAGCTAAATGAGTGAAGTACAATCTATGACTTGTTTGTACAACCAGTATTGAGAGTTAATTAGATCTTTCAGGCATTGACAGGTCTATAATAATAATGTACATAAGAAAAGAAAGGGAAATTAACACACCACATACCAAAGTGCACGGATGCGATGAGAGGGAACACTAAAGCTGACAAACAACTACACAATATTTCGGCATTTTCCTTGTTCACAAATAGAAAAACGGGCCATTAGGCTCGGAACGTGTGTGCACAACGAACATTACCCAATGACTAACCGTGTAGTGGGGGAGGAGGGGGGGGGGAAATGGCTAAGGAGTAGACTATCGATATCGGTATGCAATGTCTGAGATAATATATTTAATATATTGGCAGGCGATGGTAAAATGAGCAAATGTAGTAATGGTACGGTATAAACATGGCGGGGGGGGGGGGGGGGGGGGGGAGGTAGTGATGGGTTAATTGGAATTTAACGGTGGTTAAGTCCAGGTGGGTGTCTCGTATCCAGGATATTCTGGTACGCTAGTTCCCATCTCCGGAGTTCTGCTGCAGTGGTGCTGTCAGGGAAAACTCTGACTGCTCTCACAGTAAAACAGTTGTTGAGGTTGTTGGAATCATGGCTATTGGCATGTTCTGGTACTGGAAGGTACAGGTTACGAGTATGGACTGTTTGTCTGTGGCCATTCATTCTAACAGAGAGTTGCTGTGTGGTGAGGCCTATGTAAGAACTGGTGCAATAGCGGCAAGTTAGTTGGTATATAAGATGAGTGGTTGAACAGGTGGCATGTCCAATAATGGGGAAAGTTTCTGCTGTGGTGGGATTGGAATATGTAATGGTGGGTGGAAGCATGCTGCAGGTTTTACAGCGGGGTCTATTACAAGGATAAGATCCATATGGTGCTTTGGAGAGTCTAACGGAGGGTATTTGTGGACTAGGATGTTCTTAAGATTGGGTGGTCTGCTAAAACATGCACGAGGGACATTGGGTAGAATTTTGGGTAGGAGAGTACGCATTTCCGGAAATGAGCGAAGGAAGTCATACCCCTGTCGCAAAATATGGTTGATGGACTCGAGGCCAGGAGAGAACTGAGTGACAAAGGCAGGGCTATGGTTGGTTTTTGTAGGAGACAAGTGAGAGTGGTTACGTGGAGGGTGGTTGATCGCGCGGGAGATCTGTTTATGTACAAGATCCCTGGGCTAACAACGGGAAATAAGGGCTTGGGATAGGTTTTGTGAGTATTGATGGAGAGAATGAGCGTCAGAGCAAATGCGACTTCCACGGATGGCAAGGCTGTATGGGAGGGAACGTTTGGTATGGAATGGATGGCAGCTATCAAAGTGTAGATACTGCTGTAAATTAGTGGGTTTGACGTGGACTGCGGTATGAAGGACACTGTGCCTGAGCATGTTGTCAACATCGAGGAATGTGATGTGTGAGTGGGAGTAAGTCCAGGTGAAATTGATGGAATTGTTGCTATTGTTAATGGAGTGGAGGAATTCAAGGTGGTTATCGCTGTGGGTCCAAATCATAAATATGTCATCTATGTATCTGAACCGCACAGTGGGTTTAAAGGGAGTGTTGTTCAGGAAACGTTCCTCCTGACGACCAAGGAATAAGTTGGCATAAGTTGGAAAATAATGTACAACTCATAAGATAAATATTTATCGTCCACCTTACCATTTCTCTGCATGTTTTGACATCACCTCACCTTGCAATCTGGCATAATATGTTTCCAAACACATCAACATTTCATAACTATACGAATTGTTATTTGTGAATATTTTATGTCAATTCCCAAAATAACTGATACAAAGTGTGCTAAAAGCTTTTCCATTAAATGGCCTAGAGTAATGGGAATGAAAGTATATCTAACATTTACTAAACTATTAGTGATGTTTCTACAATATGCAAATTTTTGTGGTTCCTTACTGAGTGAAAAACCTTATACGATAATGCATTTCAGCTCGGCGTGCCAGAGTTTTCTACGAGCCACGCGTTTCAACACTGTGTGATATCTGTGAGGGTGAGGACTGCAGCTCGGTTTGCTCAAGTTCCAAGCCTGGCACTCTCAGTGATGGTCGTGCAGCACCTGGTAGTGGAGTTGGCTTATCTCCACATCCTGTAGCAGCTGTTGTACTGACACTTGCCTTCTGGCTACTCTTATGAATAAGCCTGTGAATCCAGCCCGTTTGAAAAGAGTCGTCCACAATTTATTTAAAGATTTGATGTGGGTGAAATTTTCAGCAAATGAGATACATTTTATAAGATAAAGATCAGAAAACTAGTCGGTCATGTTGTTACAAGTTCAACAAATATTTGATGCACCAATTTTAAGACCACTGTATTTTGTAGAAAATGGCCAGATTTCTTCTAACCATAATAATCCTGTTTTGTGTATAAATTGCTCTGCATTCATGAAATTTTATACAGTGGAACAGTAATCTGTAATTCACCAAGAAGATCAAAATGTATTCAACTTTATGATTTGGATAGATGACTTTATGGGAGTGACCTATGTCCCATCAAATTTTTGTGGGAGATGTTAATAGCTTGCAAGTGAAGTGAAAATATTTGCATTTGTGATACAGACTTTGATGATAATATGAGTTGAAAAATTATTTTTGTGTACGGTGTGGAAGATATATCTGTGTTTCTCATACTTACACTCCAAATGTTTGCTAAGAATTTTGCAGAGGCCTTTCTGCATGTTCTAGCATGAACGGTGTGATTATAATTTTTGTTATTAATGTGTTACATTTGCAATTAAGACATATTTGTGTAATGTTTCTCCAGGATTAACATTTTGTAAATGTTAAGCAGTCAATCAGTACTGACAAATTTGTTGCTACATGATATACAATTGGGACATTATCTGTTAAGCTTTTGAAAATTATTATTTGAGTAAGTGTGAATCTAAATTTTCTTTCCTGGAATTTGTGTAATTTAATGTCAAGGGCCTTGATGAATTATAAACAATGAATAATAATATTCAAAGTCTAACTTGTGTTTGAATTTTTACACATTTCATGCAGTGAAGATCTGAGACTGACTGCTCTCCATGATTCAAACAAAGATCTTTTTGAGTGTCCATGTATGTTAGGATGAAAATGTTTGTTTTTTCATTCCAGTTCGGTATTTTTCATTATTTTTATAGTGATTGTGAAATTTGTTATATAATCGTAAAGGCACAAAAGTATTTTCTTCACACTTTGAGTCTTTGTTGAGAAAAAAATATATATAATAATACCATTGGTCAATTTTAATTGAAAGTTAATATCAGTGTGTTGTTTTTATAATTTATCTTTCTATTAAATTTGCTAACATTTTGAAAGAGCATAAAAATGTAGCTATTAGAAAAGAAAAGTTAACAGCGTTATTACATTTGTCACCTCTAACAATGTTTAAATTTCAGATTTTTCAACACTAATTACAATTTGTAAGAACTGACTATTGACAAAAGTACCATAGGTCTAGAAAATTTTTAATGTTCCTCTCTATTTTTAAGATGCCAGGAAAATTACTTAAACTAATTTCATAATTTTATACTTAAAGACTTTCGCTGAAAGAAATGTATATTTGTTAATAATGTAATTTTAAATAAAAATGATTAATTTTTGTAATTGTGGCAAATTATTTTATTAATTTACAGTGTGATGATTAGATATATTAAATCTTTGCAACAAGTCTTTATTGGGTGATTTTCAATTAAAGACAGTTTTGAGGAGATGTCACTATTTTGGTTTGCTGATTGAACTTTGCATATGTAAATGAAAGCGAATGACAATATCGACTTTTGAGCGTTGCTGTATAATACTGGGAAATAATCTTTACTCCACCATCTTTTAGAAAGTAATCTGCTGTTTACTTTCTCTGATCTAATGTACTTGATAAGAAAGGGCGAATTTTAAAAACATCTAACGGTGTTTTGACTGTGATTATATTTTTAAAATGTGTAAAATGGTAACAACATGGAATGCTCCCTACTGCATCCTAATCAAAACACTGATGACTATATTAGTGCTGATGTTCCAGCATGCTCTAAGTCTCCATAATTGATTTCCTTTGTATCATAGTCAAAGGATGTTGTGATGATGTTACTG
This sequence comes from Vandiemenella viatica, assembly GCA_031002005.1. NCBI lineage: Eukaryota > Metazoa > Arthropoda > Insecta > Orthoptera > Morabidae > Vandiemenella > Vandiemenella viatica. The sequence goes on along the minus strand of JARYHS010008074.1, from coordinate 28,178,424 downwards.
AAAATTTTATTTCTTTATATATTTTTAATCCTTTCAGTTGTATAATGATATAACCATTTCATATTTTCTTCATAGTTAATCTCTGCTTTGGAAGTAAGAATAAGTCATTCTTCCCTATTCTTTTCGTACTTGGTCGTCAAAGTTCTTTTCTTGACTAATCTTGTGTAATAACACCTACTATATCCGTTATTTATTTATTTTATCATATGGCTGAATACAGTCAATAAAAATATATGTATTTAAAATATCAACTGCATAAAAATATTGCATAAGACTATAATCTAAATAAAAGAATTGCAGAATGAAAATTGTAGGTTGGGCTTTCTAATCAATCTGTTTGTTCATGGCAACTCAGGTGTGAAAGTTTCTATTGTTCTCTGAAAACTCTGTAGGTGTGAGGCATTCATGGTTTGAGATTCTAGTTACTAGATGTAGACTATCACATTTACCTCAAAAACAGTGAGCCATGATTCTTTCAGAGCCTATTTAACGATACCCAGATTTCATGAGCATAGTTGTAGTTGAAACAGATGAAGTACCACTTGTCTGGAGCTAGGTCTTTCCATGGAATTGGTGGAGCTGGTTTACTGTCATATCAGTTTTCACTGAGATTTTTGTAGACTGTAGGAGTGTGATGGGATTTTAACTGGCGAGACTAGAACTTTCTATATCTTAGTGAATGGGTAAATTGTGGTTCTCCTGAAAGCATTTTGTATAATAAATGCTCAGTTGTATTTAAACAATGATTTGTGTAGTGTAACGAATTACTAGACCTAGTTATGATATTTTGTTTCAGTTAATAAAGACAGAGAAATGCATATTTTATATAGTGCAGGATGCTTAAAACATCATAGTAAGAATTATTTTGCCATATCAGTTTCCCTTGTAAACTACTTTCCCCCTCCAATTACGATTTTGTGACAGCAGAACTGTAGCTGTAGTTAATTCCTATCTGATCTGTAGCTGATCTGGTATATCTATCATTTTAACTCTCAGGAATCTCACAAGCATTCTCTATATTTGTTTTCATTAAATACGCTTACACATTCTTCATGAATGCTTTTATAAAAATAAATTTGTAGCAAATGCCAGCTTTAAAGTCACTTCTGTTCTTCTAAGTCAGAAAATTAAATCTACAAAGAATCTCTTCTGTCTGTACAGTTTTACTTATTCCTGAGAAATAATTATTTTATTTTTCCTTCTTCTTGTAGACTGTTGGTTGAGGTGCTCTACAACTATTTCATGTTTGTATTTGATACCTTAGATTTAATGCATTTAATTTCTCATTCCCCCTCCTCCCCCCTCCCACCAATAAGTTGCTTGTTACATACAGTACAGTACCACTGCTGATTTTCATCATGAAGATAAAGGAAATATATAAAATTTGTCATGCAGTGGTTGTAAGGGTCGAAGCTGATATTGGGGTTAGGATATCAGTCGAACAACCTCAACTACAAACTCCACTTGCACTTCATCTGATAAAAAAAGAATTAAAATTGTTCAAACTATTAACTGTGGTATTCCTTGAATAGTCCAACTGCAGAGTAATATCGGTCGCCACAATCCTATTTGACCTTAGGAGAGAAAGATAATGTTGCAAAAATGAAAGACTGTACTGTTCCAATAATAAAGTTACTATATTCTTCAAAGTTCACTGAAATTCACATATGTTACAGTTGACATAGGCACTCAGACTATTCTTCACACGAAAATTGCAAGTAATGAAGCAAGAACAGACCGAACAAACCCCAAGCAGAAAATTTTAAAGTTTCATCATGGATATTCACAAACGCGCTGCCGTTCAAATGCTATCATGGCTGCCCTGCCATGTGTCCAATCTTACTTCCTGGTTCTTCTACCCATCAAGCACCGCGCTTCGCCGCGCGGCTTCTAAACCACATGTCCTATCACTCCAATGACTTCCCAGCATCTGACATGGCATCAGGCTAGCAAGGTCTTATATAGATTAGCATTTTCACCACGCACGTCAAAAATGGCTAAATGAAAATATTTTAACTGAGAGCCCTCGAAAATTCAGTGTATGGTGCGACTCCTCAGGATTGTTTCTTGTTATGGGGACTATGGTTCTAAAGTTTCTGAAATCACCATAAAACTTTAATTGTGTTTTGACTAGTTTCTCTACTTCCGGTAAATTGTACGACCTATGTAGAAAATTTTAGAATATTTTATTTAAACCCTTACCAGATTATTCTCTGCTGTCTGTGAATGGAATAAGTTGTAAGTAAAGATTACAATCCCACACTGTTTTCAGTCCTGCAGAACATTTGCAGGATTGGCGTCAATTCTGGAGGGTCCGCACAAGCTTCTAAAGTCTTATCAAGTTATATAATAGGTGTCTAGTTAATTGATTAATAAATCAATTTTAATATTAAATAATAAAAATCAGCAGTTATAAATATTTTAGTTAACAAAATGATGTTAATTTAATAATATCAAGCCTCTATCAAGTACACTCTTGTAACTATTAACATAAATTAATCTGTTATGTATTAAAGTAATCTTTTCATTTTTAAATCAAATTCTGATAGTTAAGTAAATATATAAACATGACAAATCAGTTTGCAAAATAATCTGTCTATCAACTAAGCAGTCAATGAATCATATTTGTTGGTATTTGTGTGTAAGATACATAACTAAATAGTAAAATGGGTTCGAACCCCCGTCCGTGTATCCAGATTTGGGTTTTCCATGGTTTCCCCAAATCACTCCAGGCGAATGCTGGGATGCTTCCTTCAAAAATGCCATGGCCGAATTCCTACCCGTTCCTTGTCCCCAGTCCCATCCCACCTCTAATGACCTTAGCCGTCCACAAGGCATAAAGCCATAAGTAAAAAAAAAGTGTAAATCTCACTGAATCTTAAAACGATAAAAATTTTGTAGATTAAACAGTCGCTTATTCTTTTGGAAGATAGATATTAACAATCAAATAGTATTGATTGTTTCATCTACCACTTCTCAATCAGCTGCATATATAGCCACTGGCCAAGAAGGATTTTCCTCCTTCAGGCAGCGTGCCCTCATTCCATAAACACTCCAGAGAGGTTTATATTAATCCCAGTACTTTGGAGCACAATATCATGATTAGGAATTGTGCACTATCATCAGTCCTAACCTACTGACCAAGTCTCAATGGAAATTTCTTCCACCATTAAGGATCTATCCAGCTAATACAGTGTTAGGTGCTGACACCACCACTCTGTCGCAACCAACCAACTGACCTAACGGGATGGGTTATCATTATCTTATAATACAGAATAATTTAGGAGATTAATATATTGAATGATTATAAATATTAGACTTTGTATATAATAAGGTTGGAATTTTATGACTGTTATTACTTGGTCGACTGCAACCTTCTTAAGTATATAGTTAGAAAATAGGTAGCATAATTCAAATTAATGTGAACAGCAAAAACAAATGCAAGTTCTGATAAATGCGTAAAAGTAAATCTGTTTTTCTACGAATATTGCAATTGACAAACACAAACATTTGTTGATGCAATTCAAATGTCAACAGAGTGTAGGCAATTGGGCCAATGAATGTAACCAGTTGACCCAGAAAAAGATGATGGGGCAGCTACACCACGCAGACAAATGTTTACTTGCCATTTTGCAGATTGCGGATCCATGTAAATTTGTGCGGGATCCCACAGGATTGCAGATGCTTTGTTGGATTGTGATCCCTACTTGTAAGCTTCAAAATTGCATGTGTTGTTATTTGTTTTGTTGACCAAAAACAGAATAATGAATTCAAAATTTAGAGAAACTGGGAAAAAGGAGAGGGGGGGGGGGGGCTCGTTGTATCTAATAAAAACAGAGGAGTTCAAAAGTAGAGAATAGGTTTTTCACATTATTTTTTTCTCTTTCAGAAATAAAGCCATTAAAGTTTTTTGGTTTTTATATTATTTTTGTCTTAAAGCCTATCTCAATAATTCTGTTACTTAAAGGAATTTGAAATTTGTCTCCAAAATTATATCCTATGTCGAAACAAATGTGTGTAGTTTCTAAATTTCAAGAAAAGTTTTTATTTTGCAGTCACTTTACCATCAATTCTGTTTTATTGACAGTGCACTTGATTAAATGAATATTATCCATACTAGCCCCCTTGAAATTTTTTAAACATCTTAACTTCCTTACAGTTACTTCGGGATCGATTTTATTTTGCTAATTCTTCTTATAAACTGATGTTGAAAAGGGGTGATTACTGGCATTAAGTTAAATAATTAATTATCTATCACCATTACAACTAGAGGAAACTTCTGAAGTAAGACAGGAAAATAGTATATAGAGTAGCACTATGGTTTTCACAGTGCTATTTTATGCAGCACGTGTGAAGGTGTCTTGAAGCTAATGTGTAGCAGTGAGATGTTATTTGGTACGGTAATTTATGCTTTTGAACAAAAATTAAGTTGCCTTCAGTACTCTTCAACGAGTCAAGAACTGCCTCAGGAACACTTTGGGAGAGGAAAGATTGAATGGATTATGCCTGATGAGTGTGCGAAATTTCATAAAAGAACAGCAAGATATATTGACAAACAAAGTTATTGAAAAATTTTCTGAGAATCCGAGACGCTTAATGTTTACATAAAAAAACTATTATTCAGTTACAATCTTAATTAACTACATAGTAGGGCCTTATATTAAGTGATTGGATTACTATATTAATCAATAATAAAAATAGTTTCCTCAATGGGTTTGAGTTTAATTCTGTAAGAAATCATGTTTCAGTCTCCAAGGCTGCTGAGGTTGGATGAGTTTGCAACATGGATAAAAACACAGTTCGGTAATATACCTGATGCAATTTGCTTCTATAAGACACTGTACTTTAAATTTTGCAATCCATTTCATTAATGTGGTTCTCGTAACTCTATATATTTTGGCAACTTTTGAAATGCTGTACTCCTTTGCTGATATTATTCCTTGTAACATTCTTCCTATCTCTCCTCTTATTCCATATTTTTTTAATTCTAACTTGCATTGATTATACACTTCTTCTATTGCTTTACTTTTTCCTGCCATAATATCCATGTTTTAGCCTCAATTGTTCATAGTTTTTACTATTTGTCTATCTATTAGTGAAGATTGGTATTAATTGCCTTGTATCTAAATTTACGTTATCATCAATTTTAAGTCCAGGCAGAACCCCTCTTATATTTGAATTTTCAAGAAGTGCCGATCGTAAAATTATATTAAAATAATTCTGGATCTCTTTTAAATTGTGTTGATAAATAGCGGTATATATTTAGAACACATAAAACTTTTTTGTATGAAGAAAAACTCTCGTTGTTAAAAATTTAGTGAGACAAAAAAAATCCCATCCACCTAAATGATATTCGCCAAAAATGATAAACTTATGTGAAATAGTCGCAATATCGTCTGGGTTTCTAGGTGCAATTTGCTGCGACTTTTTTTCTTGTTTCAGCTATTTGGGGAGTTTTTATGGTTGTGTTTGAGCGTATGTGTCCTACATATTACATATTTATACACAAATCCAGACAAACGAGATTACTTATCCAAAGGCTGCTTACCATGGAGATCCATGCTCCAAGGTGCTTACAGGTATATGACGCCAACGGAGTCGTTGGCTCACACAAGGTTCCAAAGGACCATTTTGGTGGTTTTTAAACACTTTAAATTTTATGTGAAATAAGCACTTTCGTCAAAAAATAAATAATAGCGAGCAAATAATGTGTACCAATAAACAATCTTTCAAAATAGTCAAATAGCCACCACTTAATGATACCTGGAGGACATTTGGATGGACAGATCTTCCGAACATGCCTAATTATCTCTCCAATATTCCATGGTTTCTTGAGATCACTCAAGGAATGGTTCGTTAAAATAAGCCATGGTCCATTTCCTGCTCGTTACTAACTGTAGTGATACAGGTTTCAATAACTCTCAAAGCTATATTTCTTTCCTTTAAAATAAATAAATAAAGAAATTGACTAATAAGAAGCAGTTTCACATTTACATTTTCTAATTAAATAAACAGCTTCATCTCAACGCCATGAAAGCCTAGCGTGATTAAAATGCTTTTATTTATACCATTTGCAGTGTGTATTTGAGTGCCTGATTGCTCCTAGGGTAAGTATAATTGTTATTAACGATAATTGAGATTACAGTCTTGCGGAAGTTTATTTTCACGTATATTTACGATTTATACGCATTAATTTTTTTTCACAATATCATATACGTTTTTTCAGTAACGCCCTCTATAATTTATTTCAGTCCTTGACTGCCTGACCAATGAATGAACACGTTCCCACTCACTTAGAAATTTTCTTGAATTATCCATGCAGTGGATTTTTTTTTTTTTTTTTTTTTGCGTACTTGCAATTTAAGCCTTTAAAATAAGTTATTTAATTTATTTTATAAAACACGAGTAAGACCTATTTGTGGGATTGTTTCTTTTCACCTCGATAAAAGTTTTCTTCCTTTCGCCCGTATTCTATAAAGAAGTCTGGTGGCTATTCTGGCCGCTACATCACCGTCTTTCTCCCCAGGCGCCTTAGCGCAAAAAAGTGCTCTTTCAGTAGAGCGGAAATGCGATTTGGCTATAAGGATGTTAAGCAAATTTCGCACCTTTGATCCGGCTCGCAGGAAAGGCGGCTCTCGAAAATTAAAAGTGAGACAGATGTACAAAAAGACGCTTTCTGATAGATGCTAGTGTTACTTTTCCATGTGACACGGAATGAAAAGATAATTCGTTTATTCGGTTGATTTATTGATTCCGAGCCATCCTAATCATAGAAAATTCTTAAAAACTTTCATAAACTAAGCTTAAAGGATAAATTAAATGTTTAAAAATATTTTGAAGTGTTACTTTAATTGAAATATGTTTGCAATAAATGGAAACATGCAAATATATATTTATAACGTGTGATTATTTTAGGCCATTTTCTCCACAGTTGCTTGTTAAAGTAATAATAATTATTTTTACTAAATACGCCAGTACAACTGTTGTTTTGGTAAGTCTTTATTGAATATTTTGTTATTTAAGATTTCTTTTTCCAGCTTTTACTCAATAGAAGAATATTCGAAACATAGGCCTATATAGAAACATGAAATTGTTTGATGTAAGTAATTGATGTATATATCCAATTTATAATTATGTTTGACCAACGTCATTGCAATACATTGTATGGATATTTTGACTGGAAGAAAGACTAAAATTCTGTACTAATAGTAATGTTGAACAAACATTCGTTTCGTTCTTTTATTATATTTGAATTAATCAAGAGCTGATGACTAATTCATTTCTTTTTGGTGTAGTTGTAGGTTTCTGAGAGACGTACCTCAAGTGTAACTTCATTATTATATTTTTCGCTATAAAAATAAAGTCTTAGCAATAACGGTCTGTGATTTCAAGCGGAAGGTACTTTAACCACGGTTAACGTATGATTCTCAAAAACATACCGGGTAGTCATCAAGTTGTACTATTAGAATAATTTGATAATGCTGTTTGTATTTAATTTAAAGTGCCTTTCCATTGCCGGAGAAACAACAACTATATTAGGGACCAATTTGAGAATGATGAAAAGAACTCAATAGCTAGTTACCGTTTTCAAGATAATTATATGAACTAATAATTAATTTATTAGGAATCTGAAGCTTTGTTTAACAATCACTAGAAAAAATATTTCGTGGAATATATCAGTGTAAGAATTTAAAAAAGTAAACCCTCAAATTTTATGGCAGTTTAGTTCTATTTAGACCAAGGCTCCTCGGGCGGCACGGGGTGTTCCATGGGCAAGTTGACCCAGTAATTAACTCTCGGGCGGACAATAATACTAAGTCGAAAGCTCTATCACTCACCATTTGCGTTAACGTTTTCATTCTAAAAATAAGATGACTTACCTCTGGTGTGGACGACTTGATTGACTGAGTATCTGTAGACATAATTAAACAAACCTGTTCGTCTCAAGTTCACAAAAAAAGCAATAATTAAATTTGGAGTGAAATAAATTTTTAAAAAAATGAGAAAAGGAGTCTGACAACAAAGGCAATAAGTTTTACTCTTTTAATAATTGGTATACACAATTTGTAGTGAACATATATATAATATATATTTTCATTTTTTAACATAAAACATCGTTTATTTCTCATTATACAAAATCTCTCTTAAATGGACAAATTGATATACTGTGGATTTGGTACAAAAGGTGAAATTGTAGTAAAATCTTTGGTGGACGTTATGGTGGCGGCGCCTGCGGCGGTATCAGAAACTAGCCCACAAGGTTGGGGGATCCCGCCAAGGCTTTACAACTCATTTGAACATAGCTATCCGCGTGAGATGGAATGATGAGTTACAATCAGCATATTTCATTCAGTTTTGAATTGAAAGGCATGTTAATCGTTCTTCTTTGCTGCAGTATGTAAGGGCAGAGTGAAAGAAGGGTTTACAATTTAAAGAATGGTAGTTATTTTTACTATCGTGAATTTTAGCTAGTAGATTGGAATTAACTGAAATATATTGACACAATTAACACTTTTTTTATTTAATATTTCTTTATTGATGTACTGACTGGTTATACAGCCAAAGATATCTCGATTATATTGACATTTATCAAACAGACGTTCAGTTTTTACCGATTGTCATGAAACCAGTAACTATTGCATGTATGTTGTTGGAAATGAAAACTGCTAAACCAATGATGTAAGGGCTAGAAGAAAGCGCCAGGTAATGAACTTAAAATGGCGTGCATATTATTAATCATCGCTTCTCTCTTTATGTATCGGTCCTGCGTCGAATGTCTAGCAGTGCTACCATTGCATCCCATCCCAGAGTATTTCTGGAGCAGGATACCACCACTTCGCTCAGAATGAATGGAGTCGGAATGCACGTAAAATTGTGCTTGACCTTCGACACACGATATATAATTACAGGCAGGGGCGTAGCTATCGGAGGGCTAGGCGGTGCCGTGCACCGGGGCCCCCAAGCTCGGGGGGCCCAAGCTCAGCTCAGGGAGACCCCTTAAAGTTCAGTAGAGCTAAAAAAAGTCGCCCATCTGGCCTGAGGGCATAAAATATTTTTTTTTTTGCACCGGGTTAACCTAGCTACGCCATTGTTTACAGGGAAAGAGCGTATGCTCTCGTAATACATCTTACCTAACATGTTGGAACTTCATGATCAGAGAAAATCGTCAAATGCACCAAAAATCAGTAAAAGAGGGCAAAATCAGGAAAACCTGCATGATATGTGGATGTTCATTACATTTGGTGAAATTCACGAGTTCAAATAAAGGAGTTGGAGGGCGTGGAGAGTAGCTAGAAATTACTGCAGTACATAGTTAATAACTGATATGATATAGTAGCTGGATTGGGAGTCACTGCAAGACAGGAGGGAGTTGAAGAGAATCCTGGGAGCGTACAAGGCTTATGCTGGTGATGTGGTTGTAAATATACTGGTACAGGATGTAGGAGTAGTGCATGGACGGTAAAAGCTAGCACTCGATTTTGATCAGGGAATAGGAAAAATTTTCACTTGTGGGTAATTGTATCAGGGGTTAGAATAAATTACCAACGCAAGTGATGAATAATTTACCAGGAATGCAGTAGGATTTTAAGAATATAAATTAGTAAATGGCAGAAGTAAATGGGTAGTGGAATTTACACTCAATACGATAGGCTGATAATAAGAAAGGGGTAAACAGATGACTATGAAAATTGCTACGGAAGCATGCTCTCAATCGCAATTAAATACAATTCAGTTTAGGACACTAATGTTACCGCAGCTGGCCTTGGGAAGGACGTTTGTGGTGTCTTAGTCTTGTGTGATTTGGTATTTTTCGAATTCATTACTTGACGAGGTTTATAATTTTCCAGTGATTCTATGTCATAAAGGAAACCCGTAGTCTAGCCTCGGACGTTGAGACGTGATGTGACAATGCCGATCACCCATAGGCATACTCTCTGGTTGTTGGTGCAAATAGAATGAAATAATACTAAATCACTAAACAATTAGGGACTTATATGTTATAATAGTTGATTATACTCTTGTTTTGAAGAATTCAGATAGGGTTTACGCCAATATTTCCAACCTTGAACAGCAATTAATTAACTCTTTTTAACTGTTCTAACACACATTAACCTTATCATGGATTCTTTTATCTTGAGAGAACGGATTTCAACTTCATTGAGATAAATAATCTGCGTGATAGACGTAGTTCTTAAATGACAGAGTGACTAACGGTCCTAAGCAACAGTACTTTGATTACAGATATAGATATAATATACGCACAAAATTTCATGAAAACAATGTATCGAAATAATGACTTTTCTACCATTTTCCCATTTTTTTTGACGCCACCGGAAAGAAAGCACAATTTTAAAGCAACATAACATTATTTTTTAAAGCTTTATTTAAGCTCCAAAGGATTAATCTGTAAAATAACGCGGGATACGACCTGGATCGATATTGGTAGAAGAATTAGGAGTATCGCGGGGAAGGTTAGAGTTTACCATGACCACCAACTAGAACTGGATTTCAGGTATAATGAAATGTGAAAATAATTCTTTTCTACGTAAGGGAGTAGGGACTGTAATAATTTATCTGAAACAGTGAAAGAATTTAAGATAAAGATGAATGAAATACATGATGTGCAGGGAAATTTCCACCGATGCATTAACAACACATAAACTATATTAAACTAATGTATGTCCAGCTATTGACATAAATTTCGTATTTTCAAATGATATGGTCTAGGAAAACTATTATGATAACTCTTCAAAAGGAATCCAATTGACAAAATTGTGAATATAAACAACTTTAAATGTATTTTAGGCAACACTGTGTTGGAATAGGCTACTAATGTGACGTATAAATGTCGGTGAAGATCAGTTTGATGCATCGCTCAACGCTGTTATCAACTTAAACATTTCGGCAGTTTATAATATAACAGTGGTCCTAAAACAAATGAAGGTCTGCAAATAATAACCACGTTGAAAAAGTCATGCATAAAAACAGACTAATATTTAAGTATGTGCTATGAATACAAAAAAAAGTAGCGTAGCTGTGCAATCAAGTTGTAACCGTTAAAAATGTCGATTCCTCTTGTATAAGTCGTTCTTACTTATATTTTACATAGAGTCTTGAAAGGAAAAATACTGGTCCAATTTAGGAGCTAATATACTATAACAAGGTTTCAAAAGATGATTTGTTTAAATAATTTCATTTACAGAATCAAACGTTGAGAAAACCGATGTTTGATATTATTTTAACAAAATTTACTAGCTATCTTAACCGAATGAACATTGAGGGCAACCTGAATTGACTTAACGGACATTATAATTCGCTATTTCCTTTAGTGACGTTAATAAATCCTTTTCCTGGACGATTTTCACGAAATTTCGGTTATATTCATCCAAATAAGTTATTGTGCGCTACGGTTGCGACTCTCATGACAATCTGATACAAAAAGTACGTGTTTTTTTTTAGTGTGGACAACTTAAAAGCTAAGTCTACAAAATATAATTAGAAAATGCCTGAAGTCAATATTTGAAAGAAATAATCGTAACAAAAACCTGTGCCATAATGAACGATGCAGGAAAAGTCTTCAGCATCAGTTTTAAAGCTACAAAAGGGAAAGCGTGTGTTTTATTAGTCGTGTTTGAAACATCGTAGACGCTGGATATTAGCACCGATAAACTGAGCATAATTACATTATTTTGCGACTTTTGTGTTACACGGCCAATGATCTCGCGCGTTGAGGGCACGAACTTTCATTCCATCTCACCTCCCCTGTGGGTATACGGTTTCCTCTTCCGCCGCAGGAAGCATAAGCTCTGGCACTAATACTATGCTACACAAATCAGCAGCTGATAACTGAGTACACAACTCTAAAAAAATATCCTCGTAACAAAAATTGTGATACGTGTATACGAAGCGCGTCTCATGTCGCAAGCATTTCCTACTTAATTACGCGTCTAATGTTTTTATTCTCACAGCAGCTTTGACACATTAATTATTCAATTTATTGTATACTACAGAAATTTCAGTGACGTTTCATTCTTTCAAGACCTAACTTTAGGGGGATACTCTGTCGCCTGAGGCCGTTAACTTTATTCCGTAACGGGTCTGGAATATTGTGGTCCCTTTGGTTTTGTATCGCAAAAGCTAAGGAGACTTTACGAGAAGTCACTATACCGAGAAATATGGGCTCACTAAGCCACTAGTCTACCACACATATGCATATTGTAAGGGAAGAACATTTTAACGGTGAGGGGAGTACAGAAATGGTGTTTGGACATACAGTTCCTCTGTCGTATTGTACGCTGATATGAAGAGGTTGCAGATGGGACATGAGGAACCACATACAGAACTGTTCACGGACTGTAATATGGCCCCAATGCAGAACAATCGGTATGAAGTGGGAAATTTTATCTTCTGTCCGAAGAAAAAAGGTGAACAGCGTAGGTTCAATGACTTGTCCATGTGAAATTTGCGCAGTTGTCAGATATTATCTATATTTGAAATATCTTTACTCAGAGAAGTCCATTTACTAGTTTCAAAGCAAATAACGCAGAAGACTTCCATCATCAAATTGAAGCGAGGGATAGGCGTTTAAATTTGCTGATGTTTGATATTTCCTTGATGCTGCTGGAAGATTTGGTCTGCTTTTTCCACGTTGAAGAATAAAACTTTCAAGCCAAAGCCTAATTTGAGCTAACTGAAAGATACACGCCTAAAGAACAACGAACTGCATTGCATTTAACTGAATCTATATATCAAATCTAATTCAGTCAGCATTTAATGGAGATTCGGTTTCGCTTTTTTCTCAGTTTATGATTATTTCTGCAATATAAGACATGTACGTTTATGTTAAAACGGTGATATGTTTTTCTTTTATTTAGGGGAATAAATTAAAAAGTACCGCACACAAAAACGACAAGTAATTTTACTGTGGGGACTTATGGTATTGTTACCGGGTTTAATAACAGTAAAGAGGAATCCCTGACGAATCTACGAATCACAATGATGAATGTTTTATGTTATAATCCATCTTTTTTCATTTCAACTATGGAGTCTACCACTGAAAGGAGAGTCAACACTTTAAGACGGTTTGAAGTCTATCCAGAAATAAAATCCCATCTTACAAATACAGACCGAATCTTTCAGGAGACAAACGGAAGGAAAGCTACATTTGAATAACAGACGACTGCGTTCATGAATTGCCATCAACATTAAATTACATATTTATACATAACATCGCAACAACGATATTTAAGTTTCATTTGACAGTTTCCATTTTTTAATTAAATATTACGTTCACCCTGTAATATGAGTGAAATATAAAGGATGTTCTCTGATGCCTAAGTCAAGCCGTAAGCGTGTTTTAAAAGCTCAAAGCTGGGGAACATTCGGTAAGAGACCAAATAGGCTTGACTCTTAATAGTTGATATACAGAGTCTAAGATACGTCATCTGATTATCTACCATCTAGAGACTTCATCTTTATATCTAGGCCAGGACGTCCAAAAGAAAGCATCGCCTTCAATTAAAAACCGTTTACGATATGCCGAGCGTGTGCGGAAGAATCACAATAACATTAATAAGATGCAAAATGTAATTTACTTCATATTCAGGAAACGATTAAATTTTACGTAATTATCTTATTGTCTAACGTTATACACAGTTGATTATTGGTGGAGAATTCATTAGATTTTCTCATCAAAGCAGAATTGGTGTCCAGATTCCATATTTCACTGTAATATCATTGTCACCAGAAGCTGCTGGACATTTATAAAATTGTATAATTTGCAATACACTACTAGTTAGGTCCCTGGTGCCCATATTAGTTAGGCAAATAACACAATTGTATACAATGCGCCTTGTTTGATGAAAGTTAGAAATAAAGAAAAAAAATATCTGCCAAATGAGATGACTAAAACAGTGTAGAAGTCCTATTACTTAGCCAGTAAAATTCTTATTATTAGGCCTATAGCCTTGAACTGAAAGGTATGTCAGAAAAAATGTGTAATTTATAATTAAGTTATCATTAATGAGCAAAATATTTTCAGAAAAAGGTTTTTCTTTTATCATAGTTATCTTTTCTGCTGCGAAATGTTGTGAAATAATCACTAATTACTTCTTCTTATAATGTAGAGTAAAGTACCGGAAGCGCAACAAATACGGTAACCATATTTACATCGGTTATCTTGGAAGGCGGCTGAGGGTCTTGGCACTACGAGGGGGGAAAAACAACGTTTTTTTCACTCGTTGCCAATTCACATAACGAAGTCTAAACCATATTTTTCTATTTGAAGTATTATTGCATTTAATGCACTGGTATCTTGATAAAGGATAATTCCGAGAAGAATTCGGAGTGGAAAAATGTGATGTTTTGCACGAACTGACCACAGGCATTTCTTGCAAATTTTCAAGGGAATAAATCCTCCGTTGAAGAATATTTTAATATCACGTCGAGATTAAGTGGTATTACTGCAGACCATGAATCCCAGTCAATGGTAGAACGTCACAGGAGAGTCGAGATACGAATTTTTTTACTTCCAACATTTAGATCTTTGTTCCTGGCAGCTCTGAAAGTCTGGTAAGATAATCCATTACCAGTTTGCTGATAATGTTCGATCATTCCAACTTCGTCTCATTAAATACAACGCACGAGGCACGATGATTACAGTGTCCAAAATAGAGGATGAGTCCATGACTTGTCTCGAACATGAGAAAAAAGAAATCTGCGAACAACTTCAAGATTCAGCCGATATTTTTGTATTATAGTATCAAACAAGATACACATTTCAATCAGTACACTTTTCCTAAATGATTGCAGTCTCCATGTTCATTAAAAATCTGCAGTCGGCTAGTAAAATCTCAAGTCTTACACTTAGATGTCTGCAGAAAGACAGTGCGCGGGAAATAATGTGAAAAGTTCCACCAGACAGAGTAGAATCTAAGTTAATGTGAAACCAGTTTCATAGCGGTTGAACATTGTTATTGGACGTATCATCACATCTAAAGCCTCCTTCGTCGAGAGATCTGAAGTTCCGGTAAGAAGGCTGGTGTTAATAACATGGGACGAAGTTGAGTAATCTGCCTAAGAGACAATTTCAACATATCACGAAAGATTGGTACATAACATTTTTTGGAATTAATATCTCGGAAGCGCAATGTAAACCAATACTGACAATTTATTGTTAATGTGAAAATTGTTGATGGATGACTGATCGAAGTGGCCTCAAACTCACTTATCAGTTACGGGAGTAGCTCATATTAGCCACAGTAATATTAAGCTGATACCATGTAAAATGTCTGGGAAAAGGGCATGGAACATTTTTTCGCTTGAGACTTGAATCTTGAGATAGAGCTTTACTTTCAGTTTTTACTATTTTTCACACTTTGACAGAGTGGAGTCATCATTATGATCTAATCTATCGAAGATCAGTTTGTTGTCCCAGTTAAAAGTTATCTGTCAGTTATTGCTGGTAACAGAAGCCTAGATTAGTTATCATAATGATGGACGATGAAGGATGTTTTCAGATTTTCAGTTAGTCAATCATAGACGTTTTACAGGATTCTGGGAATGATTAAAATTTCATTTAACCTGAAACGTGGAGACCTCAGTACAGAAGTATAGAATTTTTGCGAATTGATTAAATCATCGCACATTACATCACATCAGATTATTAACATTATATTTGAACACGTTTTATCCTGTAACCAGATTTGAATGGTAGCATGATTTATGTTCTTGAACAATGATGCATAACAATGCGATGGCTGCTAAAGTCATTAGTTAATATCACGGTGATGTGGTATAAGTTCAACGTCCTTGATATACACGTACAACAATTAAGAAGTCGATCTGGTTTCGATCATTCGCAGCGCTTTGCGACTACAAGTGCGCTGAAGACAAGGAAGTATTGTCAAAAGTTACCATCACGACATCGGATTATTATTTAACCTTCCTGCGCACCTCAGAACGAAATCATTTCATTCTTCACAGTACGACGACCGATACCTATCATCAAAAGTAGCACCAACTTCAGCACTGCTGGCCACCCTAGATCCTTTGTTTCGAAAACACTTGCTATGACCACCACAATTTTATCAATTGTCATGTCAAACATGAACTTGATCCAAGTACTTTACACCGCTACGGAACATCCGGCAGAAACAAACTGTGCACGAGATGACTATTTTTGATTAGACCATTCTCTCGTGCATGGGTAAGGGTGTAGGAACCCAAGATGGGAGAGATAATTGCCCAAATTTCTGCGATCCGTAGGTGCTAGCAAATGGTGGGATCAACCTGTCTACACGTTTTCTGGATTACCTGATCTAGGTGGCGTCGCCAGACAATGGCCTCTACATCCGCCGGCTGCAGAAGGTTCAGAACCACTCTCTTCCTCGTGGGGCCTGATTGGCCTCGTCCACCCATCATGGTCGGTCGCGGTCGAGCTCACCGTAGACGGCGCTGGGGCCCTCGTTGCTGCAGACAGAGTCCTCTGGTGTTCGGGACGCCTCCGTCTCGGTGGCGTCCTGGCGCGACGCAATCCAGCGGTGGAAGCGGGACTGCGCGCTGCCAGACGACTGCTGCTGCTGCTGCGGCTGCTGCTGCTGACTCTGCTGCCGGTGATGCAGCGCCTGCACAGACAATAACGACACTGTTCCATCAGCACTTCTCACTTAACCACATATTGTAAGTGATTGTCAGACGCTACGATAGGCACGAAATTTGAAGTGGTTTCAATGGCCGGTAGGTTTTGATGTCAGCGCCAAATTCCACGTCATGTGTTCCTAACAAGCCCTAAGTTTTCTTTACCGTTGCTAGTGTCATTGTTTTTACACGCTTTATATTAGCTTGACTTGTATGTATGTATGTATGTATGTATGTATGTATGAATGTAACGGAATTTTACAATCCATTTTGACCCACTTCCAGATGTCCGAGCTGGTTGAAATTTGGCACACATATTAAGAACCGGTGACAATACAAGAATTTTATTGCTATATCCTGCTATTCTGATTACTTTGACAGTAACAAAAGAAAAATGGTTGAATGTCGTGAAATTTTTCAATTTAATTTTAACCCAATTCCAGATGTCCGAATTGTTTGAAATTTTGCTGATGTTTTGATAACTGATTACAATACAATAATTTCGTAGCTATATCTTGATATTATCATTACTTTGACAGTAAAAACAGAAAAAATTGCACACGTTTTAAGAACCGTTGACAATACAGCAGTCTCTTAGCAACGTCCTGCTATTCTCGTTGCTTTGACCATCTCCAGTTTCCCGGGTGTGATTTACGAGCCTTGGTTGCTGACGACGATCGTCTTCCACTGTCTCCTATCCAGAAAGGTTTCTATGTCTGCAGTCACATTAACAGTGATCTTGAATTACCCTGCTATTGGACCTCTGGCTGAGCTGCCATTTAATTGTATTTAACTCGTGGAAGTAATAATTAAAAATGAAACTACAACACAAAGATAAAGAGAGATTGGTGAAGAAAATCCAACAGTAGGAAACATACTTTTGAAAATATCTGAACTAAAAAGTTAAAAATAAATTGTAGTTTAAAAAACTAAAATACATGCTTTCGTAGTAATGTGAACTAAAAGGTTAAAAATAATCTTTAAATATAAAGATTTTGTTTAACAGTGATGGGACGTCCCACAATACAGGATAAATGTTTAATTTTTTTGAATAAGTTTAAAGAATAAAGTCACTGATTACAAAATTAACTTTAATGTAAAAAAAAAAAAAAAAAAAGCGTGGGGTGCTCTCTACACAACTTTTGACAATGTCTCTACCTTTACAAACAGCGAACGACAAAAAATATAAGACAACTTATATTTTTTACATTAAAGTTAATTTTGTAATCAGTGACTTTATTCTTTAAGCTTATTCAAAAAAATTAATTTATCCTGTATTGTGGGACGTCCCATCACTGTTAAACAAAATCTTTATATTTAAAGATTATTTTTAAACTTTTAGTTCACATTACTACGAAAGCGTGTTTTTAGTTTTTTAAACTACAATTTTATTTCTACCATAATCTTAATCAGCAACAATTGATTCCTTTAATCAAATAATGTCTTAATAAACTGATCAACCAGAATAATATGACCGCCTACCTAATAGCCGTAATGCCCACCTTTGGCACGGATAACAGCGGTGAAGCGTCATGGCATGGAAGAAATGAGGCCTTGCTAGGTCGCTGGAGGGAGTTGGTACCACATCTGCACACACAAGTCACCTAATTCCCGTAAATTCCGGGGAGGGGAGCGATGAGCTCTGACGCCACGTTCAGTCACATCCCAGACGTGTTCGATCGGGTTCGGATCTGGTGAGTTGGGGAGGCCAGAACATCAATTGCAACTCGCCACTGTGTTCCTCGAACCACTCCGTCACACTCCTGGCCTTTTGACAGGGCGCATTATC
Organism: Vandiemenella viatica; assembly: GCA_031002005.1. NCBI lineage: Eukaryota > Metazoa > Arthropoda > Insecta > Orthoptera > Morabidae > Vandiemenella > Vandiemenella viatica. Next base: position 28,159,997 of record JARYHS010008074.1, on the reverse strand, counting down.
TTGTTGAAAAATGCCACTGCCGTTGGGAAACAAGGTCTTCAACATGGAAACGTGTTGAACCAGCGTACGATACTTATTGGCCGTCATGGTGTCTTGCACGAGCTTCGCTGGACCCATGGAAGCCCACGTGAATGTAACCCAGAGCATAACTGAGCCGCCGCCAGTTTGTATCCGTCCCGCAGTACAGTTGTCAAGAAGCTGTTCCTCTAGGAAATGACGGATTCGCACAATGGCATGATGAAGAAGATATCGGGATTCACCAGCTCTGCCACTGCGCCAACCTCCAGTGGCCATGGTCACGTGCCAATTTCAGTCGTAGTTGCCGATGTCGTGGTATTAATATTGGCACATGCATGGGTAGTCGGCTGCGGAGACCCATCGTTAGGAGTGTTAGGTGCACTGTGTGTTCAGACACACTTGTACTCTTCCCAGCATTAAAGTCTGATGTTAGTTCCGCCACAATTTGCCGCCTGTCCAATTTTTCAGTCTGCTCAGCATACGACGTCCGACATCTGTAATAAGGGGTGGCCACCCAACCCCTCGACGTTTGGACGGGGTTTCTCCTTAGTTTCGCCACTTGTTGAAGACACTCACCACAGCACTCCTCGAACACCCGACAGGTTGTGGAGTTTCCAAAATGCTCGTACCGAGCCTCCGGGCCATCACAATCTGCCCTCGGATAACTCAGGTAGATCGCGCACCTTCCCCATTCTAAACACGGATAGCACGCTCACTGATACTACATGCGCCGTGCGTGTGTCTGACCAGCAGTCATTCCTCGTCAGGTGACGCTGCTGCCACCTGGATGGATTTATATCGATAGCAGGTAGGTAGTCACAATGTTCTGGCTGATCAGAGTATATCAAATAGAATTCGTTTATAATGTGTCTACAGATCCTTTGTCCGCTATACGGGCAGTATCATCATAACGATTTGTAGCTAGAAAGCGATTATAATTAAAACAGGTAGACGGAGTACATAAAAATATAACAGAACAAACAATATTTTTTCGCCACTATTTTTTTCATTTTTTTGCGAAATGCAGCCTTATAGGCGACGCTCCACTATCTGTTTCTTCGTCTGGCACAAACCTCTAGCTCGTTAACTAAATAAATTTATAACTTCAGGTGTGCCAATTTTACTTGTTTCGTTGTCCCAAACCAAATATCGTATTTTAAATTACATCGTAGGTGGGTTCCACAGAAAGAAAAGAGGCTTTTTTCTCTCTCTTCTGTCCTAAAGTATGCGTAAGAGGTGTTCATAGCTTTTCACGTAGAAAAGTAACGATTTTTTAATTTTTTTTTTTTACTTGGAAATAGAGGTGAGTGGCCGTATAAGGTGTCATTTAAGACAATTTTTGTTCGTAGAACTAGAACTTTGTCCACAATGTTGACCATTACCTGTATTTAGATGAAAATGACTAAAAACAGTTACATCTAACATTCTTCGTAAGTTATGAGCATAGTAAGCAAAAGTTTTTACTGTGAGGTTTAGTTGTCATATGTTAATACTGTTTGACTAAAAGCGCTGTTAGTTCAGTGTATTGCGTCTTAGTGTAATTTGACTGTAACTGAAAGATAGGCAACATGACGCGGCGTTTAAGCGGAGTCAAGCATTGAGTTTAGTGTCAAGCAACTACCGTATACTGTAATGGTACGTAAAATTACGATAATCTTACATTAGTATGGGTATAGAATGAGCAGTGCAATAAGTCGAACAATTACTATTTGTGCAAACGTGAATTGATAGTGACCCTGCTGGCCCGTTGGTCAACCACCCCAGCTTCCGAGAAAAGGACTCCCCTTGGTCATTGTTCCCCTTACAACTGCTCAAGAGGATTGACCCTCGTCACCCGTCAAACAGTGAAAGCTTCAATAGGGACGTTGCCCTAAAGGTCAGTTCCCACGGCGCGTGGTAGGCAGGACGCGCCTTTCATCTTCTATCGCCTGGCGGTGGGTCGAGACGCGCCGTACCTGCTAGCATATGCGGCAAAGATGAGAGGCGTTCCCTAACAGGCCCGAGGGACGGTCCATGGGAACCCAGCATTAAGCGGAATATTTATGTGTCTCCAACATTCACCTAGGATAATTCTCTATTAGTGACATTTTAAAGTTTACACGGATTCACGGAAACAATGCTTAAGTGACTGTAGCGAAATGAGACGTGCTTAAATATATATTCGCCAGATATTCTAAAGTAAACACGCGAGAAGGACAGACTATCTGTTAGACAGAGAGTACTGTATTTGTAATTCTACGAAATGTGGGCATGGACGGAAAACTCGCAGCCAATCAGAATAAATCAGAGTGAAGGAAGGTGATGTGCGGGGAATACGTGATGTGACCCTACACAGGGCCGGCGCTAGGAATTTTGGGCCCGGGGTAAAATGGGCGACTTTTTTTAAATTTTTTTTTAGCTCTACAAAATGGCCAGGCGACAATGGACGTATTCTTGGCTTCATGGCCTGAGGGCCCCTAAGTCGGTGATTGGGCCCCCCATCAGCTGGCGGGGCCCGGGTACTTTTGAGCCGCTTACTCCCCCCCCCCCCCCCTAACGCCGGCCCTGACACTACAATAGCAAATTTGTTAACTTTTAGTTTATATTTTATTTGAAACATTCTTCCATGTCTGGCCGTATCCAGAGATCGGAAAGACGGAGATGAAACGAGATTGGGCCGATTATTAACACTCTGGCCTCGCATTCGGGAGGACGCCGGTTCGAATCCAGATTTGGGTTTTCCATGGTTTCCCCAAATCACTCCAGGCGAATGCCGGGATGCTTCCTTCAAAAAGACCGTGACCAAATTCCTTCCCGTTCCTTGTCCTCAGTGCCATCCCGCCTCTAAAGACCTTAGCCGTCGACGAGGCGTAAAGCAGTTAAAAAAATTGGGTCGATTACACGCGGGCTGAGAAGGGGAGTGGAACCCAGAGTCTGCAAAGGTGGAAGGCACCGTCTGGACGGGGACTCGACAGATGATATTGAGGCGAGAGGTCACTGAGACGAGCTGGCAGCAGTCAAGAGGCGGCCAGTACTGAGTCCTAAGTGTTTATGTTCATACTGACGCAAGTGTGACTTGAAGTGGTTTGAATAAAGATCGAAGTGTTGGTGTGCCCAGCCCGGTGCTGACGTGCGGTAAACACGCATATTCTGAACTGCACTAAAATTCGAACAAGCTCTCTTGCCCATACATCGGCCCTGCCGAACAGTCATGAGTTTTAGCCATAGCATATATTTCAAATAACTCTTTGTTTCTAAAATAAACGCCGTATCTTTGGTGTTTCTTTATTTCACTAATTTTGTTTGTAAATTGAAAATGTCACAATGCTTGCCAAATGGTAGTTTTTTTTCTAATTTATTTCTTTTCCTTAATAATTCATATTCATACTAACCGTCATGGTGTCATTAAGATGTGTTTTTTTAGGGTTTTACGCCTCGTCGACGGCTAAGGTCCTTAGAGGCGGGATGGGACTGGGGACAAGGAACGGGAAGGAATTCGGTTATGGCCTTTTTGAAGGAAGCATCCCGGTATTCGCCTGGAGTGATTTGGGGAAACCATAGAAAACCCAAATCTGGATGCCCGGACGGGGATTCAAACCCGCGTCCTATCCAAAGTGAGGCCAGAACGTTAACCGTTCACCCACCACGCTCGGTGTTTTTTGTTAAATTGGTACTGATGTTAAATCTAACATATTTGCAAATGTAGACCATATAACAATAAATTATCAGTTTTTCATATGCTATTATGATTTTCTCATTTTGAAATAATTTTTAATAAAATTTTACCTGAGATAGTAAAAAAAAAATCATGAATAAATTAAGGCAACCAAAAATACGTCACGTTACAATACCAATCGCAAACAAGATATCTGTTAGAGTTATGAGACTACGGGACCCTAATTACTCGAGGATCGACTCACACTTAACCTATTATTTTTATATACTAATTATTTATTTTACTTAAATTAGGTTAATGTCTTCAAAAAAAAAACTTCATCTTGTTACAATTCACAGTGTTAAACAATCTGAATGCAGTATTAGAAATGATAACATCTTGAACATCATCTTAACTTGATATTTAATAAGGATTTGTAAAATTCTGTCATTCAAGAGATCGGTAATGAGAATGAAAACGCAGTCAAAGAAAGGTCCAAGCAAAATATTGGGGATCATCATTTACCGACTACGGGCGTGTGCGATGCTAGGTACGGTACTTCAGCTTATATTATAGTGGTTGCGATTGTCCACTACATATCTGACTCCTGCAATGCGGAACAATAGACCGCTAACTGAATGCAGATTTGCAAAGTGCCCCCAATAGAGCAAATACTTGGTCTATGGTAGAACTGCCACCTGACATTACAATTTTCCATGGAACTCCTCATGATTTCAACTAACCCACTTCCGAAGAACCTCAAAGCCCAAAAATATTTCGCAAAAATCGTCGGTACTCTGTTAATTGCTCAAAACTGTGTGTGTGTTTGTTTTTAATAAAACAGTCAGAACCGCCAAAAAGCGGAGACATGCGTTTCCGTCATTTGGCAGTTACCTTAAAAGCATCTCATTCATTATTTCGATAGAATGTTTCTGGAAATTCAAACCAGTTTTTTTTTTTTTTTTTTTTTTTTTTTTTTTTTTTTTTAATGGCTTTCGGTATCTTAGGCCACACAGCCAGCCTGATGAATTTTTCCAGATAATTAGACACACCACAGGACGGACATGACATTCACAGACACAACAGTTAAACACCCATGCCCGCAGCCGGACTCGAACCGGCGACCTTCAGCACACGGAATTCAAACCAGTTTAGTGCTCATAACAGAGATGTGTCTACTGATGCAGATTTTTTTTTAAGCTTCGGGTTTTACGCCGACGTCATTAGAGGCGAAGGATGATTGGGGACAATGAACGGAAAGGAATTCGCCCATCGCTTCTACAAGGAATCATCCCAGCCTGGAGTGATTTCGGGAAATCATGAAAAACGGAAATCTGGATGGCCGGACGGGGATTTGAACCAACAAGCTCCAGAATGCCCGGCCCAAACGTTACCGCTCATCCGCCACACTCCATGATTCAGATTTTGACAAAAGGAACGATATCTTACCTTTTCTTACCATCGGAAATGCAACTATAGGTGTCACTTAAATTTATATTACACTGTGTTTTATCTTTCATTTTTAATTTGGAATATGTGGATAAAATTGTGGAATCATCATAATAGTTTAGGTACATATATCTATACATATTCAGCAAGGTGTCTTCGATTTGATGATTTTCTAGTTTCGCAGCGAAAATAGTTTTTTTTCTAAAGCTGATAGTCTTATAATTTTGTAGTCCGCGCCTGGTTCTACGTAAACACTGCAATTCATTGCATCTGAATACATTATTCTGACCTCATTTGTTTACATGAAATGTGATAAATATACACACTTTTTATAAATGCAGAGTTAACGTACCGTACAGCGTTATTTTTTAAGGAGCGACATGCATATAGCAGGAAATGGCGCATACAAGATGAAATGTATCCAAGACGACATCAAGGATTATCCTATTTAGAATATCAGTTACGTTAGTATAGTGAGTGAAAGTATAATTAATCTATTAAGTTAAGGAATTTCTTTTCATGTTTGATTGTAATCGCGTTGTTTGCATTAATAAAAAAGCAATACCTTTGGCAAATGGAATATTTAATGTAACTATTAAACCGCACTAAGAACAAAATTTATGTCCAAGCACTTTATAAGTACTCATTTTTACTATTACAGTTTAACGAGATATAGAACTGAATTTAACTAATAATATGCTGTGTGATGTATTGTCAAGGACAGAGTCGTATTGAAGTGGGTAGGGAGGTACCAACTGCTTTTCTAATCTTGCACTGACAACATAGTGACCCAAAAGTTGATCATCAGAACCTTGCCAGAAGAATGAAGGGTGTTCACCATCAGCGGATGTGCTGCTCCTTTTTCACCCGACCTCTTTGATTCAGGGATTTATTAAAAGTGAGAATGAACATCAAAAATAAGTTTCCTTCTCATCCTTGGAACGTGTGATGCAAAACCTTTCGAAACTTCTGAGATATATCATCATTCTTGTCACTTTGAAGTGATTTTGCTCTAGTGTGCCTCAGCACATTTCCTTTGAGTTGCTGCACTAATGTAACTAAAGCCGTATGCTTCGTGATGCTCCTTCGGGTTCGACCTGCATGGGTACTTATACCACTGTATCATTTCAGAAACGTGCACACTATGTGGACAAGTTTTCTTGGCTTCACTCTTTCATGTACTATAGCTCTGGACAGATGAATTGGAGGGTCAGTGTGAACGCGCTGTTGCCGTACTTGGGGACAATCTCGCGATGCGCTCTCTTTCTATCACCTGAAAATTGCAACGCTGTGCGGCCTGTGTTGCCTAGTCCAAGCGGCAGCCCACCCCCAAACCTTCCACCTCCCTTTCAACACACAAAAAATGTGTTAACCTGTGAATCGGAGTTAGAAAGTGTGTCAGTGTGAGGGTGAGCTTGCTCGAGAGAGGATATTTTGATTTTAGCGTTTTGCGATTTTTGCTTGCGATTTAAATAATTCGTTTTAGTTATTTATTAATTACAGTAATTTAGTGTCCTAATTTTACCGAACAAAAAGTGCAGTAACTTATAATTACGGTAATTTAGCAAGAGAATCGTGCTACTAAAAATGGATACTCGGAAGAGGCTATTCTCCTACTCCAGGTGTTTCCGGACTAACGACTCCCAACAAGACGCACGTCATCGACAGCAGAATCACCGCGGCTGAGGAAGACAACAGCGCAAATCTATCACAATGTATATAAATATTTCAAACTTCTTGTGGACAATGATGGTGAAATTTTGTCTTCTACATGTACCCGCTGGTAATAAAAGACTTGAAAAATATGGACGTACTTGATATTGATGAAATAAAAAACTGTAGTGATTTGTTACCGCAAAAACAACCATATTGCGAAGAAATTTAGGGAATGTACAGGCTATTTGCACTGCAGCTTGTGGTGTCAGTTTGAGAACTGTCCAGCGAGTGTGTCGTGAGGGAAAATCACCTACGTTTGTTTCTCCAAAGAAAAATGTGAAACAATACAGCACTATAACAAAGCTTAACGACTTTGACAGGAGATTGTCAGGAGGATAGTACACGAATTTTAAGACCGTGGTGAGTACCCTACCTAAGAAAAATTAAGAAAAATATTAATAGAGAAGATAAATTTTACAGGATCTGCACGATCTGTAAGACGCATATTGAACAATATAGGGTTTAAATACAGGCGTTTTTCAGTGCAGAGGATAACAAAGTATAATTTTGATTTTAGTTGTAAATAAAATTTAATACGTACTTAGCCACAAATAAAATAAGAGTAATTCAATACGTTTTCTTAGTTTCTCGAGAAAGTATTCTTCAGTTATATTAAATGCATTTACACGAACATAACTTTCTTAACGAAATGACATAAATCAATATTTTATCACAAAATTGTGATTATAAATTATTTAAAATACAGTATAAACTATTACTTCAAGTAAAAAGGTGAATACAACTGTTAAGTGCGTGGTTTGGCAACGGCGCATTCTAGGACACCCGCCAATTGATCTGGCCAGCAGTATAGAAACTTAATTATGCGTTCCCAATAGACGTGTGACTGTCTCGTTTATATTTAATCAGCTTTTAATACGTACGAGAAAAAACAAAAGGAAGTTATTCAAAACGTTAGGACCATTTATGACACTGAAGTGACCTGCGCTTACTGATGAAGTAAAAGTGGGAATAAGTTCCGACGTATCAAAACTGTTGTTCAATCATTAGGAGACATACGATAATTCTATTTTGCCACTGTTTGAGGACACGATGCCTTGTTCACAGATTGCCGTATTCTATGAGAATAAGCATAACAATAAATGTGTTGCCTGTGTATCATCAGTAAGCCTCATTTTGATAGATTGTGCATCACATTTAGGAATGTATCTCCTGACAATGTAGTAAACGTTATTTTTCTGTATAATTTTCAGGGCTTAAGATTTAAGCGTTTTTGTCACTTGACTAGTCTTTTTACTGTTGATCAAACCTTTCCACGTGTTTTGATTCTTACTAATTTTCTAGTTTTTTTGCGATAATTTTTTTTTTTGACTTTGGTGATTTCCAGCTGGTCGAATTTACCATCAATAATATAGTTATAAGAAAACTTAGAATACGGTTTAGATGATTACGCAGTGCTTCAACAACATAACGCAATAAGGCTGAATGTTAAGGTGCCATACATATTTAATGCAAAAAAGTACAACTAACATGGATTCAAATCTCATTATCGGCGTACTGACCAGCCCGGTTAAGTTTTTTTTTTTTATTTTATTTTTTTTTTATTTTTTTTTAAATAATAACCATTGCCAATGCTAGAATGGATCCCTACTTTCCGTCTCAAAAACATTACAGATGAAATACGACAAAACGCCTTAGTACAAAGCCTGTTATTTCAGAATGTTCAAGTTACCAAAGAGTGTTTAACCAAACATTTGGCGTGTCAAAAGTCGAACGACAGCATGTACACTCCTGGAAATTGAAATAAGAACACCGTGAATTCATTGTCCCAGGAATGGGAAACTTTATATACACATTCCTGGGGTCAGATACAACACATGATCACACAGACAGAACCATAGGCACATAGACACAGGCAACAGAGCATGCACAATGTCGGCACTAGTACTGTGTATATCCTCCTTTCGCAGCAATGCAGGCTGCAATTCTCCCATGGAGACGATCGTAGAGGTGCTGGATGTAGTCCTGTGGAACGGCATCCCAAGCCATTTCCACCTGGCGCCTCAGCTGGACCAGCGTTCGTGCTGGACGTGCAGACCGCGTGAGACGACGTTTCATCCAGTCCCAAACATGCTCAATGGGGGACAGATCCGGAGATCTCGCTGGCCAGGGTAGTTGACTTACACCTTCTAGAGCACGTTGGGTGGCACGGGATACATGTGGACGCGCATTGTCCTGTTAGAACAGCATGTTCCCTTGCCGGTCTAGGAATGGTAGAACGATGGGTTCGATGACGGTTTGAATGTACCGTGCACTGTTCAGTGTCCCCTCGACGATCACCAGAGGTGTACGGCCAGTGTAGGAGATCGCTCCCCACACCATGATGCCGGGTGTTGGCCCTGTGTGCCTTGGTCGTATGCAGTCTTGATTTTGGCGCTCACCTGCACGGCGCCAAACACGCATACGACCATCATTGGCACCAAGGCAGAAGCGACTCTCATCACTGAAGACGACACGTCTCCATTCGTCGCTCCATACACGCCTGTCGCGACACCACTGGAGGCGGGCTTCACGATGTTGGGGCGTGAGTGGAAGACGATCTAACGGTGAGCGGGACCGTAGCCCAGCTTCATGGAGACGGTTGCGAATGGTCCTCTCTGATACCCCAGGAGCAACAGTGTCCCTAATCTGCCGGGAAGTGGCGGTGCGGTCCCCTACGGCACTGCGTAGGATGCGACGGTCTTGGCGTGCGTCCGTGCGTCGCTGCTGTCCGGACCCAGGTCGACGGGCACGTGCACCTTCCGCCGACCACTGGCGACAACATCGATGTACTGTGGAGACCTCGCGCCCCACATGTTGAGCAATTCGGCGGTACGTCCACCCGGCCTCCCGCATGCCCACTATACGCACTCGCTCAAAGTCCGTCAACTGCACATACGGTTCACGTACACGCTGTCGCGGCATGCTACCAGTGTTAAAGACTGAGATGGAGCTCCGTATGCCACGGCAAACTGGCTGACACTGACTGCGGCGGTGCCCAACCGCTGCGCAGCTAGCGCCCTTCGACGGCCAACACTGCTGTTCCTGGTGTGTCCGCTGTGCCGTGCGTTTGTACAGCCCTCTCGTAGTGTCCGGAGCAAGTATGGTGGGTCTTACACAGCGGCGTCAATGTGTTCTTATTTCAATTTCCAGGAGTGTACAATGGGAAAGATTTAATGTACTGTCTAGCCGCTACATATATTGTCGACATGATATCGCATACTGAACGAAGCTTTGTCTCAACGCTTTCATTCTCTCCTCTTACTTATATTAATATTTATAAAACAAGGTTCTTCTTATACGTCTCAAGGAATGATCGGTTTCGTAAATGTAGCTCCGCGTTCCTATATACGAAACAACATGTGAAGGTAAAATTCATTTTTTGAAGGCGAATTTTTTCCGAATTTCTCAATCTTGATGTAATGTGCAAGGAAAAAAAAATTCTCCTAATTATAGCAGGCTTAACGCACATGTACATGCAGTACAAAAGTCTTGACCGGACAGGAGGCCATTTTCTTATAGAGAATATACATATACAGCTTGGATGGAAGCTTCTTCATCTACACTGATGTAAGAAATATTCGCGCGGAAGAAGGCAGGGAAAAAAAATAATAGTCTATGGAAAATCTGCTGTTGGTTGTACGAGTAACATTACAGGTATATGCCTACTAACATGCTAAGGGTCTGAAGCACTGTGTGGTAGAGACATGCAGGAAACTTCAGAACGACTCTACATTTGATGGACACTTACTAAGCATGATTACTCATCACATAAGCAGTTTGGTGTTTTCGAGTTCTGATTGTGTATAACATTAAAACAAATACATCAATGCTTTACGGAAACTATCACACTGAGAAATGAATGCCAGAAGGAAAACAGTAAAATATGCTTTCATCACAGTACAGAAATAAAGTCCCTTCCACTTCACAATGACAATCAGAGAACACAACATCTACGTTTTGATCATATAGTAACATAAAAGCACCAAAATCAACAGTGGAAGTCATTGTTTTACATCTACCACTGATGCACTTACCCCAGGCTGAGTAGAAAGTTCCCATAATTCATGTGAAATTAAACTTGGCACTCCAGTTGATAAAGATGTGGGCCACCTCTTGTTTCTGCGTTAATACTAGCAAAAATGAAACATGTAATACCTTAAACACTTCCGTCCGAACATTTGAACAGTAAAATATTTATAACAAAAATTAATTTTGGCCACAATCCGTAAGTATTTCTCTGCATTGGTAACAGCAGGTGCCTGTTGTTAACTTTTTGAGCCGGATGCTACATTTTATCCACAAACGTTTAATTAGATTGATGTAGTTAAGATAGTCTGCACACAACAGAGTCAGTATTTGGAGACGGGAGGCTTTCCATGACCTCGTAATCCGCAGGTCCGCAAACCAGACGGATGACAGTCGGAGCTCTTTAAATAGCTTGTTACGAACCTTGTCTATCGGCGCAACGGATGTGTTCACAGTCTAATTCTGATGAGCCTACGTGCAGCTGATACAGCGAAAGGCGTTTGATTTTTTCCTAGATACCGTACTAACATTCTGAACAGCATAACTTTGATTTGTTTGTCAGATTTGCACTATTTTCTGCCTAATGTTCTGCAGACAAAACAAACATTATTATATTCTGCCGCCAATTGTACTTATTTATAATCTAACACAGGGGCGGATCCAGGATTTTGGTTTGGGGGGGGGGGCTGGGCTTGGCTTGAGTGAATTTTAGTTCAGAGTGCTTGCCTTCAGTGGATTTTCGTTTTTTTTGGGGGGGGGGGGGGGCTTGAGCCGGCCATGGGGTACTCTTTATAGCCTCTACGGGCCTCGAATCTGTGGAGCTAAAAAAAAAGGTCTCCAAAATTAAAATGTCTGGGGTGGACCTAGATACATTTGGGGGGAGTGGGCTTGAGCTCCCTAGCCCCCCCCCCCCCCCTGGATCCGTCCCTGATCTAACAGCCTGTATGTTAACAAATTTCACAACAGCTGTCATACAGGTATGTTACCACATCTCTAATGAACCTTATAGCTGTTTCATACACGTGCGTCTTCTGTTAAAATGTAACTATTTCACAGTGGTTCTTAAATTCTTTCGAAGTTATTTCTGTAATAGCATAGTATGTATACAACGTACTCGGACCTTCCACCGGAAAAGCGCTTTAACGTTGTTAAGTGTCGGACTCCCGGAGAACCCGACCTTATACAGGGTGTTACAAAAAGGTACGGCCAAACTTTCAGGAAACATTCCTCACACACAAACAAAGAAAATATGTTATGTGGACATGTGTCCGGAAACGCTTACTTTCCATGTTAGAGCTCATTTTATTACTTCTCTTCAAATCACATTAAACATGGAATGGAAACACACAGCAACAGAACGTACCAGCGTGACTTCAAACACTTTGTTACAGGAAATGTTCAAAATGTCCTCCGTTAGCGAGGATACATGCATCCACCCTCCGTCGCATGGAATCCCTGATGCGCTGATGCAGCCCTGGAGAATGGCGTATTGTATCACAGCCGTCCACAATACGAGCACTAAGAGTCTCTACCTTCCTGCAATTGGGCCAACTGGCGGTGAATCGAGGAAGTACACTAAAATGAGCTCTAACATGGACAGTAAGCGTTTCCGGACACATGTCCACCTAACATATTTTCTTTGTTTGTGTGTGAGGAATGTTTCCTGAAAGTTTGGCCGTACCTTTTTGTAACACCCTGTATACACCAATGTCGGAGCGGGGTTTCTGGTAACGTTGAGAGTAACTTGCGGTGACGGTGCGAGTTGTGTAATTGAATGGGCGGAGTGGTGTGTGCAGACGTGGCAGTGCGGATGATGCCTCAATCGTCTCTCTCAGATATGGTCTTATCGTTATTAACAATACATTCGGCGTTTGCAGGTATAGCATTATGCCCGACCTGTCGTGCCTTACTTGGCTTGAGCGATTCTTTCATCGGGGGAACCGGACTTAAAGCTCATATCCCCCCACAAAACCACGACCAAACCACCACCAGCAGCCGCCCCCACCGCGTGGTTAGGTCATCTGAAGAACTACCCGCCATTTCAGTGGGGATGGTGAGACGAGGCACTCTTCGCCACGCTTTACGGGTGCGCACGGGGAGTGGCGCGGAAGCGGCGTCCACAACGAACCAGGCCGAAGATTCTTGAAAACCTGGCAGTATAGCATAAGCCACTCTGTTAGTCCTGTGAGCTCCGGCCCCACCGCCCCCATACGGAGATAAGGAGGAAACCGTAGCGAACGACCGCATCATATGCCTGCCCTGGCCCCCGCGTCCAACGGACAGCGTAAAGCGTCACCGATGTTCCCACACACTTGTCCAAGCTTGTGAGAAGAATCTTTAGAGCTTCCTTGATACACTGTCCCAGTATACTCTATCCTAGGCTAGTATTCTGATCCCCTCTAAGTGTAAATGGTGTCTCTTATCTGTTCCGTGCATTGTGGCTGCCTATTTCAAAGCTTGTACACAACAACTATACCATCTACAAAGGCAGCGAATGTTCCGGCATCTAAATATGAAAGAAAAGCGACTAGGAAGAAATAGTTAGAAGCAACACAAGGTGCTTGTTCTGCTCCTGACTCTATGATAGATGCCGATCGGAATCAATCTAACCACCTTAATTTATCATAAACCGCCGAAGTTTTTCCGGATGATTATTCGTCAGCTTCGCTCTTGGGCATTCAGAATAGCGCCAAAGTATGAAATAAACAATGACGCCAGAAGTCTACCAAACTCACCTTTTTTAATTTAATTTAATTTAATTGCAATGGAGCACAGGCTCCGGTGGCAATTTCCCTACACACCCATCTTCACCCTATCCTGCACCCACCTACATTTGCCCTCTACAAATTTTATCTTTAAATTCTTTCAAAGTTTTCGGTAAAATATTCATCATTTCTCTTGGCAACTCATTCCAATCCCTGACACCCTTACCTAAAAAAGAGAATCTCCCCACACCCTTGTGCCTGAAATCGAGTGCCAGCTTGTGGTCATGGTCATCTTTTCCCTTCCATGCACTATTTTTCATACCTATTGAAATATCTTTCAATGCCTCATCAGCAGTATATGCCCTGTACACTCCCATGACCCTCCTCATCCTCCTCTTTCTTGCAATGAATCCCATTCCAGCTCCTTTACCAAATCCGTCACTGATTGTATTCTGCGATAATTTCCAGAAACAAATCTATCAGCCCTTCTTTGCACCCTCTCCAACTCCTGTATTTGATACGTAAAATGAGGGTCCCATACTACACTACCATATTCGAGCAATGGTCTGACCAAAGTTTTGTAACCCAATTCCTTTACTTCTCCCGTTTATCCCCTCACCAGTCTCTCCAACAAGGCATCCCATAGAGTACCAGTTCCCTTATTGCACCCATCGTTTGCTACCTAGTAGTAACAATGATGTATTTATGAACTGCATCACACCGATTGTTAATACATAACTCCATGATTTATTTGAGGCTGAAAAAGAGAACGATAAACGTCAACGTGCATACAGTCGGTGACATACAGAGAAACTGTCAAAACTACACACATATGGAGAAGAATGTGCCTTCGAACGTAAGTAGAGCAGAGTTTTCCGGACAGAACCATAGAGAGTAACTACAGTACAGAAAGGGAGACAGAGAGAAACTCCGACTAACTGCAGCGTGCGTACAGAGTGCGGTACATTACCTTCGTGTGTGTAGGTAGGATGGGAGCGATGTCAGGTGAGGATAAACAACAACCTACGACAACAGTAACAACAGCAAAGGACTTGTGGACACTAGCTGGCGTGCAGACAGAAGGGCGTCACGAGACAGATAGACAGACAGGACAGACAAGGTGCAGTGGCTGTTGATTACCTTCTCGCGACTGCCCTTCTTCTGCGGCGTCCATCCGAGGCGGCGGCAGCAACGGCGAGTCCACCCGCGCGGGCAGCAACACAAGAACCGACAAGTTAGCTGTACAGGGCTGTTTAGTCAGTTAAACACAAATAGCTCATACTATTACTACCTCGGAGTGTGTCGTTATGTTTGACGAATAACATAATTTTACTTTAGAAATACTGGAATGTGTGATCAATGTTTACCTCCTGCGGAAAATTGACGACTGCAGAAACTTAGCTACAACAGAACCTTAGTTGTCTCTGTGAAAGTAAAGGAATAATACGAGGCATGTTTTTGAAGTGAGTACCGTTTTGAAATTAAAAAAAGACGTGCAAATATATCTCAATAATTTTATTTTTACATGAAAGCCTGTACCTTACTCTACTTTTCTATATGATTCCCTTCGATATTGAGGCACTTGTCATAACGTAGTACCAGTTTTTGAAAACCCTCCTCACTAGAAGTCTGCCGCCTGACTTGTTAACCACTGCATCACAACTGTTTTGACTTCGTTATCGTCTTCAAGACGCTGACCGCCCAGGTGTTTCCTTCAAGTGCAGGAACAGATGGTAGTCACTGGGCTGCCAGATCAGGGCTGTACGGAGGATGAATCTAGAGTTTCCCATCGAAAAGATGTGATGAGATCTTTGGTCTGATTAGCCACATATGGACGGGCATTGTCATGCTAGCAAAACGATGCCCTTGCTCAACTTGCCACGTCTTTTGTTCTGGATTGAACGGCGCAGATTGTTCAATGTCTCACAATAAGCTGCTGCATTGATTGTCTCATTACGAGGCAGAAATTCCACAAGCAATACTCCTTTTCTGTCCCAAAAAACTGTGCACATGATTTTCCGGACAGAAATCGTTTGCTTGAACTTCACTTTTTTGGGTGAATCTGAATGCCGCCATTCCATGGACTGTTGCTTTGATTCAGATGTGACGTAGGCCACCCATGTCTCATCGCCCGTAACAATTTGGCTTAAGAAATCATCACCATCGTTGTGGTACCGCTCAAGGAAAGTCAATGCACTGCCTAAACGTTTGGTTTTGTGCACATCCGTTAACATTTTCGGTACCCAACGTGAGCACGATTTTCGGTAATTCAAGTGCTCGGTCACAATGCCTATACAAAACACTACGAGAAACATTAGGAAAGTCATCACACAAGGAGGAAATCGTAAAGCGTCTGTTTTCTCTCACCTTATTGTCCACTTTCTGCACCAAACTTTCATTAACGACCTGAAGGACGCCCACTCCGTTGTTCATCATGCACATTTGTGCGGCCATCTTTAAATGCTCTCACCCACTTTCTCACCATTCCATCACTCATAATGTTTTGTCCGTAAACTGCACAGATGTCACGATTAATATCGATCGATTTTAGGCCTTTAGCACAAAGAAATCTTATAATAGCCCGTACTTCACAGTCGGCGAGACTTACGATTATCGGAGGCATCTTAAACACTCAGTGAACAACGTAAACAAGGAAGAATTAGACTGTAATGGCGTCAGTGCGTAGGCAAGAGATGCATGTATCCAGTGCGCATGCGCGGAACGCTGACCGTAGCGCTGCAGCCACGGTGTGACTAAACGGTACTTACTTAAAAAATACGCCTCGTAAATGTTTCTGTCAGTGTTAGGTCACGTATCATTCAAGACACTGTTAATACAACGAAGCAAACTCAGGGTTTCCATTTAGTAGTACACTTTAATTCACGAAAGAATCATGGGTAGCAATTGCAACGTGAGAGTTTAGTGGCATCAGCAATATACTGTACCAGCATGTTCATTTTATTCCTAACAATAAAAGTCATCAAATCTTTGCTTTAGATTTTGTAATGGCTCTAGAGCAGTGTTTCCCAACGTGGCGCCCGCGCCCCACAGGGGGGCAATTTGGTTTTTTAGGGGGGCAATTTAGAAATTTACCGCTTTCTCTTCGGGTTATTTAAATGCAATGCTAGATATAGGTACAAAATATAGCAAAAAAGCAAATTCTTAAAAAAGTGCTGTAAATAATTATTAGGTATAGTTTCGTTTGATGTTAGCAAAATATATCATCTGGGTGATTTGAGTCGTCAACTTGACCTTTTTGGGATTCATCGCGTAATGTGCCGCCTGTCTCGGGAACCCGGACCTTTTAAAACGCGCCAATAACGCCGTTGTTCGGTTTTTTTTTTTTCTTTTTTTTTTTTTTTTAACTGCTTTACGTCTCTTTTTAACATCGAGGTCTTTAGAGACGGGAAAGGACGGGGGGCAAGGATGGGGGCAAGGAATGGGAAGGAATTCGGCCATGGCCTTTTGAAGGAAGCATCCCGGCATTTGCCTGGAGTGATTTGGGGAAACCATGGAAAACCCAAATCTGCATGCCCGGACGGGGATTCGAACCGCCGTCCTCCCGAATGCGAGGCGAGAACGCTAACCGTTACACCGCCCGGCTCGGTCCGTTGTTCGTGATTTGTCGGCGTCGCTTCGTTCGGTTAACATCGGGTGAGTTTAGAGAAGATAACAAACAAAAATGTGTATTTTTGTAAAAGTAAAAAAATTACACCGATAATTAGTATTCATAATTCTTGCAGGGAGATTCGTATCATTCTCAGATGTACCTATTTTGGAAATTAATGTGTAAGACAAAAATTAATATAAAAATAAACAAGTTATTTCAATTAAAATTTTTATTCAAATCTCAAACATTTACTACTGTATTAGTAGTCTTTAACATCAAGCGCAAGGATCACACTAAATTGCCATAATAAATCTTTATTAAAAATCTTTTGAATTTTAGATTTGAATTTTTTAATTTTGCATACTGTGTTTTATGACAGTATTAAAGTGTTTTCTTTCAAAAACCATCCTATATGAAAAAAAAAAATGTTAAAAGTGGGACATGACCCAAAAAATGTTGGGAAACACTGCTCTAGAGCTATAAAAAGAGTGTTTTTGGAAATTATTCTCATTTTTATCGTAAGATTTATGAATTGCGAGAGTGGTGCAATATTAGGATTCACTAGTACAGGAAAAAGAATCCGACACAATCCCCCACGGGAGACCGAGTCAGTTTAGAGAGTTTATAAATAGTAGTGCAACCACCCAGCGTGGCTTTTTCATCACCAATGATCGTCGGAAGCAGAACGTTCAGTCCAGAGAATGTTTTTAACTTTTGTGGCAGTATCTGAGATTAGCGTGTGCATTTAGTTATTTGCGATAACCGCCTAAGTTGGTCTTTTGTTATGTATGGGGAGTAAGTTTATTGTCAGTGTATTTTGTTGTCATTGTTCATTGAAAGTGAAGATTTTAGTATAATAACTTCAATTTGATTTTCTCGTCAAGTAAGTGTGACCAGAGCTGGTCAGATTTAGAGAAGAAATAAATACCAAAGAAATTAATTCTTAGTAGACACTAAGCGGTTACGCATCTGTTTAAAAATTCCCGCGTCTATTCTATTATTCTGCACAAGTTTAGAAGTACTTTTTTAAAAAAGAAAATAAAAATAAAGTGTTATAATTTATATTTGTGCAAATCATTGATAGTAACTGCTAGGAATTTTAGTAATTAGAAATCGTAATTTTTCCAATGTTGTGCTATTTGTGTTATATTGAAAGAAGTAGTTAGCGAGTGTTAGCGAACAGTATTAAGAAATTTCGAGGGATTATTTGTGATAGCAAAAGAACTTGTAACAGAACAGGCATAATGCCTTTATAGTAATTTTATTTAAGGTAATAGAATTTACATCTATGGATACGTTGGTTATGTAAGCTCTCTGAAGTACAGATATAGTAGGATTATCGCTGATGATGCATGGCGTGTTGATTGTAGTTAAAATATTGATCCGCTTTAGACGTGATTTCTTAAGTGTTAATCTTTATTAAATGTATTGTAATTATAAACAATTTTCCTACCTTATCAAATAAATAAACCTGCAATCTTCGGATCTACCAAATGTCTGGTAGTTAATTTCTTCGTCGAGATTCAAGAATACATGATACAAGAAGATAATAAATTTTAAAATAGCTACATGGCAATACCGCGACAGGACAGTGTGTTTTGGAGTGGGATTAATTAAAAGCATAATTAACCACGGACAAACACTGAAACAAAAGGTAGGAAAAGTGAATTACATAAAGTAACATAATTAACAAGCGAGCAGCAATTACCACCGGAACGCGACAACCGAATTGAGCCGACGATTCCCGAGGAGAGCCGATCCGCTCAGTATTATCGAGACCGGCGCATAGGTAACACCAGCAGCTGGAGCGATACGACCGACGCAGAGAACCAACTTCATTTACGGGAGACTGTAAGGGGCGGCATTGCAGAGCGGGGCGCAGTCCTAGAAGCTAGCAGTTCTTCTCTTCAAAAGGAAAGTGCCAATTTTTTTATCTTTGTAAGAAACACAAGCTGACATGAGAGAATTTTCATATGATCATTTGCATTGAAAAAAAAAAAAAAATTAAATTATTTTCTTCCCGAGTAAAAGTCAGTTTGAGTTAATATTGAAAAAAAAAATTAGTTTCAACTTTCCTGGGGAATTTTATTAATTAATATTTGTTACCTTGTTTGCATTTCATTGCATGCAATAGCGTACACCTTGTTTAACAATAACTGTGATTGGTGTTGGAGCAGAATTTATGTTTCCATCTTAATTTTTTTGTTTGCTTGCTGGTTCGGTGGATATTTTTTTCTTTGCAATCGAAATGTTGAGCGATTGCATTGAAAGTTTTGACAACATGGCTACAGAAATGAGTGAAATGGTGGAGGGGATGGCAGCAATAGGAAATGAGTCCTTGAACGACTCAGGTCCTGAGTTCACAGATGGGTCAGTTCGTGCTATCTTGGTACAGCTGCAATCTTTTCAAAATAGTATGCAGTCAATGAATTATAACTTGAGGGCTGATTTGAAATCAGTAGAAAGTAATTTGAAATCAGTAGAAAGTAATTTGAAATCAAATTTGAAATCAGTAGAAAGTAATTTGAAGGCTGAGCTTGGGGGTCGATTGCAATCACTTGAGAGTACAGTGGGGGATTTAAATACGTTGGTAGAAGACAATGTTCGACAATTAGGGAATGTCCAATTAGAATTAAGGCAACATAAGGTTGATTGTAAGGAACAAGCTGAACGGCTAGCGGAACGGCTAACTAGCTTAGAGCAGAGTGTGAGTAGGGAGACAATACTGTTACGACAGGATAACGAAGTACTCAGTAAACAGATATTTGTCGTGGAAGAAGCCAATGCCAGTCACGGGAGGCGGTTGGAGGCGGTAGAAGATCACTGTGTCCTTTTGGGAAAACACATCAAAGAAGGTGAAGAAAAAGTAAGCAGTTTGGTGACAAATTTCGAGTTGATTTCACAAGATGTGGGTAAGTTCCAATTATCCACAGCAGCGTTGATAGAAGATGTTACAAGAGTGAAAGTTCCGGCAGTGGTAAGGGAGGAAGTATCCAAAGTCAGGGGCTTGCTTCATTCCACTTCAACAGCAGCGTGGGTCGAGGAGAAAATTGATTGGGAACGTTTCGATGATTATGGTCATATACACCCCGTTGAATTTATTCGGAACTTTGAGGACTTTGCACCTTTCTCCGTTGCTTCTGAAAAACAGCGGATCGAGATGGTTCGTTGGTACTTGGCCGGAGGAGCGAGGCGATGGGCCGACTGGTTTGCTGGCAATTGTAACACATTTAATGAATTCAAGAGGGAGTTTCGACAACATTATTGGTCTGTGGATAGGCAGATAGCCGTACATAGAGAATTGTTAAGGGAAGAAACTTATGTGGCCGCTAAGGGGACGCAGAAAGACTTTTTCTTGATGTGTGCGGTCTCATGCAAATACCTCGATTGGAGTGAAGTGCCAGAGCATAAAAAGATAAGAGTGATAACATGGGGAGACGGAAGAACTGTGCGACATAGGAAGGAATGCTGGGCAGCCTTGGTGGGAATGACTAGTGTGTGTGAGAACCACACCGGGAATTCGAGGGGAACGCCAGTAGGTGTGAAAGAAGAGGATGTTGTAGAAGAGTATCCGAATAATGGAATAAGAGGAGTTTTCAAGGTGGTTTCTCGAAAATCTTATAAAAGTGTAAAATTGAATGGGAGTGCGGGGTCAGACACTGATTGAAAGTGCATTTATATGTAGACAAATCCTCCACGTTTCTCACTTTTCTGAGGCCATTAGGGTCCAAAAGGAGGTATTTTGTTTTTAACTTACGATTAGAAGTTCAGCTTCGACATAGGCAAAGTAATAGGACCAATGTGAAAAACAATTAATAATAATAATAACTCATGTCATGTTGTGTTTCGTAGGTGAAGTGTTAGCCGTTGTAGCCCTGTGGCAAGGTGTGCATTTGGGGGACAAAAAGAAAAAAAAAAAAAAAACACTATGAAGATCAATATCAACTTTTGTTCAACGAGTGGTGTTTGATTGTCTTCTTCTTTGTTTTGTTTTTTTGTTTTAATGTTCCATTGTATTTCTTTCTCCATTTATATGTGACTTCAAGGTTTGTGCAATAATGTTAAAAATTATTGTTATTAACATAAGAGTAGTCGAGTGGCTGCCAGCCAAATTTTTTGTATTTCATAAGCCATTTCATAGTCTGATATGTATAATCATTTCAATCTTAGTTTAAGGGTTACCTGGCGACGGAAGTCAGGGCTTTGTCAATGCCAACTTCCGCCTGGTTCCATCGGTGGGAGTGTAACAGAACAGGCATAATGCCTTTATAGTAATTTTATTTAAGGTAATAGAATTTACATCTATGGATACGTTGGTTATGTAAGCTCTCTGAAGTACAGATATAGTAGGATTATCGCTGATGATGCATGGCGTGTTGATTGTAGTTAAAATATTGATCCGCTTTAGACGTGATTTCTTAAGTGTTAATCTTTATTAAATGTATTGTAATTATAAACAATTTTCCTACCTTATCAAATAAATAAACCTGCAATCTTCGGATCTACCAAATGTCTGGTAGTTAATTTCTTCGTCGAGATTCAAGAATACATGATACAAGAAGATAATAAATTTTAAAATAGCTACAAACTGTCTTTTGGCTTTTGTTGGAGAATTATTACCTGGTAAAAAATATCTGTTGCGTAAGGAATATTCTGATATTAATTTAAATAATATACCGGTCGGTGTATCTAAGAAATTTAAGAGAAGCTGCGCATTAAAGACTTAAGTAGAAATTATTTAATCTCTGACTATCTATTATCAAATTTCCTTCAAACATTTTGTGAATTTCAGAAGAAGGTTTGAAGCGACCACGACCGAACGGAAAGTACCTTATATTTTATTAATTACTTGACGCAATTCCAGGCAATGCGCAAGTAAACTCACGTAATCAAGATCCAAGGCGAGAAGCTTTATTTTTTGTTAAATGCACAGACCAGAAACTTCATTAGTGAGTGAATATTAAATTTTATTCATGAAATATATAACTGGTTCTTTTAGAAACCCTGCAAGGAAACTATTTTAAATATAAAAAGTTTAATCGTTAAGAATTTTTATAAACAGAACGCTTTAATCCTTTTCTTTCAACTGTTTTAAAGAAAGAAATGAAGAAGTAATGACAGGAGGGGAAATTAAACAATTTAGAAAATGTAAAAGAAAAGTTAATTATGAGAAAAAAGAAACAAAGAAAGATGTAAGGAAAATGAATAAATAAATAAAGACAACTATATCAGGAATCCAGATAAATAAATTAAGACGTAATGAGAATATATACAAACATTGAAGATATACACATCGAAATAAGTAAATAACTAAAAAGGGCAACAAAGTGGGGAGAGAAGAAATTAAAAAGGTTCAAAAATGAAGAAATGCAAAAATAAATCTTATTATCGAAACGAGTTGTCTTCTTGGAAATGGTTGGATCATTCTATAGTTGGGAAACGGTCAGAGATAAAGCAGAAAATTATCAGCCTCGATCATGCTCTGGATGCGAGTAGTTTGGGTCTGGTTTATTAGCACGACAAGAATCTTCCCATAAGTTGGTGCACTGTATAGGAACACACAAACGTACAACCTTATGAAAAATGGACGTAATTCCTTAGTACACTAGTCTACAAAATTACAGGTTGGAACAAACCTTTATTTGGTTACAACTACTAAAAGCGTATGAAATATACATCTAACCTGAAATGGAGTGGAGAGAAATTCATACTGTGATTCAATATTTAATCAAGAAATAGATGTCATCATGGAAATTAAGGAGTATCTGGATGGCACATTAGCGGTGAATGCCTTGCCAAAAAGTTATCATCCAAAGGAATAGGAAGAACCAGCACTAAAGCCAGTGAAGACAAACTCAGGAAAATTCGAAGAGGGGATGTGAGTTGGCGCTGACAGGTAGAAGATTAACAGTTTGGCGGATTGAGGAGAGATCAGACATATCAAAAGCAATTGTAGATTTCATTCTGACAGAGTATTTAACATCGAAAGGTTTTCGTCCTTTGGGTACCGAAGCTTTCTGCATTAGGTCAAATTGTAGTGAGGAGGTAAGTCTAACACTGTTTGAAACAAATCCAGTAAATTTTTCTGAGCAACTCGCAACGATTGATGAGCCGTGGACCGTCACTTTACCCTAGAATCAAAGTAAGAGTCAGTGCAGCGGAAACACATCAGCTGTTTTCCTGCAAAGGAGACAAAGGTTACCCTTTATGCAAGGAAAGAGCGAGGGTATGTCTTGATTTTTTTAATGTATGGGTGTACTGCTTCTGGATTTCCCGAAAAAGGATGGGTATTGTGTTAAGGAAGAGACAAGGTTTATTTTATTTTTTTTAAAAAAAAGTGTGTTTAAGTTGGCATCTATTTTTCCGGTCTGGCTCCCTCAGATGTTTCACCCGTTTCCAAATCTCAAGGCGTTTATCTATCTAGCACCAATTTAATGTCAGATAATAACGTAATGTTCTGGATTTTTTTTTTTTTTTTTTTTTTTTTTTTTTTTTTTTTTTTTTTTTTTTTTACGGTACCCTTGAGAAATTTTTTTTTATGCGGATGTCATAAAATCATTGGAACGTCGTTGGAGGATGTGTATGAAACTAACAGGTAGCCTATGTTGAAACATAGAAAACAAGTTAGTGCTAGATTACGAACTTACTAGACGACCCTCGTAGATCAAAGAATTTTTTTAATTTATTTAATTGCAATGGAGCACAGGCTCCGGTGGCAATTTCTCTACACATCCATCTTCCCCCTATCCTGCACCTACCTACATTTGCAATCTACAAATTTTATCTTTAAATTCTTTCAAAGTTTTCGGTAAATTATTCATCATTTCTCTTGGTAACTCATTCCAATTCCTGACACCCTTACCTAAAAAAGAGAATCTTCCCACAACCTTGTGCCTGAAATCGAGTGCCAGCTTGTGGTCATGGTCATCTTTTCCCTTCCATGCACTACTTTTCATACCTATTGCAATATCTTTCCATGCCTCATCGCCAGTATATGCCCTGTACACTCCCATGACCCTCCTCATTCTCCTCCTGTCTTGCAATGAATCCCATTCCAGCTCCTTTATCATATCCGTCGCTGATTGCATTCTGCATTAATTTCCAGAAACAAATCTAGCAGCCCTTCTTTGCATCCTCTCCAACTCCTGTATTTGATACATAAAATGAGGGTCCCATACTACACTACCATATTCGAGAAATGGTCTGACCAAAGTTTTGTAACCCAATTCCTTGACTTCTCTCGTACATCCCCTCATCACTCTCTCCAACAAACGCAGAACTTTGAAACCTTTTCCTACCACCTGTCCTATTACATCGATTGTATATTTTGACTAACGACTGAAACGAATGAATGAAGTGTAACAGATCACTGCACTGATTCTCAAGTTTTAATAATTTGTTTTACACCAGACATTTTTAAATCTAGTGAACGAATGGAGATTAATTGTTTTAAACAAAGGTATTACTCTGGATGTTAATTAATAGGAACTTTCTAGCATGCGTCAAACATATGATTCGTTTTTGTTTTGCTTATGGCTTTACGCCTCGTCGACGTCGAGGTCATTAGAGACGGTAACATCAGTCGCGTTGCAGAAATAAAACGTCTGTTTCAATTAGTCTTGAAATTTACAGATATGAAATCAACAAAGAAAGAAATTATTTGACCAGCTTCTAAGAGTTCAAGACAAGGAAGATGGACGTGAACAATTTACGTCGAACTGACACAGTAACGCACCCATCCTACATACCTGATTTGGTTTAAAGCAATTGAAATATGATTCCCACTTTAAGCAAATCGTTGTATCAAATGGTAGATTATCTGAGATAATCTGGAACGAGTTAAAAATAAGGTTATTTCGTTTGAATTTTTAAATAGAATAGCATAATTGTTGTTGAAGAAATACGATACCGGAGGGGGCAGTTTACATGATGAGAACCCCCTCGTAGTTCCCCCCCCCCCCACACACACACTCATCTCCCAGAGAACTCAGAGCTGCTGCAGGGTTAGGCTGACTGGAAGCTATAGCCATCCACACCCGGAAATGCTGCAGTATGCGCCTGATAAGATAACCCTGTTGTGAAGAACGTTTTGTTTCTTAGGAAATATCCGACACAATACCTTCTAAAATTACACTGGATCTATCCGTCCGGAAAATCGCAGTTATTAAATTCACGTTCTTTGAACTAATGTTGTTATCGTTTTGGATGCGTAGATCACGAAGCAACCCAAGATGCAGTATATTCAGATTTGCATAAGGCAATACCAGAATTACCTTTATGCAAGAGTTCTGGTAATGTTTTATTGAGATGCAGCATTGATGAGAACGTTTAACGATAAGTACATCTACTCTAATTTAATTTTTAGTTTGTAACATTATTCTATTACCATCTAATTAGCAGTTTTGCCGCGATTATGTTATACTGCAATAGAACAATAACGAGATAAATCTTTTCACCAGTGTCACTGAAATATCTCAGGAAACGTGAAACATGTTTTCAAGTCGATTCTTTTCCAAAGCGTTTACACAGAATTTTTCCTAAACTGTTGATAGTAGATTAAGATGTCTGAACATGATACCGGACAGATCAACGCAGAATTAGATCTTTTAAGACTTAATGAATTTACATCCTGAGCGAGAACAGTAAGTTCGTATCAAAAATTAAAGTAATACATAGAATTGGAAAGAAAAACACAAACTTTTTTCCCACCATTCAGAATGATAGCTCCTATACGAACGGAATATAAAATACTCGAAGAAATAATTCACAAGCATTTAATTGAGAGTAATTCTCCTGAAGGGTTGCTTATCCACCTATGTCAGCAATTATTCAACCTAGCCAATACGTTCATTTTCCGTAATCATAGTTTGACGCCCTTGTACCACACTCTTGACCACATTTTCAGTTTCTAAGAACTACTGCCATTTAGATTAATCTACCTACTGTACATCAGCAGAAGTAGAAAAGAAAAGTGTGGACGGTAAAGTAGATGTTGCATGCAAGAATATCAAACAAAATTTTGGAGAAATGAAGAATAGAGGTATAAACATTAAAGCCGCCGATGGGAAACCTCTTTTTAGATCAGAAGATAGAGCTAACCGATGGAAGGAGTACATTGAGAAACTATATGACTTGAAAAATAGTGTAATTGAAAAGGAAGGCGATGTCGACATTGATGAATCAGGAGACACTATTTTGAGGACAGAATTTGATAGAGCTTTGAAAGATTTGAAATCAAATAAGGCAGTTGGAATTGATGAGATCCCTGCGGAACTTCTTAAATCCGTAGGAGGAGAACAAAGATCATTCAACCTGATATTAAAAAGTTATGAAAAAGGAGAAATTCCAACTGATTTGAATAAAATTATCATCATCACACTTCCAAAGAAAG
The DNA here is from genome assembly GCA_031002005.1 of Vandiemenella viatica. Taxonomy (NCBI): domain Eukaryota; kingdom Metazoa; phylum Arthropoda; class Insecta; order Orthoptera; family Morabidae; genus Vandiemenella; species Vandiemenella viatica. The sequence goes on along the minus strand of JARYHS010008074.1, from coordinate 28,133,448 downwards.
CACAAGCGAAAAAATGTGAGAATTATCGCACCATTAGTCTAACATCACATGCTTCAAAATTACTGACTAGAATAATATACAGAAGGATGGAAAGAGTTGTGGAAGAGATAGTAAGTGAAGATCAGTTTGGGTTTGGGAAAAACCGCAGTACAAGGGAAATGATTCTAGCTTTAAGATTAATACTTTGTAAGGGGAGCAACAAATCCCAGTAATATTCTGTATTGTGAAGTGCATTTAGTTGGCTTCTAGCGGTAGTAGCACGGCAGAGGCAAGGTAATACTATGCCTACACGTGATAACGCGTCAGCACTTTCTGCCGAGTGCACTTGTACCGTCGCAGCGAGCAGTCGCTAAGAGCCTTGCGGAGCGTGCGGATGTAAGACGTAATTCGCGATTTACTAACAAAGGTACCACTTTGTACCCAGTTTCAAGAAAAGTAGTCTAAATTTAAGATAGCAGGGGTTACAGCTAACAGTGAGGTGATAATGAATACGTGGTGCTCCTTGCAGATGATACTAGCATATCGTTGAAAGACCTATCAGCACAAAACCTCGAAAATACAGCAAATGATGCTATAATGAAAATTAACAGGTTGTTTTTAATGCCAACAAACTAATACTTAATGTAGTAAAGACATAGTTACTTCAGTTTGTTACAAAAAATAAAACAAAGGACAGCTATAATGTGATATCAGAAGGAAAAGCAATCAGTGAAAGCAGTTTCACAAAATTCTTGGGTGTATATATAGATAACAAATTGAACTGGAAACAATATATTCAACAACTTCTTAAAAAACTGAATTCTGCAACATTTCCACTGAGAGTAATATCTAGAATAGCTAATATAGAAACCAGAAAGTTAGTATATTCTGCATATTTTCATTCCTTGCTCACGTATGGCATCTCATTCTGGGGAAACGCGTCACAAGCATAGAGGGTATTTAAATTGCAAAAGCGTGCTATAAGAACTATTTGTGGAGCAAGCCCACAGACGTCGTGCAGAAATCTATTTAAAAACCTGGATGTAATAACAATGCCAGCACAGTATGTATACTCCGTACTATCATTTTTAGAGGAAAATCCTGAACACTTCAATCTTAATGCTGACATACATAGCCATAATACTAGGAATAAATATAATATTCACAAGGATTACAAATCACTGTCAATTGTACAGAAAGGGTTAACATTTACTGGAGCTTCCTTATTCAATGTCTTACCAACAGAAATTAAATGTTATCTACAAAAACCCAACTACTTTAAGTCCAAACTGAAAGAGTTTCTGCTTCAGAACCCATTTTATTCTCTGAAAGAATTTTCTTCTTGGAATTTGGTAACTAAGAATGACTGATAAAATATTATATATGCTGTATAGAAGGGGAAGTTGACAAAGTTGTCCACAATTACTAAAATGATATATGGTTTTTCTTTCTGTTGAAACTTTTGACAAATGAAGTAATTACACTGTTTACAACATTTCACTCATATATAGTAACTAACATGGGATAGCATGCACTCAATAAGTGCTGTGAAAAATTATCATACTAACAGGTATTTAAGTAATTGACAGCTCATGAGTTGTTGGTAATATAATTGATATTTCACATAAATAGCAACTAACATGATATAATATGTAGTCGCAAATTACAGTGAAACTTATCATGGTAACTGGTTGGTAAGAAAATAACTGGTTATTAGCTGCTGGTAACCATCTAATCCACATAATAAGTATTAATTAACTCGGGATTGTATGTGTAGATTACAGGAGATATTGGTTATACTAATGGGTTGTAGCTAACTTGTCAATATATAATAATATTAACAATTATATAGTAATATTGACACTAAAAATAAGTGTATGTACTGTTCCACATCCACGAGATTATTGTCACATGAGATCAAAGTGAACATATCTAGCTATCTATCTATCAAGTGCGTGGAAGTGAAGCTACGTTCTGTGTGTTCGTCAGTGTAAAATAAACTGCAATAAACCGGAACTTTGCTTGTAGCTTCTGTTTCATTACGCAAAACCTTCTAATCCGTATCAGACCAACAACATGCAGGCCACGAAGAATTCAACGCAGCCTTTTATGAACATATAACAGACTTTAATTGCCTTCAGCAGTTAGTCTTCTACGCATTTTGGTAATACTGCGTCATCTGATGTTAACGACAGAAGATTGTCGTCCTGACAGTAAGAAACATCAAGAAGACGTCACTACCGAGCAGATTAGTCTCACCACGCCGATACACAATCAATCAATAGCCACTCGGCCACCGAATGAACTCTGGTGTCATAGGCAGGACTCAAACCCTGCACCACACAGTTCCACTACAACTTAAAGGGTGGATCAAGAAAAACAAAGATATTTTATGGCGTTTGTTGATTTAGAAAAAGCTTTTGATAATGTTATGTGTGACAAGATGTTTAAAATTTTAATGAAGTCAGGTCTAAATTATCGAGATAGAAGAATACTTTATAAACTATATAAGAAGCAAGTGGCTAAAATGAAAGTAGAAAATCATGAGAGATTTAAAAAGGGCGTGAGACAAGGTAGAAGACTATCCCCATTAATATTCAACTTGTATGTAGAGGCAGCAATGAAGAAAGTCAAAGAAACATTTGAATGTGTCATAAGTGTTCAAGGAGAAAAAATCAGTATGCTACGATTTTCTGATGACATACTGTCTTGCTAGCAGAACAGGCTGAGGATATTGAGAAGTTACTGAATGGCATGAAAAAAATACTGAAGGAAGACTTTGGACTGATTATAAATGAAAGGAAGACAAAAGTGAGGAAAAGTAGCAGAAATGATACCAATCACAGTAGAGTAAACATAAAAATAGGATCGTATGCGATAGAAGAAGTAAGTGAATTCTGTTACATGGGAATCAAGGAATGATGTTAAAAGCGGAATAGCACTAGCAAAAAGAGCTTCCATGAAAAAGAGAAATCTTTTAGTTTCAAATATTGATCTAGAACTTAGAAAGAACTTTTTAAAACTCTATTTGTGGAGCACAGCACTTTATAGTAGCGAAGTGTGGAGTTTGGGCAGATCTAAGAAATAAAATTGAAGTCTTTGAAATATCGTGCTATAGAAGGATGCTGAAAATTAAATGGACTGGTAAAGTAGGAAATGGACGATTTTTGGAAATGATGGGCGTTGAAATAAGTTTGTGGAAGAAGCTGACAGAAAGAAGAGACAGGCTGGTAGGTTCTATTTTGAGACATGCTGGATTGATTAATTTGTTAGTGGAGTTGAAAGTAAAAACTGTAGATGAAGACAGATATTAGAATATATCAAGCAGATAATTGATCACAAGGGTTGTAAGAGCTACGTAGAGATGAAGAAGTTAGCACAAGATAGGAAGAGATGGAGGATTGCATCAAACCAGTCAAAAGACTGATGATTGCAAAAAAGTTATATCAGTGCGAGGCTGTATTCCATTATCTCTCATTGTTTTTTACGTTATTGGTGCTGATACAAGTTTGATATAATCGTCGATATACGGTAAGTGCGCAGAAGGGTGGTATAGTTTCAGAATGAGGTCAACCTACATCACAGTAAATGCAACAATTTTAGGTATTGGTAACAAAGATTCTTTCTAAAGCAGTACAGAAGCGATTTGGTGTAGCATGGATTCTACAAGTCCTTGGTAGGCTTCCAGAGGTATCTGACTAGTGTTGTAAAAAAACGGTTTTATTCTGGCTTGAAAAAAAAACATGAAAAAAAACATTGAAAAAAACATGTTTTTTTCTGGGACACGTTTTTTTTTCCACAACTACTAAATCTCAAATTTGTTAAGTACTTATCTTAGTTTAAATCTACTATATTTTTCTGGTTCAGTAGGAAAAAAATTACGAAAATATTGGCAACATTGACTGAAATTTTCTTTATGAACGGGGATTTCCCGAAGAGACTAGATTGCGCCAGAAGGAAACCCCATTCCCCATTGTTTGGATTGATACTTGCTATTTGAAATAGTGCTGCCAACCCTACAAATTTATCTGTAGACCTAAAGATCTTTTAAAAACATTAGGAATTTAAAATTTATCTACGGTTTTTGGCCTCTTTTTATTACTTATTGTGTTTTCCTTATATTCGTATACTTGTTAAACTCTCAGAGTATAGTGGTACTGACTCATTAAATTGTCAGTAATTATGAATCGTTTCCTTGCAACCGTTGGTGTAAAGTGTAAACCAACGATTGAAAAGAAGTAAAGCTCCTATTTTGTATGATAATAGATTTAAATTCAAACTTAAAAGACCGTAATACAGAACTATCGGCGCAGTCTTTATGCACAGTGTGTACTTTGCTCACAATTTAAAATTGCAATCTCAAAATCTTTTGCGTATAATACAAGAACAACCAGTAAAAGAAAATTCAACTAACTATTTCTGAAGTTATGGAGCTAGAGGAGACAGAAAATTCCGACACCGACCGAACTAGTGTTGGTAGTGCTGATACTAGTGAATGTGGTACTGACAGAGGATGAATAAAATTGTTACCAATGTAGATACATTTATGAATCATTATATGAAACATAATATGATTCAGTAAGATTTAAAACACACTTGTAAAATTGAAGTTCCTTAAATAAAACTATAATTTATCAAATATATTGTTTTCTGAAAAAAAATAAAAAATTAGAAAAAAAACACAGGTGCTAGGTTTTTTTTTCACAAAGCTGAAAAAAAAAACATTTTTTTTTTTTACAATTTGCAACACTATATCTGACACCAGATTTCTACGCACAAGTCACGAAATTCCCTTGAATTAAGGGGCCAGCGGTTTGAGGGCGCGGCGACTAGGAACGAGCATCTCGCAAACGGAGAGGCTTGTCGGCTGTTCGCGTGCTACTGTAGGGAGCATCTGTGGAAATTGTTTGAAGGACGTTGAAACCACGAGTAGGCGACAATGTGGTGGACACCCACGCCACATCACAAAACGTGGAGGTCGGAGGCTTGACCGCTTTTTAAAGCAGGATAGAAGGTGATCTGCGGCAGAGTCGCGATTCTTGTGCTCTGAAACACTTCTGGAAGCACAAGCATTGTACTCTTCCTTCAGATCTGCCAAGGAGTTGTAGAATCCATGCTACGCCGAATTCCTGCTGTACTGCGTTCGAAAAGTGGACCAAGTAGGTGGTCATAATGTTTTGGCTGATCAGTGTATGATAGGGTTTTGTGAAAAGAAGAGGTTGTCCAGTAAATTTTCGAGCACAGGGACACAAAGATGACAATAACACCGACATTGTGACAAATAAAAAATATGTATAGATGTTTATTGCAGTTGTCAGAATTGGCAGGATCGGAGTGAAACCTCTTTTGTCTACTACTGTTGTAACTTAAACCTAGGAGGACGATTTTGTCCACATTATTGTAATCTGCATCGGTTACTGGGCGCGGATTCCTTGGAACGAACATGTCGGAAATGGAGAGGCTTGTCGGCTTGGAAGAAATAATTTATGAAATCCAAGATAGGAATTTTGAGTTTTAAATTCACGTTTATTTATTATACTTACAGATGTCCTTATTATAACTTTTTACGTAATTTTTAATTTTTACATTGATATTTATTTCATTTAAGTTAGTAGGCTTTTAATTCTTATTTGTTGTAGACCTTTTAATGTTCTCGCATAACAAGCAACAGTTTTAACAGTTGTTCTACAGTACAGAGCTATCAAGCGCTCGTTCGTCATTCTGCTTGCTTAGTTACCCCGCCTTGTTGCTCGTCATTGTCTTTGTATGCTCATCACACACGGATTTCATGACGTACATAAAAAGTTCAAAATTTCAGTAGACCAACACCGATGGGCTGAGCATGCTGCGAAAGATTATTCTCGTAAATTTTAGGTGGAGAGGATTTAAGTGGAGTAATGGCATAAGCCTGAAAATTAAAAGCACATTGAAAATTATGTCAGCACCAATTAATTAAACCGAGTCGCCATGTTTTGTTCTGTTATAGAGACCTTAGATAGACTGCTTACTACTGGATGCGTGTGTAAAAATAGCAAGATAAATAACCAGGCACGACGGAGGCCCAGTAAACGATGGGTTGGGTATAGTTATTTCTATCATAGTTGCTTAATAGAGCTGTAACAGTAACGATGTATTCGTTACTGAGTAACGGGTTCGTTTCCTGACTCGAAGTACCGAATCGTTACTCAGAAATTTATTTCGTTACTCGCATTTATCGTATAGATACGAACACGTTCCAGCTCCCGCAGGTAACTAATTTTGTCAACGTGAAGACTAATTTTGTACTTTTTATTTTGCTTAACATTAAAATTTACAGTGCATAATTTGTAAATAGAAAATTAGTGTGGATAGTTTGAGATAGTTACTGTTTTTACATTGATAGTTCATTAGTGAGGTTTATTGATTTCAAACATTTGTTTATTTTTAGAATCGATACCTTCTATTTTATTTTATAGTGTAATTTACAATATAAAAGAGTTGTCTAATAGTCTTTATATACATCTCTGCACTTGTTGTGTTCTAATAATCTTTATATATAAAGATGAATGTATGTTTGTTTGTTGGTTTGTTTGTTCTTCATACAGATCCACAGTTTTCATCCGATCTCGATGAAACTTTGCACACTTATCCTTTGAAACAAGGAGAAAAATAGTCTACATTTGGTTGAAAAATTATCTGTATAAATAACACATGTTGTCTCATAACTTCGAAATACGGTGATAGACAGACACGTTGGATGTGGACGTCTCCAGACCGTGTTTCCTTCTAGTATTTAATAAAATTGCTATGGAGCATACGCTCCGGTGACAATTTCCATACAAACTCATCTTAACCCCTTTCCTGCGTGGCTACATTTTCCCTCTACAAATTTTGACTTTAAATTCTTTCAACGTTTTCGGTTAATTATTCATAATTTCTCTTGGTAACTTATTCCAATCCCTGAAACCCTTACCTAAGAAGAGAATCCTCCTAAATCTTTGTGCATGAAATCGAGTGCAAGATTGTGGTCATGGTTATATTTTCCCTTCCAAGCATTACTTTTAATTCTTACACCAATATCTTTCCATGCCTCACCATCAATATACGTCAATATACTCCCATGACCCTCTTCACCCTATTCCTGTCTTCCAATGAATCCCATTCCAGCACTTTTATTATATCTTTTACTGATTGCGTTATGCAAATCTAGCAGCCCCCCCTTTTTTTTTGCAGCTACAGAATTCCATAAACAAAGAACAAGTTACAATGACTTTATTCCTTTTGCCTGGTGTTAGTTATTATATTATTACCGCAGGATCCATGTGATTAATCATCAATGCGGTTCTGGCTTTGATGTTGAATGTTTATGCAACCGCGACGCAACAACAATTAATCTAATCGTATGTTTGTCCTGAACCTTTGTTATTGATTTAAAAGTTTTGAATACTGATAGTTTTAAAATGAAACAATTAACGCGGGAGTCAATAGTATTTTGCCTGCTGGCTCGATTTGATTGTATGTTATTTTAACAAATCTTTCACAAAAAGATGAAGAATTAACAAAAATAAATGAAAACCTAAAGGAAGACACTGGTAAAAAAGAAACCTCCTATTTAAAAACGAAATACTTTGATGAGATTATAATATTTGTTAAATACATGTCCCATTATCACATCAGGCTACTTAAAAAAATACCGTCATTAGTTATTGTCACTAGATATGTCACTGTCAGGTGAAAGGTGAAATGTCCTCTTTTTTGTATCCGAACAGGTGTTTGTTTTGAAATTAGATTATTCTTTCGTATATAATATTCAATACAGTAAATCAAGTGTACATTCAGAGGTTTTTCCGTAAGATCCGTGTGCTTATTAGTCGACTTTAAGTTTTATCCAAATGTACAACTTAACTAAACTTATTTTATTCAGTAAACACGTTACTTAAACTTTAACAAGTACGAACGAAGTCATCCCGAATGCGATGCGAAGATTCATGCTAGTGTTCGATTGTACCGAAAGTAACGAGTAACGATTCGAAAGTAACGGGTATTGATTGGTTTAGTAACGAATACATACGTGTACAGAATTTCTCGTTAATTTTACAGCTCTATTGCTTAACTGCCCGTCACTCAGTGACTGGGCAGTCGGTTTCACGTTTTACTGTTTGAAAATTGTATAATTTATTTCTCTGTTTAGTTGCCGTTACAGAGCATGAGTGATTTTAATGTTGCTTTGGGCAGCACTCATGCGAACGACGTTGTGAATAACCTACTGACTGGATATGCTAGATTTTGTTTGGTACTCGCCTGCAATGAGAAGCGCCTGTGCGCTACTTTCCTGCCACCCCTGCGCTTCGAGATGTGTGGGTTGTCAGCACGGATCGTCTTATTCTTCAGCACCTCCAGCTGCGTGTACAGGCGCTTCAGCTCCGCCTGAAACAAAAGTGTGCAAAACTTTACCCACTTCTTGGCCTTATATACGAGGGGGTACCAAAGAACAACCGGAATAGCATTGGGCGGAGCTTGTGTAGTTCGCATTTCTGCCGTTAGGCGTTTATAGCGTAACTCATTGTCAGTTCAGTGCCGCCTGTGTTGTCGACCTGGCTTGTTCCGTTAATCTGCAGTGATTGTTTTTGCTAGCGCTGTTTTGTTATCGTTTAGTTTTTGATGATGGAAAGTTTAAGTGAACAACGTGCAGCTGTGAAATTTTGTACTCTACTCAGTAAAAATGCTGCTGAAACTGTTTTAATGTTGAAAACAGCTTACAAAGATGACGCTATGGGAAAAACTCAAGTGTTCAAGTGGTTCGCTCGACTTAGAAATGGCGACATGTCGATTGATGACAAACCTTGTTCTGGACGTCCATCAACTGCCAGAATCGACGAAAATGTTGAAAAAATTCGAGAGCTTGTGCTCTCAGACCGTCGACAGACAGTTGATCAACTGTCAGAGATTAGTGGGTTATCTCGGAGCTCGGTTCAGCGAATTTTAACCGACGATTTGGGAATGAAAAGGGTTGCTGCCAAGTTTGTTCCTGGGGTTCTGACTAACAGTAAAACAGAAAATCGAGTTAAACATGTTATGTTTTGAAACAACAGCTTGAAATTGATCCAGAGTTTCTGTCAAAGGTCATTACTGGTAATGAGTTATAGTGATATGGTTACGACTCAGAAACAAAGCAACCGTCAAGCCAATGGAAGACGTCATTGTCACCCCGTCCAAAAAAAACGTCGTCAAGTCAAATCAAACATCAAAACAATGCTCATTTACTTTTTTGATGCTAAGGGCGTAGTTTATTCAGAGTTTATTTCCCCATATCAGACCGTCAGTCAACCCTTTTATTTGGAAGTTTTAAGAAAATTATGCAACAGTGTTCGTCAAAAAAGACAGGAGACTCCTTCTTCCACATTGACAATGCACCTGCACACGCAGCTGTCTCTGTTATGCACTTTTTTTTGGCTAAATATGGCATGGTTCCGCTGCCCCACGCACCTTACTCGCCTGACCTTGCTCCGTGCGACTTTTTTTTATTTCTACGCAAGAAAAGGGGCATGAAAGGACACCGATTCGACAACATTGAAGAGGTCAACAAAAAAAACGAGGGAGGAGCATTCAGCCATTTCTAAAGATGACTACTGAAAATGTTTCGAACAGTGGAAGCACCGGTGGAACAAATGTATTGTTTGTAATGGAGAATATTTTGAAGGGGATAAGGTTGTTTTGTAAAAAATTTGAAAATATTTAGCTTTTAATAATTCCGTTTTTTTTGGGTACCTCTTCGTATGTTTCCATTAATCATTCGCACTCTGAAGAATTTCAACTATCAATTCTCCTAAGCAATCACTCTAATATCTTGAGAGTTGTTGAATATATCTCATATTATAACAAACAAGCGAGTTAAATAAGGCATAACTTTTGGTTCATCGATTATTACTAAAATAATTACTAATTGACTTTACTAATTTGCAGATTAAGAGTCTTTCTAATGAGAGCAATTCGAAGACATAAAAATTTTAGGCGTCGTCTAAGATCTTTTGACGACCAAAAGAATGACAAAAATTTGTCTCATCATGCGAGACCACGAAAATTTGGTGATAATGTAAGATTCTCACAACATTCCATAAATTTATTTATAATTACTTTATATAAAATAATTAGCATTATCATTTATGTACGAGAGCGGTTATTTTAATTATTACAAACGTATAGAAATGCAAAATTCTCGTATTTCCTTCCTTTCAGATGATGGCATTTTAACCTAAACGATAGAAATGGAATACATTAAATTTTCTGAAGTATTCTTAACATTTATAGTTTAAGATTCATGATCTGGAACACAAATATTGTAGTGAAAGAAGAAGACACGAAAGAAAAGAGATTTTGAGAAGGTACCCTCTTCCTCCACACCTAAGCGATTAATTTCCATTGGAGACAGAGAAATGGGAGACAGTTATTGGAAATAATCTCTAGCAAGCTGACTTCTTTTCTCAGTAGGTTAAAGAAGCTAGGGGAGAGTGTCATTAATTGTGACGTTCATATTCCACGGATTTAGATACCCAAGAAACTCTCAAGTGATGGAAGGAGTATAAGAATGTTAAATAGAAGTGTTCGGAAGAATCTGTCTTCATATCGACTTTCGACACTCCATTCTTACCAAAATAAATTAGAATCGGGTCAACTGTAATTCGCGACTGTACGTACCGTACCCAATGTCCTTCATCCAGTGTCAAAAATTCAATTACATTACGGCATGCCCCAGAGGAAATTTTTAATGTAAACAATGTGACATGGGAGCTCACGAGTCAAGTAACGAATGAACACACTATCAGGTGTTCATTAATTATTCATGTATGCATTCATCCAGATCAAAAAGTAACACGAGGAGAGGAAGATGCAGAAAATTAAGATAACGAAGACAAACAGTGCCTAGAAACAATATAAAGCGCTGCTCTGCCAATATTTGCTTCAAGCTTCGTACACATAATAAAATCTCTAGTCAGCAAGTCAATTGTTGTTACACGGAAGTGTCTCACGTATTTGGAAAGGAGCACTAAGTTCTTATGTAATGGACAGGGGAGGTAAAGTTGATAGTGTAGCACTAGATCTTTCAAAGGCCTTTGACAGAGTGAGCCATAAAATAGTGCTAAATAAGGTCGAAACTATTGGAATTGATAAAAATGTGATTTTCTGGGTAGAAGAATTCCTAAGAGGTAGAAAGCAAAAAGTTAGGGTAGGAAACGCAGTATCAAAAGAAGTAGGAGTGAACATGGGAGTTGCAGTATTAGAACCTGTGCTATTCGTTATTCTAATGAATGATTGTGTTAATCTAACATCTGGTTGTTGTGGGCCATTTCCTCAATTGCGATAAATAATATTTATATGAATAATTACGCCTATGCAATTGAATATTTGTTTATTTCACCGAACGCGTTTAACTTCATGTCTGAAGCATCTTCAGCGGTTCGTTCTGTGGGGTATTTTTACATGAATTAGTTTCTTATATGCTAATTTGTACATGGGGCTTATGTTAATAAATATATACAATTCTACTTATAATTTTTCATCAATTACAGTATTTGGCAGAGATTATGCCGATAATATCATTTTGCATCTTCATTTTTGCGAGTATCAAGTCACTTGCACTGAGCACTGATTTTAACATTTGTTCTGTGTGTTGTGCTTTCTTACGATAATTACCGTGTGTGTTTACTGTGGTGTATTTGGCTTTTGCTTTGGCAGCTGATGGCGAAATGGATTTAATACTAACATTTATATAGCACCACAGTAAACACACACGGTAATTATCGTAAGAAAGCACAACACACAGAACAAATGTTAAAATCAGTGCTCAGTGCAAGTGACTTGATACTCGCAAAAATGAAGATGCAAAATGATATTATCGGCATAATCTATGTCAAATACTGTAATTGATGGAAAATTGTAAGTAGAATTGTATATATTTATTAACATAAGCCCCATGTACAAATTAGCATATAAGAAACTAATTCATGTAAAAATACCCCACAGAACGAACCGCTGAAGATGCTTCAGACATGAAGTTAAACGCGTTCGGTGAAATAAACAAATATTCAGTTGCATAGGCGTAATTATTCATATAAATATTATTGTGTTAATCGTTTACTGTCAGAAGTTAGATTGCTTGTGGATGACATAATGTTATATAAAAGGATCAAAACAATAGAAGACTGTAGACAGCTGTAGGGTGATTTAGCTAGGATAACTGGCTGGGTGAGTCAACGTGGGATGAAGATAAATGCAAAGAAGAGTCAGCTTATTAGGTACACTGATAAAAAGCTAAAGGTTGATTATGATTATAAGTGTCGAAGGTGCTACTTATTGAAGACTCGAAATTTAAATACCTCGGCATAACATTTGATAGTAGACTTAACTAGGGAGGACATATTGGACAAGTGGTAGGAAAAGGGTTCAAAATCCTTCACCTGTTGGAAAGAGTGATGCACTAGAAAAGTAAGGGAATTGTTGTACAAAACTTTGGTCAGACCACTGCTGGAATATGGTGGTGTAGTATGGGACCCACATTTTGGGTATCAAATACAGGAGTTGGAGAGGGTGTAGAGAAGGGCTGCCAGATTTGTCTTTGGAAATTACCGCAAAACACAACCGGTAACTAATATGATAAAGGAGCTGGAGTGGGACTCATTGGAGGATAGAAGGAGGGTGAAGAGAGTCATGGAGAGAGGCGTAGCTAGGTCAACAAGGGCCCGGTGCAATAAAAATTATTTTGGGCCCTCAGGCCAGATGGGCGACAGTTTTTTTGCTTTGTGTTACTGGTAGGGGCCCCCTAAACTGATGCTGGGCCCCCCTGAGTTGTTCTTGGGGCCCCCTGAGCAGTGCGGGCCTATTAGTGAGGGGGTTGGCTGTGTCTTAGGGGCCCCCTTAGACGACGGTAGAGCTGAAAAAAAAGGTCGCCAATTTGCCGTGAAGGCCCGTGGGCCCTCTGAACTGCGCTTGGGGGTCCCCAGAGGTACGCTTGGGGGCCCCCTGAGGTTTGCTTGGGCCCCCCTGAGCGTAGGGGCCCCGGAGCATTGCACCACCTAGCCCCATAGTAGCTACGCCCCTGGTCTTGCGTGTATACGAGGCCTATACTGGTGATGAAGCATGGAAAGTCATAGGTGGGAAAATTAAGAGAGGAGCATGGAAGGATAAAGATGACCATGACCACAAGTTGTCACTTGATTTCAGGCATAAGGGTGTGGGAAAATTTTCTTTCGTAGGAAAGAGTGTAAGGGATTGGAATAAATTGTCAAGAGAATTGATGAATAATTTATCAAAAACAGTAAAAGAATTAAAAAAAAAATTAGTTGAGGGCAAAAGTAGGGTGGGAGAGGAAAGAAGAAAGACTGGTGAGACTGTCACCGGAGCGTGCGCTACATCGCAATTTTATTAATTATTATTATTATTATAAATGTAGTGGTAAAATGAGTAGTTCTGGCAGAAAGATCATATCAAATATGACCACTGATATACAGGTAACACAACTGCAGCTTCGACCGGGGCATCCAATACCATCAAAGAAAATGAATCCGCAGCAAAACTATAAAAACAGCTACAGTATGACTGTAGTAAAAATACAAGCAGAATGCATCCAACTCCAGTATCATAAATTTGCCCAAACCGATCCTTCCATATTTATTAAATAACCTAGACTTTCTCCTTAGGAGGGTAAAGGCTGCTGAAGGGGAAAAGGTCTGGTTGAATGGAGGTCTTCATGGAAACAGAGTTATAACGTTTATCTTCTATGTCGAAGGCTACATGACACAGGCAAACGTACCCGTCGGCCAGTCAGAACAGACGGAAGACACACACAAACTAGGACGGGTGAAATTAAACAGATAGGATTTTTTTAAAAAATATTTCACTGGAACATTAATGGTTTTTAGGTTCGAATGGAAGAAATATACTCCATAGCACTGTCTGTTCCAGTATGTTTCTGTCTCTAGGAAATACATTTTACGCCCGCACGCAATTCATTGCCGAGGAATTTAACCTGTACAGGAAGTACGATGCCAAGGGTATTGGAGTAAAAGATGGAATAACTGTATTTGTTCGAAGCACATCCACCCAGAAACTGTTCCTCTCAACCCACATTTGAAGGAAATGGCTGTAAGGATGTATGGTCCAGCTGAACTGCTCGTGTGTTGCTTACATTTTTACCGCGAAGTCCACCTATCGACTGCGAAGCAGTAGCCGATCTGGCAACTTACTTCACTATTTCTCCTATTAGGAGATTTTAACCACCATAATGCGTCGTAGGATTTCAGATCCTCTTACTTAGCATAAATGGTGGTCTCATAGAGTGGAAAGTGCATAGAAATCAGGTCAACTGGTGCTTAAAGGTCCGCGCTCACTAGGGCGGGCCTCATCGCGTCGCATCGCATCGCAGAAATGCGTCAGCAATCGCTTAACACTGATTCTAATGGGGTAACGCACACCACAGGCGGGTCGAGTCGGGGCGGGGCGGGCCGCGTCGCGTCGCATTGGCGGATCGCTTCCCTAGGCGTATTTTTCCGCCTGTGCGCCTCGATGCTCTCAGTCGCGAGCAGGTTTGCGATAGGAGCTCCAACAGTACTGACTTTTGTAACTTGTATGTTCTTATTTCTGTGAATTAACTGCATTACTTCAACAAAATTGGCTGCATATTTGCAAGCAGGATGATGGATGATTTTTGAAACAAAAAAAATATAAGTAATTACAATCTGAACTTTAAGAACTTTAATAAAGATGAAAAAATTATAAAATTTCTAGCTTATGCTCACTTGTTCTTTGCTTATATGTTTTAACGTAAACTATTCAAACGTAATGGATAAAGAGCACTGCATCTCATTAGTAATGACTTTCAAAGAGTTTTATGATTTACAAGACGCAACATATAATTAAAAAAAAATATTTGGAAGGAAATAGGAAACTAGGCAAAACAACCAGGTATAATGTCATGTTTCGTATTTTATTTTTTGTTTATTTTACGTGTGCATTATAAATTTCTATCACTTTATTTGAATGCCGCTTGTAAAGCTTCGTGTTACCAATTGACCTAATTGTTTAAAAATATTTTGTGAAATTATTCCAAATCTTAATGATTTCTGATGTAACCTAGAAACCTGTGTAAGTCAAATATTGAAATTTCTTTGTTGTCATTGTCGTTCTTACCTTCTGCAACCCAATTCAAATATCGTTAATCAAAAGGTTATGAATACAGCACGTGGATAGTATTACTTTATTTATCTTATTATATAACACCGACATAGCACAGCTATTAAAACCATGAAAAACATTCATTTTTCTGCATTAAAAATAAAGAGAAACGCAATTCGGTAGAACTGTTATAACAAGTTTGTCATCTAATGTGCCTAAGAAATGCGAAAAATTCCTTTTTAAATTGAATCCACTGCCTTTTATGCTTAATATTCTTCAATGAATATATAAAAATAAGAGCCCTTAGTCTGCTGTGTCCATTTGCAGTGCAGAAACGGCTGAATAATCGTCGAGAACCGAAGGCGGTGACAATAAAAGAAATGCGACTCGCTGCGTCCAGATGTGCGTTGCAGCATTTTCGCTCAATGCGATGCGACCCGATGCGATGCGGCCTGCTGTAGTGTGCGCGTACCTCTACATAACATCAGCCAACACATCTTGTGCAGTTGACCTCTTGATTTTCCCTTGTTCCCTTGGAAACTCTTAATTATAAACTAGACTGTGCCATTATGGGAGCGATCAGTTTCTCATTTAGTTTCATGCAGAGTCTTAAGAAGCATCGCGAAAATGGACCGTCAGCTAATTCAATGATAAGGTATAAAGCCGTTTGCTGTTTTTGAACAGCTTAAGAGCATCCTCGACAAGGTAGTTCATTAAGTGACACACAATACGGTCAGTACGTCTGGCCCTAAATGCTCAGGAAGCCGCAGTTAAGAGTCTGTACCTTTGTTAATATGTGCATTGCGATTAGTCAAGCTATGGATTTAATCTGAAACGCCGAAACGCTTCTAAGTCACAAGTAGATGAGCACGTCGAATTATTACGAACACAGGAATGGTCTTTACAAAATCTTACAATTAGTAGTAACTATTCAACATTGTCAAATATAGTAAGGGACTCGACCTTAATCTGAAAGGAATACTTGTCCATTGGCATCAGCAATAGACTACTGAATAAAGCACACATATTTATTGAAACACGGCGCTTAGAGCAACAGATAGCAGTCTTGTTCGCTACCTCTACATCTAAAATCACGTGAGATGAACAGTTAGCGCTTAAAAGAGCAATCGCGGAGCAGGTTTGACAGTGCTTCTTTTGAAGAAACTATGAAACTTAAAAATTATTATTGATCCGCTGATATTGTGCCTAGATCAGCCCTGATTCAGTAAAAAAATATATACAGGGTGTTACAAAAAGGTACGGCCAAACTTTCAGGAAACATTCCTCACACACACAAAAAAAAAAGAAAATATGTTATGTGGACATGTGTCCGGAAACGCTTACTTTCCATGTTAGAGCTCATTTTATTAATTCTCTTCAAATCACATTAAACATGGAATGGAAACACACAGCAACAGAACGTACCAGCGTGACTTCAAACACTTTGTTACAGGAAATGTTTAAAATGTCCTCCGTTAGCGAGGACACATGCATCCACCCTCCATCGCATGGAATCCCTGATGCGCTGATGCAGCCCTGGAGAATGGCGTATTGTATCACAGCCGTCCACAATACGAGCACGAAGAGTCTCTACATTTGGTACCGGGGTTGCGTAGACAAGGGCTTTCAAATGCCCCCATAAATAGAAGTCAAGAGAGTTGAGGCCAGGAGAGCGTCGGGGCCATGGAATTGGTCCGTACAGTACAGTACATACTAACGAAACTAAAATGAGCTCTAACATGGAAAGTAAGCGTTTCCGGACACATGTCCACGTAACATATTTTCTTTGTTTGTGTGTGAGGAATGTTTCCTGAAAGTTTGGCCGTACCTTTTTGTAACACCCTGTATAATAATAATAATTCTGAATTATTTAACTAAGGGATCTGAAGAATATCTTACGAATATTTTTAATTGTATAAGGGGCGAACTTTTTTTTCATTATTAGGAAGAAGCCGTTCTGATCCCATCGAAACCCGTTAAGGACGGACACATTGTCAGCTGATGACAACAGTAGAGCTGCATTGGAAAGACACTGGAGAGGTTAGTTAACGGCTTCTACGTCTCGTGTCTCGACTCCCGGAATCTGCTGTCTCGTTTTCGTGGAACACAAAGGAAAATCCGTTCTGCTTTGGAAAATCTGGAGGCAGTGTTACTTGACACATGTCTCGAGAGCGTGTTGTATTTATATAGAATAGGATTACAAAACTATCTGGTATGGCTTAGGTCTTTGAATACAGAGCATTCTTGTCTAACAAGTGTCTTTGGATCAGAAATTGTTTGATAACGTAAAATGACGCGCGAAATGTATTCTCTGGAATACTCAACGTACCCTGATGTCTTCAGGGTTCATGTCGGCCAGGGTGACCTCTGCGAGGTCTGCGCTGTCCTGGACGGATCCGTCGGCGGCCCGGAACGCGTCCAGCGGCGGCCTGCCTCCCGGAGCCTCGATGCCGCCTCGACCCGCAGCCGCAGTCGCCGTCCGCCGGTGCTCGTACCATAGCTGCAGACATAACACACAGCTCAGCACCACACTCACTACTTATGCCGACGTAAAGTAGCGGACTATTGTGAGCAAGAGAAGCAATTAATCAACCTGGCCCCAAAGGAGAGTTTAAGAACGTTTTTGAGGGATAATTACATTACCTTTACAGAAGGAAGAGGCTCGGTTGAAGAAATGTGGCTTCGATTCATGCGTATAGTCAGGGAAGGTATGGACTTATATATACCGAAAAGGACGATCAGGGATGGGAACGATCCCCCGTGGTATGCGCGTGAATTTAAAAGGTTACTTAAAAAGCAAAGGAGGATGGTGTATAGGAGTGATTTAGAAAAGCTAGTTGAGACAAGAGGACAGGTCAAGAATGCGATGCGCGAGGCCTTTAATGACTTTAGGAGCAACTCACTTTCAAGAGTCTCAACGAAAACCCAAAGAAATTTTGGTCATATGAAAAAAAAAATTAGTGGTAGTGACAACAATACGTCAGTTCTACTACAAGACGGTCAGGAAGTTGATGATAGCCGCGAAAAGGCTACCGTATTTAACACCGAATTTAAAAATTCTTTCACTGACGAAAACATGGATAACATTCCCGCTTTTGCACGCCGTGTAGAATTTGAGATGCATCCAGTACAAATTGATAGTGTAGGTATCATAAAGCAATTAAAGCTCCTGAAGTGGGGGAAGGCACCGGGTCTTGATGGTATGCCAGTAAGAGTATTTTCGGAATACGCGGAAGAAATAGAACCATTTCTGTCAGATATATTTCGTAAATCTTTAGAGGAAAGGAAAGTACCTTCCGACTGGAAAATAGCGCAGGTGATTCCCGTTTTCAAGAAAGGAGATCGGAGAGATCCTAGGAATTATCGACCGATATCGCTAACATCCGTTTGCAGAAGAATTCTGGAGCATGTCATATGCTCTAACGTTATGAAGTTTCTAGATGAAAACGAGTTACTTACAGCGAACCAACACGGATTTCGGAAGAACCGATCGTGTGAAACGCAACTGGCTCTATTTTCGCATGACGTAATGAAGATTATCGATGCAGGATCACAAGTTGATGCTATTTTCTTGGATTTCCAGAAAGCTTTTGACTCTGTACCACACAACCGGCTATTGGCGAAGATTCGAGCGTACGGTATATCTGATCAGACTTACGAATGGATACGTGATTTTCTAACTGGTCGGTCGCAGTATATCTTTGTTGACGGGGAAGCCTCTTCAAAGCTAGATGTTACTTCGGGCGTTCCTCAAGGAAGTGTAATAGGACCACTTCTTTTCTTAATTTTTATAAACGATCTCGGTGACAACGTTAATTGCAGGATGCGATTTTTTGCTGATGATGCACTTATTTATAGGGAAGTGAGGTGCTCTGACGATTGATTAGAAATTCAGCGTGATCTGGATGTTATTTCGGAATGGTGCCGTAAATGGCAGCTTACACTTAACTGAAAAAAGTGCAAGGCAATGCAAATAAGTAATAAAAAGACCCGGTTTTCTCACGATTACAAAGTTAACAATTCAGTGTTTGACACGGTAGACTCCCTGAAGTATCTAGGAGTAACAGTTCAAAGCAACATTAAATGGGACTTGTACATAACTTCAGTCGTAGGTAAAGCTAATACTAAACTACGTTTTATAGGTCGTATTTTGAGAAGGTGTAATGCTCGTACAAAGGAAATTGCGTACAAAACACTAGTTCGTCCGCATTTGGAATACTGTTGTGCAATTTGGAATCCGTATCGCAAGGGATTGATTGAAACGTTGGAGAAGGTACAGAGGAGAGCCGCTCGATTCGTGACCGCTAGTTCCAGTCCTTATGTAAGTGTCACAGAGCTGATACGTGGGTTGGGCTGGGATGGTTTGGCGGACAGACGACGTCGTTTTCGTTTGAATTTGCTGGAGAATATGCGAAAATCTTTAATTTACGAGTGCAACGAAATAGTTCAACCGCCAACCTATTTAGGTCGCAATGACAGGAGGGATAATATTCGAGAAATAAGATGCCGTACTGATAAATTTATGTATTCTTTCTTTCCTCGTTCTGTTCGGGATTGGAATGCGCAGAATTAGGATTGGTGCTTAGCACCCTCTGCCACCCACATTAAGTGTGAATTGCAGAGTATAGATGTAGATGTAGATCCTGTCAACACTCGGAGACCTAGCGCCCTCACCGACGATCAGTGGAACTACTTGCACCCCAAATTTCCCTCTACTAAGTAACTAATATAGCCCAAAAATAACGTCCGAAACTCTCGCAGGTCAGCACTTTTACTAATGCGTCCGCGAAAAGGTAACTCGGCAAAATGGTTTCAATTCTCCGCGATGGAATCAGATCTCCGACAGCGGTTAAACTGACGAGATGCAACTAACTAGTCGAGCTGCTGACAGCTTTAGGTGTGGTTAACGGTGGAAGCAAAGAATTGGTGACTATTCGGTTTTGGGTTTAGGTGGTTTTTAAACCTGTTTACACGCGTCCGCACGTCAACAAGTAAATACAGCTGGAAATAACTGGCATAACACACCACAGAATACCATGATTTTTCTTTAAAATGGTATTTGTCTACAAGACCATGCTGCTGTTCCAGTATTGTGGTTTTATCTACGTCTGTTGATTCAATTATATATTATATCGGTTCCATTAACTACAGACTACACAGGAAGTATACAACGCATAGTTAACAACACCCATGACCAAGACCGGATTCGACCCACCGACAACTCAGTGCGCTAGTTCGTGCACTGTCAGGAACGGTAACTAAATCATGCTTTCAAAACGTGGTAGACATGTAGTATATTGAGAGATTTTAGCTATAGTATATTCTAATTTTCGCTCGGGATAATTTTTCTCAAGCTGCAGCTATGTAATGTAATTCCACCCAACGAAGCAGAGCTCAAGGTTGGGCAAAGTCACTTCCCGTGGGAAGCAGTCCCCCTACCACGGTAGCCCAGAAAGCCCTTAGTAAGGGATTTTAAACGAATAGAACTAAGGTCACATGACTTCCCCCACTACGCTCCTACTCTGGAGAGCGCAGTCGAGAACAGCCTCCGGGGCAGTCTATTCGCCGATTCTCAGGATGGACCACGTTGCCAGACGGCATGCAGATTTTATTAGGTAATGGCTAATGCATTTATATCCTTCTGCTGGCTTAGAAAGAATATTCCGAGTGACGGGATTTTATTAGTGAGATTCCTTTTACGAGAGTTATTTTATGCAGTATTTTTCAGTTATTTCAAGTGTATGTCTATGTGCCCATTTTTATTCAAGTATTAAAGTCACTCCATTTTTCAACTACATGTGTTCATTCGTATCGCTGATTCCTGCTCGTAACTATCAATACGTGAGGGCAGAAACGTAATTGCTCTGATCTTATGGTCACATATCTTCGGGAAGCTGATCGGGGAGTGGTTGATCAGAGACGAATCCAAACTTGGCTGTAGCGAATTGCCACTCGTTTAGTACAGACAGTTATGCTTCCTAGTCATAGTTGTCACAAGAGACTGGGGCGTAAATGTTGTCGGTGTACCCCTTCACCTCTGACACAGCTTGCTCTGTAATACGACATACGCCATAACACTTCCGTGGTTCTGATTTCACGTTAAACTGTAGGTCAAATTTACCAGGTAGGAGTACCGATTTATGTCAAGGTAGCCACCACAAAGGCGCGTTAGCCACAAATCGAAACTCTCTCAATCAGCGGTTGAACCTTGTGGTTGTATCCCAGCCAACAGTGCCATTCGCATTATTATTTTTATAGGTCTATGAGATTAATGGTAGTACATGTGAGAACCATTATGTTAATGAGAGTAGACAGTGGAATATGTAATATGATCGACGAGCTCTCAGTGATAAACTAATGTTATCTAATAAAGATCGGTCTGGTGGCTCAGTGGTTAAGGTGTCTGACTGGCGATTGAAAGATCTTCGGTTCGAATCCATGTCTCGGCGCAGATTTTCGTAGGCACTTAATGCGACCGTCACCTCCGTGGTTTGGATTCCACGTTAAACTGCAGGTCCCTTACACTCGGTAGGATTGCCGGGTTAGGGGCGGAATGCGCACCCGATAAAAACCCTGTCACCAGGTCATTACAACCAGTCGGAATTATTATTTGTTTTTTACCTAATAAAGACGAAGTAAGATTTGAAGGTGCCATTACATAATCTGTCACTTATGATACTTAACTGTCTCTAATGAAATATAACAAAAGGTAACAGACGCATCTGTAATACAAATAAAATAAGTGAATGAGGCAGATAATTATTTTTTCTTTGCAATTTTAATACGGTAAGATTGCGATAGCATTCATATTTTATTGTAACTAAATTAAGATGACAGTATCCTAATGTATAACGAATACGCATTCTTATAATTTGTCACTAGGGGTTAGATGTAAAGCTGTATAAAATGCAACCTTGCTGATCAACTGACTGGTTACTTTAAAGTTTTCCGGTTAACTTAATTTAAGTGGATATATATTAAGGCAAATCTATCGGCACACCATTAAGATTCTATATGGCACTTTGTTGGTAGCTCAAATGTTTCGTGTCTAGTAGCGTTGAGACAGCGGTTTCAGTTTTTTGCGTTCGGCACACTCACTGACCTCGGCATCTGCGAGAGATCTGGCAACAGGAAGCCAGCGAAAATTATGTCCATTTATAATTATTTGTATTTTAAATATTAGTTAACGTTGACAACTGGACTCTACCTGGGAAAGAATTGTGCTAATGCCGGACGCCTTTGTATTTAATTTAATTTGATCTAATTTAATTTAATTGCAATGGAGCACAGGCTCCGGTGGCAATTTCGCTACACACCCATCTTCCCCCTATCCTTCACCCACCTGCATTTGCCCTCTACAAATTTTATCTTTAAATTCTTTCAAAGTTTTCGGTAAATTATTCATCATTTCTCTTGGTAACTCATTCCAATCCCTGACACCCTTACCTAAAAAAGAGAATCTTCCCACACCCTTGTGCCTGAAATCGAGTGCCAGCTTGTGTCCATGGTCATCTTTTCCCTTCCATGCACTACTTTTCATATCTATTGCAATATCTTTCCATGCCTCATCGCCAGTATATGCCCTGTACACTCCCATGACCGTCCTCATCCTCCTCCTGTCTTGCAATGAATCCCATTCTAGCTCCTTTATCATATCCGTCACTGATTGCATTCTGCGATAATTTCCAGAAACAAATCTAGTAGCCCTTTTTTGCACCCTCTCCAACTCCTGTATTTGATACGTAAAATGAGGGTCCCATACTACACTACCATATTCGAGCAATGGTATGACCAAAGTTTTGTAACCCAATTCCTTTACTTCTCTCGTACATCCCCTCATCACTCTCTCCAACAAGTGCAGAACTTTGAAACCTTTTCCTACCTCCTGTCAAATGTGTCCTGCCCAGTTAAGCTTGTTATCAAAAGTAATGCCAAGATATTTACATTTCAAGTCTTCAACAAGCGATAATCTGATTTTGGCTTTGCTGTTGGTGTTATTACCTTGGGCAGGAAGACGCAGAGCAGGCCTCCGGTGCTGGCGAGCTGTGATCGCGCGCAGGCCAGCAGCAGGTGCAGGTGTGGCGACAGCTGCAGCCAGAGTCCTGCGCGCACGCAGTAGTAGGCTGTGGAGGCGGTCAGCTCCAGAGCCAGAGCCACGCTCAGCGAGCGACGCTCTCCGAACGGAGACGACGCGTTACGAGACGCCACCGCCAGGTGCAGGCCGAACACCACCAGCAGCAGCTCCCCTGCAACCAGCCATCAAACACTACACTACACTTGGTGGCCCCACGTGGAGGGAAAATATAAAAATAAAATAAATAAATAAAATATAAAAATGGTAGTCATTGGGGACAGTCGACAGAAGTGAAAACTTAAAACTGAGTATCGTACGCACAGCACGTCATACTTATAACTACAGATATCTATATACAGGGTGTTACAAAAAGGTACGGCCAAACTTTCAGGAAACATTCCTCACACACAAACAAAGAAAATATGTTATGTGGACATCTGTCCGGAAACGCTTACTTTCCATGTTAGAGCTCATTTTAGTTTCGTTCCATGGCCCCCAAACTCTCCTGACCTCAACCCTCTTGACTTCCATTTATGGGGGCATTTGAAAGCCCTTGTCTACGCAACCCCGGTACCAAATGTAGAGACTCTTCGTGCTCGTATTGTGGACGGCTGTGATACAATACGCCATTCTCCAGGGCTGCATCAGCGCATCAGGGATTCCATGCGACGGAGGGTGGATGCATGTATCCTCGCTAACGGAGGACATTTTGAACATTTCCTGTAACAAAGTGTTTGAAGTCACGCTGGTACGTTCTGTTGCTGTGTGTTTGAATTCCATGTTTAATGTGATTTGAAGAGAAGTAATAAAATGAGCTCTAACATGGAAAGTAAGCGTTTCCGGACACATGTCCACATAACATATTTTCTTTGTTTGTGTGTGAGGAATTTTTCCTGAAAGTTTGGCCGTACCTTTTTGTAACACCCTGTATATATAAAGATGAATTTATGAATGTTTGTTGGTTTGTTTGTTCTTCATACAAATCCACAGTTTTCATCTGATCTCTATGAAACTTTGCACACTTATCCTTTGAAACAAGGAGAAAAATACTGTCTTGATTGAAAAATTATCTGTATAAAAAAAAATACATATTGTCCTATAATTTCGAAAAATTACTGATCGACGATAGACAGACGCGTTGGATACGGATGTCTCTGTACTGTTTTTTCGTGTAGGAGTCAGGTAGCTCAGTGGTTAAAGCGCTTGTTTACTAATGTTTGGGTCGTGGTATCCGGTTCAAATTTCCGTGGAGGCTAAGATTTTTAAAAATTGTTTGTGATCGTAAGAGTCACGCCTGGGCCGTTGGTTATTCGGATTGAATGTTAAATTGTAGATATCACAAAGTTAGGGGTGCAATGTGAGGCAAATCGTAGGTAGTCTTGGAATGCTGTAGGTGTACACTTTTTTACGTTATAATGATCCCTCAGGGGTTGTTCACAGTCAGTGTGTGTGTGTGTGTGTGTGTGTGTGTGTGTGTGTGTGATCTGCAGTAATAATACTATAAATGCGGAAGAAAGTCTCTGTCTTTTTGCTACGTTTCGATGACTAAATGGCTATACCGATATGGATGGAATTTAACAAGAAAATCTGTAGGAAAGGCACAGGACATTTTTTCCGGTATGATTAACAGTTGTAGTCACTAAATTTTGAGAACTTATCGAATGGTGACAGAAATATGTTGGAAACTGATTCGCTTGAAGAGACAGGTTAGTCGGTAGAGTGATAAAGTGATAGCTTCCCTATCATATTATGCCGACTCGGTGTGGTTTGGGACCAATCCTTCGTTACCAAATTACTTTCTATATTCAGTTCTGGCAAAGAAATTCTTAATCCACGCTTACGAAGTCGCGGGTATTAGCTAGTACTAAATAATAATAAATTCTTCCTTTAATAAAACAAACACCAACAGATACAAAGGCCAAACTAAAATTCTTAGGGGAAATATCAGAACCCTTCATTATTAAAACAGGAGTAAGACAAGGAGACGGACTCTCTCCGGTACTGTTCAACTCGAAAAAGTGTTACAGGAATGGAGGAAACAAAAATCAATCCTTGGAACTGGCCAGCCATTTATATTAGGCAGAGGAAAATTAAAGATAGATTCCCTAGCATTTGCTGACGACTTAGCAATCTTATGCGTGATATCACAATAGCCTAGAAACAGATTGAACTCTTAAAGAAATAGCGGAGAAAGTGGGTCTACAGGTATCATTTGAGGAAACAGAATTTATGACCTGCAATAAAGAAAAAACAAAATAAATTGAAACAAAATATGGAAAAATCAAACGAGTCCGATTCCTCAAGTATCTGGACGAAACAATACTAGAGAATGGAACCGAAGCAAAAGCTAATGAAATTAGATGTCAAAAGATGGAAACAGCTTATCGCCTAACACAAAACATCTACAGTAAAAATACATCTCCAAGCTCACAAAACTGAGACATTACAATACAGTTATTAAACGAGAATACCTTTATGGATCAGAAACACTTATTTTGAACAGGAAAAAAGAAATAGAAAACATTGGGAAAAAAGCACGTAAAATTATAAGGAAAATTTTGGCCCAAAAACTCATAGGAGACCAATACAGACTCAAAAGTAATTAGGAAATTCTACAATATGCAGACATTTTCAGTGATATTAGAAAAAGCAGACTAAAATTTTACGGGCATATCAAACGATTGAACCTTAACAGACTGACAAGACAAATATTTGAATTCTATGAAAACCGAAGTAAAGCAATATCAGATACAATAAAATGGATTGGAGAAATCAAAAAAAGGCCTCAAATTAGTAAGAATTGTTCCAGAAGATATCGAAAACGGAGATACATTTAAATACAAAATTCATAAGTGGCAAGTTGACCGGGAGGAAAGACTAAAGAAAAGACCAGGAACAACATGGTCAGATGAGAGAAAAGACGCCCAAAGCAAGCGTATGAAGGAAATATAGGCACAAAGGAAAGCGAACAAACGCTTCTGAGTACTTTGCGTAGTCCTAATGAGCTTATCCGCAAATAATAATAATAATTCCACGTGGACGTAATGACCTGGTGACAGGGTTTCTATTGGCTGCGCTTTTCGCCCCTGTTTTAGCCTCCTTAACCTAACCCGGTAGTGCTGCCAGGTATAAGGGACTTAGAGTTTAACTTGGAATCAGAATCACGAAAGATTCTGGCGTCCTTCACATTACACAGCAAGCTGTGCCAGAGGTGAAGTTCCGGTTAATGGTCAATGAAAATCCCCGCCCAGACAGAGATTCGAACCGGGGACCTTTCGTTCACCAGTCAGACACCTAATCCACTGAGCCACCAGACGGCAACTGATATAATATTAACATCAGCATGTCGGTAATGCCAGCTCATAAGATTTTACCCATTCAAAAATCACCCAAAGCGCCTAAAGGATTTTTCACTTCAAAAACTAAAAATCTAACTTAGTCCACAACCAGACGTTACGTCGAATATTCCCGAAGGAGATGTACTAAGCTATTTTGTCAGAGGCTAGAAGGCTAATTCCTTTCTTCATGGGTCTGCAAATTAAAGTAGAATCAGAACCAAGGAACATCCCGGCGTAGCTCATATAATCAAATCCAACTCCTAAAAATTTCTACTCAATGCGGGATTTGAGCCTGCGACCGGAGAGAGAACTTTCGGAAGAAAGAGTCTTAACCGCTGAGCTACCAGACCGCCTTGTTTTGAAGTATTCATGAGCTAACTACTGTCAACATCGGATAAAAACTGTCTGTTTGTAGTATAAAGATTTTGCGAAAAGCGTCCAACGCGCATATCATACGCTCAACAGGTGACGTGATGGTGACGCGCGCAACAGGTGGCATCTTGATGACGTGACGTCACGAACTCATAGATTTACCTCCGTCCAAACATCGCGTTACGCACCTATAAAAGTTTTCACTTTAATAACACAGATCAACCAATAAGTTGCACGGCATGGGCAACAAACCAAGGCGATCACACCCAGAGGCGGCCCTAGGAAATTTTCCAGGTGGTGCGAGATCTCATTGCGGTGCCCCAAATGTTCAGTCTCTCACTCGAGCAAAGCCGATGGCAGAAGACAGTCTTTATCGTATATATTATTTTAATAAGGTATTTTTTTGTCACAAGCCTGTATCTTCCTTCATATTTAACCGAAATCAATGAATGATGTGTCATTTTAAAGCCTATGCTCTCCACTTGGTCACATCATATTTTAAGAAAGAAAGTTTTCGGAATTCGACCCTTAAATGGCAAAAATGTCAATTTGTCTAAAATGCTGTTTCTGTGTTACAGGTCATTTATCTCCCTGGATACCTATCTGAAATCGTTTAATAAAGTATCATTTTAAAGATTAAGATCTCCGCTTTAGTGGCGTCATATACTAAGACAAAATGTTTTCTAAATTCGACTCTTAAAGGGCAAAAGTATCAATATTTTTGCAATGCGTTTTTGTGTCACGAACCATTTATCTCACTTCATATCTAACCGATACAGATAAATGAGGTGTCATTCCGTTTACTGCAATCGCCTTAGGTCTAGTATGGTCTAAGTAGATAAGTAGCTTGAATCTCTCCCCATGAACATGCACCCGCATGCGAATGAAACAGCCCAAAAGGTACGAAACCGTTGCGGGAGGCGCGGACCCGGAGAGTGCTAGTTATGGGACGAGTTGTGATTTTCTTGATTCGAGTAACTCGAGTCGCCACTTGAGGTTACGCAATTCTATGATGACTTATGATTATGCGTCAAGTTAAAGCTCTTACGATTATAAGCTCTTCTGGATGAACATTGTGTTAAAATAATATGTGAACAGCATGCTGGGTTATTGCAGAATTTATTTTTCATTTTTCGCGCACACGACCTATCGCTGCATTTTCGGCGCCCCCCATGTGACGGCGCCCGGTGCGGTGGCACCGCTTGCACCGCCCTAGGGCCGCCCCTGATCACACCACTGAGAGTGGTGGGTGAGCGATAACGCTATGGCCTCGCATTCGGGCGGACGCGGCTTCGAATGCCCTTCCGGGCATCCAGAGGATTTTCCATGGTTTAACCAAATCACTCCAGGTGAATGCAGGGATGGTTCGTTCAAAGGGCCATCGCCGAATTCCTTGCCCCAGTCCTTTCCCGCCACTAATGATCTCGACGTTGGTGAGGCGTAAAGCCATTTAATAAAAAACCTGCTTGCAGGGAAGTTGAAACAAAAATGCACCAAGTCAAACGGCCGTTGACTCTCCAACGCTTACTCTTGTGTAATACTCACATCCTTCTCCTCCTCCCCGTTTAACTTCCATGACCTTTCTTTGTTTGTAATCTTTATATATAAAGCTGAATGTATGCTTGTTGGTTTGTTTGTTCTTCATACAAATCCACAGTTTTCATCCGATCTCGATGAAACTTTGCACACTTATCCTTTGAAACAAGGAGAAAAATACTGTCTACATTTGGTTGAAAAATTATCTGTATAAATAACACATGTTGTGTCATAACCTCGAAATACGGCGATAGACAGACACGTTGGATGTGGACGTCTCCAGACCGTGTTTCCATGTAGTGAACTGGCAGATCAGTGGCGAAAGAGCTTGCTTACGAACGTCGTGGTCTCCGGTTCAAATCTCCGTTGAGGCTAAGACTTTTAAAAATTGTTTTTCATCGTAAGAGTCAGGCCTGGGCCGTAGGTTATTTGGATTGAATGTTAAACTGTAGATATTATAAAGTTAGGGGTGCAATGCGAGGCAAATCGTAGGTAGTCTTGCAATTTTGTAGGTGTACACTTTTTTACGTTATAATGATCCCTCAGGTGTTGTTCGCAGTCAGTGTGTGAGTGTGAACCACAGTAATACTAATATAAATACGGAGGCAAGTCTCTGTCTTTTTGTTACGTTTTGACGACTATATGGCTACATCGTTGTGATGGAATTTTATAAGGAAAGCTGTATGAAGGGCACAGGATATTTTTTCCAGTATGATTAACAGTTGTAGTCACGAAATTTTGAAATCTTATCGAATAGTGACAGACATATGTTGGAAATTGATTCTCTTCAAGAGGCAGGTTCGACGGTAGAATGATATAGTGATAGCTTTCCTGTCATATTATACCGACTCGATATTGTTTGGGACCAATCCTTCGTTACCAACAACTTTTTATATTTAATTCTGGCAAAAAAAATGTCTTAATCCACGCGTACGAAGTCGCGGGTACGAGGCTAGTTCTTGATAAATACGTGATTTAGTCAATGTGTTGCCCTTTCTTAATCATTACATGGAACTTCTGGAAAAGTAAAACGATTGACAACAGTAAATGTGTTAGAATTTCAGAGGAGTTTTGTAAAATTATTACTATCGAGTGCTTTAATTCATAGAAATTATAGAAAAATGGACACCTAGCAGCAATGGCGAAAATGAAGTGGACAGACACGTTGGTATACGCGATGCTGGAACATTAGGGGCAGGTAGGTAACTACCGTTAAAACTGACTGCTTCGACCACGCATTTCCAGAGTAGATTGTCAGATACGGATAATAAAAGCAGAAATGCAAGGTAAAAATATGAAGAGGAACTACAGAGATTGATATATATCAAGAATGGAAGAAAAAAATTGAGCAGATGCTGAAAGACACGAATAAAAATGGAGATCAGCACATTACTACTTGTCACGTGAGAGAAAGGCGATAAAGTAGAATCTATTCCAGTGCAGCCTGATTAGGCTCAGAGTTAAGCTAGGGTGTTTCAACAATCGCAGTATTTAGTTTAAGCCTAGCTAAAAAAAGAGACAGCTGTAAAGAATAAAGCCGGTTTTTCCCCACAAGGAGGATGCGTCGCTAAGCCGTCATCAGCTCAAGCACGTCCGACTGAGTCCCCCAGGTAAGCAGATTATTTCAAACCCTGATGTTCTCGCACACCAGAGCACATGGATAGCGACAAAATAACGAACAGTCAGAGAGAAACTTAATTCATCCCGTCCTTTTCAAGTTATACACTAGCAGTACTAGTAGCTGCAGTGATAGTGCCAAGGTGAGACACTGGACGAAATGCAGTAGGACCTATTTTTTGGATTGGAGAAACTGGCAGATATTACGGCTAAAAGAATTTCACGCCTGCTCCATCGAAACTTCAAATCTTCGCATTTCATATCCGTAACAGAATGGCAAACAGGACATTAGAACTAAGAATGTGGGGCGGAAAAAAATGGGGGACAGGTGAAATATGACATCAGTCAACTCCCAGATACTTAAGTATTTTTCTGTGTTTATTTTTCTTTCCGGCCTCGCATTCGGGAGAACGGCGGTTCGAATCCCCGTCCGAGCTTCCAGATTTGGGTTTTCCATGGTTTCCCAAATCACTCCAGGCAAATGCCGGGATGCTTCCTTCAAAAGGCTATGGCCGAATTCCTTTCCATTCCTTGTCCCCCATTCTTTCCCGTCTCTAAATACCTCGCTGTTAAGAGACGTTAAAAAAAATATATTTTTCTGTCGTCAGTCAACTTGTTTGATTCAATCTTTAATCTCTTCCAATCTTGAACCAACCTTTTCATCTTAACATACCCCTTACAACCTACGTTATCAATTATCTGCGTCATCTATTCTAACCTTTCTCTTCCTATAATATTTTTCTCCGTGTAACAAATAAACTAATCCTACATACCTTGAAATGTGTCCCACCATTCTCTCTCACTTCTCCCCCATCATTTCCAAAACAGTGTGTCCTCTTAATTTCTAATATCCTTCTTTAGCCCGATATTTCATAGCTTACGTGTTATTCTGAATCAAGATCTAACATATAAAACCACTGTATCAGCACCACACTGAACGTTAGTGACAGAACCAATTAACTGAGAAAACTATGAAGTATGTAGTGTGCCCTCCAATAGCAGAGCGCACAGCTTTAGCCGTATCGGCCTTATCTGGTGTACACGCATGGCCGGTTTGGTTCATATCGACGTACGCTAGGTACAGGATCAAACTAAATGAATAGACTGGCTTCAAAACAACTGAAATTGGTAAGGACTACTACTGTTCTGGCGCTGTGGTCTCAGGAACTATTTACTTACAACGAAAGAAACAAAGCAACTACATATGAAACGCCCTTTTTAATGTTTTGAATGAGCTCTTCAGAGATTTAAATATAGAAATGTAAGTTTAATGAACATGTTTGTGATCTAACTATTTCTTCTAAAACACATGGAACCACCAGATATGAAGGGAGATGTGGAAAATAGTAAATAGGCTACGGAGGCAAACAGGCTAGACTGTTAATCTCAATAATTGCTGCTAGATACTCAGATTATCACTTTGTGACTGTGGCGAAGATTGAGATGTAATTACAACTGTCCCATATGTCGCTGTGAAAACACATTTTGCGATTTTATGCCGCAATACTGCCAAGCCATACACGTTCTGTGAAAAAAAACTTAATTTATCAGTTGGTTTTTGGTATTGTTTGAGCTTATAGTTATTTCCATAACTATAATTTTTATCGTCTTACGTTTGAATTTGGTTGACTTTTGTCCTTCTGGGGCGAATGTATACAGTTATAAATCTGCAAGTGAGCTGTGTTTGTCTGTCACATTACTAAAAAAATACTGAACCAATCTGGATGGGGTTTTGGCAGTTTGAAAGGTTATGGTCTAGCTTAAAGTGTGCGGTATATCTTACGACTCTACGTGATCTGGGGACGGAGAAAGAAATGTTGATTCATTCGTACCGGGAAAAGAAGTTGCCACAAATCACACTGCATATGTAAACCAACAGTTCTCTATCACATACCCACCAATTTCGGTTATTTTCTTCTCCAGTTTTCTGAAATATAGTACGTTAGAATATGTGGGAATTGATCAAACTACTACATCAAACATTAATACTACAATAAGTTTAACGAAATTGCGGAATTTATTTCACGGTAGAGATTAAGAAATACTGATTTAAAGCTTTACGGGCTATGCCGCGTCGTTTATTAGATTATCTAACCTTTAGGCTGTTATACTCCAGCCTTCTTCAGAGATACTGTATATATTGATGTTCACATCATGGAGGTAGGAATAGAGGGGAGACCAGGTGTTGCTTAAACTGTGAAGCAGCCTGTCTTCGGAGCCGCCATCTTCGTGAGTTCAAAACATTGGTCTGTTTTTCTTAAATTCTAATGTTTGTAGGTTATATCAATTAGGGTATTTATAAATGTGTCTCCATAAGACTTCATTTTTAGTAATGCGATGATTAAAAACGAAGAAATTCTTCCGTTTTGTATACATTCCTTGTGTTTCTTGAGCCTACCAATATGGCGACCTCCTACCCCACCGCTCTCCACTCGGCGTCACGTCGTTGTATGGAGAAGGTCCCTTACGTGGTCTCCTTCTTTTCTTTGCTCCATGGTTCACATAGCAACAGTCGCTAAGCATCGCAGAGGAAAAGGCCGCTATCTTCGTTGATGTTGTTGGAATTCCTTAAGATTTCTGCTGCCTCTTTCACACGTCGAGGCAGTAGAAATCTTAAGGAATTCCAACAACATCAACGAAGATAGCGGCCTTTTCCTCTGCGATGCTTGGCGACTGTTGCTATGTGAACATAAACAGTATCTCTGAAGAAGGCTGGAGGATACCAGCCGAAAGCTTAGATAATCTAATAAACGACGCGGCATAGCCCGTAAAGCTATAAATCATGTACAAAGACGGCCGCGGAAGTCTTAAGAATCATTTAGGTACAACCGCATTACAAAACGTTGATGACTTCCTTTTAGAAAAAAACACGAAGCAAATGCATGACGTGGGCGAAGCAGCGGGAAAATTGTATTAAAAATTATAGATGCATTTCGTTAAACTAGTTGGAATTCGTATTCATTTCACACAGCAGTTTAAAATAACATAAAACCAAATACGCTCTAGTTTGGAACTGATAGCATACATAGGCCTGAATTCAAAAGAACTTTACGCCTTTCATATCGTATACAGTACTTTGTGAAGGTAAAGATTAGACATTAGTACGAAGAAAAAGAAAAAAAATAGAACTTTTGATTGGTATGTACACAAGAAATCTGGAATTAACAGGTATGTGACGGGACGTCATTTAGTATTGAAATCGTGTAAGTTTGCTAAGTTTCACTGCAGCCAGACGTCGAGTTAGCACGTCCTGTTGTTCGAGTTTCTGCTGATCGACAGTACAGGTTGCAAGCTACACGTGCAGTGCTGAGCATGCAAGACAATACTTTACTAGCAAGCCAGAATACATGGATCACTCTCACTTTTTCACTGACGAGCAACAAGTTAACAGCTAGGCCTCGGAGATAGATATTCACTGCACCAACCTTACCATACTCTGTTAGTTGTGAACTGTAGGACTAAGTTTCATCCCTAGGATCAATATCACGGGTAACGGAATACCTCCCTATCTTGTAAAACATCGACTATAGATGATTTACGGTTCAGTACAGATTAAATTTCAAATAACTCGTAGTTGTCCGCTCCCTCTTCTCGTAGATACAAGTTACCCTCGATGCTCATGTTTATTTGGAAGTACAATAGAAGAAGAGGATAGGTCCGAAAAGCAAGAATCCAAAAGCAGAAGATGTATGAAGAAATTTTGCGCAAGTCGTAGGGCATCGTAGGGATAACCCCAAAGACCCACGTGTCAGCCATCATGCCATACCCAATCACTAATATAACACGGCCCTACAACTAGGGTCAGCAACAGGTACAATGGCGTATAAAATACACATTAAGGCGCATTCCCACGATCCCTTATAACGAAGGCGAGACGGGACGGGACGAATACTCAACCACACGCCATGGGAACAGGGCCGCCTCTGCTAGCGGAGACGAGACGCAGCTACCCACTCTACATCGGAAAACATCACAGGCGTGTGTAGCTGTGCGCTGTTGCCATCGGTTTGCAGCAGCGGTGCGCAGTCCTGCTGTTGCTGTTAAAGTGCTCTGTGCCAAACGAAACTAGGCAACGTGGTGCGGAGATGGCGGCGAGGTAAGCTATGACTAACCTCCTGCCCGCGGTCGTCCCTACACTTTGGCTAATGAGGTCCCGTCCCGTCTCGCCTTCATTATAAGGGATCGTGGGAATGCGCCTTTGGACAAAAGAAGGGAACAGAAAATCTTTGCAGAATTATGATGAGAAAGATTTTGAAACGTGTAGTCATGGTTAGTTTGTAATGAGGTTGGTACTGACCGACCTCCGTGACGTAGTCCCACCAGAGCGGCCTGCAGGTGAGGAAGTGGCGTCCTCCGTGGTCCCTGCCGCGCACGACCAGGTCGTGGCCGTCGTTGAGGAAGTCGAGAGAGGCGGCGGTCCAGGCCGCCATGTAGCCGTGGGCCACCACCACCATGCCCGCCAGGTACTTCAGCAGGTCCTTGTCACGCACCACCCAGCGGTGCGCCTTCCTCGTGCGGAACTCGATCAATATCCTGCACAGCGCAAAGCATAGCTTACTCGTTTAGCCAGCAGAATAATAATCTTATACATATATATAAAATGATGG
The DNA here is from genome assembly GCA_031002005.1 of Vandiemenella viatica. Lineage (NCBI taxonomy): Eukaryota > Metazoa > Arthropoda > Insecta > Orthoptera > Morabidae > Vandiemenella > Vandiemenella viatica. Next base: position 28,098,778 of record JARYHS010008074.1, on the reverse strand, counting down.
ACTGTCACCACTTCTATTTAACATGGTTCTGGAAAAAATTGTGAGGGCATGGGAAAAGGAAATAAAGGGAATTCAACTCGGGATTAAAAAAGAGCAGAGAATCAATGTAAAGTGTTTGGCTTTTGCAGACGACCTTGCCATTTTAACCAGCAATAGAGAAGAAGCCAAACTTGCACTGGAGAAGCTTCACGAAATTTCACAGAAAACTGGCCTACGAATTTCCTACGAAAAAACTCAATACATGGAAAGCAAGCCTGCAGATAATCTTCCCATTACAACTCGGTATGGGAAAGTGACACAGGTAATGCACTTTAAATATCTGGGAGAGATCATCCAACCATCAGGACTGAACACAATAGCCAACCAAGAAAGAATATCAAAATTACAAAAAGCGTATAAGCTTACTTGGAATCACTACAATAAAAAATCTATTTCTGTTAACGCCAAACTAAGGCATTACAGCGCAGTAGTTCTGCCGGAAGCACTGTATGCTGCAGAAACTACAGTGATTCATGGTCATACAAAAATAAGAGACATTGAAAAGCAGGAAAGGAAAATTCTGAGGAAAATATTCCGACCAGTTTTTCGTGAAGGAATTTGGATAAAGAGGCCATCAAAATAGCTCTACAAACAGATAGAAACAATAACTGACGACTTTAGAAAAAGAAGGATGAAATTTTATGGCCATATTAGCAGGATGAACAAGAACAGGCTCACAAGGCAAATCTTCGAGATAGTAAACACCAGTAAAAACAAGATTAAATGGATATCTGAAACAGAAGAGGACCTTAAAGAATTGGGAATCACACAAGACAACATAAACAACCGAGAACAGTTTAGAAACATCATAAAGAAACATACACTTAAACAAACACAAACCAAAAAAAGAACAGGAAACAAATGGTCAGAAGAGCGCAAGAGAGAACACAGCGAGTGTATGAAGAGAATTTGGGAAGAAAGGAAGAAGAAGAAAACATCATGACTACTCAAGTTCAGTCGCTCTCTTTAAAGGGAATAATCGAAGAAGAAAGAAGAAGAAATAATAGACGTGTGTTTTCTTATATTTCACTTTTCAACAACCACTACCTAGCACAGATCACTGGTCTTTGTGTGTGGAAGTAGCATGGAGTTTCCTGAGGTGCACAACGTTGTCGATAGCTGTGCGGATGTGGGAGATATGATGGTTAAAAATGGTCGATGCAGGGCATTTTCGTATTTCGACCAAAGACATGTGTCTCCGTATATGTCACTCTGCTGCCACAACTACATAGCATAGACCATTGGTGTTTGTGTGTGGTAGTGGTATCGTGTCTCCTATCGTGTACTATGGTAGCTATGGGGGTGTGGGAGATATGGTGATTGAAAATTGTCGCCCTGCGGCACTTTCATATTTCTACCAAAAACGTATGTGTCATGGTGTATCACTTTAAAGCTAAAACTATCATTGGTGTTTGTGTGTGGTAGTAGCACAGAGTCACCCGTCGATCACAACGTTGGCCGAATTTCGGTAACTGTGGTAGTGTGGGAGATATGGTGGTTGAAAGTGGCCGATCAAGGATATTTTCGTATTTCAACCAAAGATATGTGTGTCCGTATATTTTACTTTGCTGCCTGAACTACATAGTGCAGATGACTGACGTTTGTGTGTGGTAATAGCTTCGAGTCTCCCATCGTGTAACTGTCAATCCAAATTCTTTACAAACACGAACGAAGTCTGGGTTCCAGCTAATGATTATAAAAAAAACATCAAGTGCGTTTTACTCTTGTACTCGTAATACACCGAATATTATTGTAAAATCAGGGGCGTAGCTACTATAGGGCTAGGCGGTGCAGTGCACCGGGGCCTCCACGCTCAGGGGGCCCCAAGCGCTGCTAAGGGGGGCCTCAAGCGCAGCCTAGGGGACCCTCAAACGCACCTCAGAGGGCCCACGGGCCTTCAGAACAAATGGGCGACTCTTTATTTTTTATTTTTTTAACTCTGAGGACCTTGTGAACCTAGATACGCAACTGCTCAGGGGGCCCCCAAGCACAACTCAGGGACACCCAAGCTCAGCTCAGGGGGCCCCTACCAGCAACTTGACAGAGCTAATAATAATAATTAGGTCACCCATCTGGCGTGAGGGCACAAAATATTTTTTTTTTTTTTTTGTACCGGATCCCTTGTTGACCTACGCCACTGTGTAAAATGTGTTACCTAAAATACATTGTATTTCGCCGAGCAAGCGAATATGTGCAGAAAGAATTGTTTGTTGAAGGCTTGAAATGTAAGTATCTTCACATTACATTTGATAACAAGCTTAACTGGGCAGGACACATTGGACAGGTGGTAGGAAAAGGTTTCAAAATTCTGCACTTGTTGGAGAGAGTGATGAGGGGATGTATGAGAGAAATAAAGGAATTGGGTTACAAAACTTTGGTCAGACCATTGCTTGAATATGGTGGTGTATTCTGGAACCACATCAAATACAGGAGTTGGAGAGGGTGCAAAAACGGGGTAGGCTACTAAATTTGTTTCTGGAAATTAATGAAGAACGCATTTACTAGTACATATGATAAAGGAGCTGGAATGGGTTTCATTGGAAAACAGGAGGAGGGTGAAGAGGGTCATGGGAGTGTACAAGGCGTATGCTGGTGATGAGGCATGGAATGATATTGGTGTTTGAATTAGCTGGCACTCGATTTCAGGCACAAGGTTGTTGGAAGATCTTTTAGGTAAGGGGGTCAGAGATTTGAATAAGTTACTAAGAGAAATGATTAATAATTTACCAAAAACGTTGAAAGAATTTAAAGTTGAAATTTATAGTGGGAAAAATGTAGGTGGGTGCAGGAAAGGGTGAAAACGGGTGTGTAGAGAAATTACCACCGGAGCGTGGGCTCCATTCCAATTAAACTAAATAAAATTAGCAGACTGGCAGAGGCTGTCGGAGGAAGCAGGCGGTGTTTATTTTTATAGGAATTGCCCAGTTGCCCTCTGAGTTCACATGTGGGTAGAATGAATAGAAACTTGTTCCTCATGGCCCATGGGCAAGAGGAGTGTATGATCAGAATCCACGTTTCTCTAATCCATCATTTAAGCAGAACCGCTACAGATCAGGGCCAATTGAGATTTGCTTACCAAATAAGCTGGGATGGGTATAGTGGCATAACAGAGAAATATAAATCTGCCTTGTGCAGACTAATATAAGAAATCCCAGTCACCCCCTGGGTGTGTACCATCAAGTTGCTTAGACGCAATACAGTTTACATCGCAGAGCTGTGTGCTACATAGCTTTACTGCCGTAGTTAGCTGCATCTGACTTAGAGAAACAGTTAATTTCTTTTCCCGCACCTAACAGACATAACTAGCCTAACATTATGTGTCAAACTGTATGTTGAACAGTTTCTTCCAATAAACTCCAATAGCACTGGATGTGACTTTTGTAATTTCTAGCTTGAGTTTCTGATTGCCTACTTTGATCAAAATCCTTTGGTGATATCCGTTCCTTGCATCAGGTACTGAACCCGTGTCTCCCAAACTGGGATAGGACAGTCTCACCCACTGTAGGCTACACACACAGATTTTGTATTAAACTAAATTAACAATTTTTATTTTACAAAAATTAAAAAACTTCTAATACGCTATTAGCTGAATCTCAATTTAATATTTTAAATAAATTTTTAAGTCAATAAACAACTCATAATCAATTATCCGGTATTCAACGATGTTATTGCGTTAGAAAATATTTTTTTTTTGCTGTCGTCCGTCTTTAGACTGGTTTGATGCAATCCTCCATCCCTTCCTATCCTCTTCATTTCTACATTCCCCTTACAACCCACGTCCTCAATTATCTGCTTCATATATTCTAATCTCTGTCTAACTCTACAGTTCTTACCTTCAACTGTTCCCTCCACTAACAAATTAACCAATCCCGCATGTCTCAAAATATGACCTACCAGCCTGTCTCTTCTTCCTGTAAGCTTCTTCCATAAACTTCTTTTCTCACCCATCATTTCCAAAACTCGTTCATTTCTTACTTTGTCTGTCCACCTAATTTTCAGCATTCTTCTGTAGCGCCACATTTCAAATGCTTCAAGTTTCTTTCTTTCCGGTATTCCTAAAGTCCATGTTTCGCTACCGTAAAGTGCTGTGCTCCACACATAGAGTTTTAAGAAATTACAAAATATAAACCAGTTGCTAAATGATTTCTCAAAACGTATAATGATTTTTTTTTTTTAAAATCACTGGTTACTTATTTTTTATTTGGTACTTTGCTGTTAGCCAGTTTCACTATTTTTTTTCTAAGTTCTTTAATGGTAAATTAAATAAAACAAACATGTTTTTCAAATAAAATGTTATTTAATACATAAACAACAATGTTGTCTGTCGAGTCACCCCGAAATTCGACGCGTACTGCCAATTTCTACATCGGCGGCCAGCAAAATAATTTTAGTAACAAGTGATTGAACAGATATTTATTGCAATGTAGTCTTCACGGGTGTACCGCCGGATAGTGTTGTGGAAACACGATATTTCGACGGCTAGCTCCACCGTCTTCTTCAGGTGTAGAGACATCTGCAGTCATACGCCGTTCTTACAGATATTTATTATTCGATCAATGAAATTTTCAATGTATTTTTTTTTTCAAAAAATTATCTGATGTAACATTAGACTTGTTAAAATAATTCATTTAATTATTTCGTCAAAACCACAAACTTTGGAAGGATCGCTATATCTTTCCTATAAAATTTCGGAGGCTACATGTCACTGTAATTTTTTTAAAAGAAGTTTTATATAAGTAGTTTCTGAAATAAATGGCGAATGGTATTTTTTGCAAAAGGAATGAAAATTCAATCATCTTGAGAGTTGCGGGTTGTCAGTTTTTATTTGATGCCCGTCACGGAACCACCCTGTACTAATTTTATATCCACATTAATTTTCAGATTTTATTTTGTAATAATTGTATAAAATTATTAAGAAATATAGTAATAGATAGCTACAAATTTGTTAGTTTAAGTGTTCAGAAGTTGAGGATGTGACGGAGCTACTAGACTGTTACATGAAAACAAATTAGTCTTTCTGTTTTACGTCCAATCTCTTTCTCAAGACTTTTAGACAGAAACTGAGATAATGGATTTCCTCATCTCATTTACACAGCTGCGCTTCTGTTGTCTAGATAAAGTTCTCGAAGATAATTTGCAATTATCTTCTAACTCATACTGAGAGAGGAAATTACAGCGCCACCATTAGTCTGCAAATTGCGTCACGTTATAAGACTGTTCTGTATTAACTGTTAGATAATTGGTTTATCACTGATGAAAGAGGCGATAAAAGTGGTTAAGCAGCCACTTAATGAAAGGCGTGGAATGAATTAGGAAGCTTATGGAGAAGAAGCCCTAAACCATACGCAAGGTTTCGAGTTGTTTTCACGATTTAAAGCTGATCGAACTTCAGTCAAGGACGATGAGTCTTCCGGAAGACATCCAGCTCAGCCGCGCCGCACATAAATTGTCAAAGTTCGAGAGACGATTCGCGAAGACAGTCATCTGAAAATTCGCAGTATCGCCGATAAACTTTGGATCGATTATGGAACAGTTTTGCGAATTTTAACGGAAGAACTGGACATGCACGAATCGCGGCAATGTTTGTCCGCGCCTATTGGCAATTGATTAAAAGTAGCGTCTCATTAATGTTTGCATTTAACTGGCGATGAAGCAGGGTTTACTGTTGTGAGTCGGAAATAAGCTTCAATCATCACAGTGAAAGAGTACCTGTTCCACAAAACTCAAGAAGTGCCAAAAGGTGAAGATCGTACTCATTGATTTTTTTCCAATGTGAAGGGATTCGCTCATTCAAAATTTGTCCAGTAGGGGTAGACTGTGACTTCTGCGTTCTATTCCGATGTTCAAAGACGTCCTAGAGAAGATTTTCGAAAAAAAAAACAAAGAAAACGACCGTAGCTTCGAAGCGAGTAAATTGTCTTACATCACAGTAAGCTCTATACACAACAGTTTGTGACTGTAATCATATCTGCGTCTTATTCACCTGATTTGTCACCCTTTGAACTTAGGTTGTTTTCCTATATGACAAGAGCAATTTCTGACGGATCTAGAAACTGACAGACTCGTCGATCCAAGAAATGTTAGACCAGTGGAAAAACGGTGGGTCCAGTGCCTTCGGCCACAGGGAAATTACTTTTACGACGATGGAAGTCATGAAGCCTAAAAGGTAGTATTTCACATTTTATTGATTTAGTCCAGGAATTTTTGAATACCATCTCGTACATTTCAGAAAATTGAGATAAAGAAACGAGACAGTAGTAGAAAAATGGTAAGGATGATTCTAAATAAGTATTGTGATTGTCTTGTGCTCTCCGTAATGCATAAAGTAATAATATTAATGATAAAATCATACACAGATGGTACAAGGGAGAGAAAGAGAGTTGCCATTGGTTGAAATGGCTTTAAAAAATTATTCATGCCTAGAAGATAAGTAAAAAATTGTTGTATGAAAATGTTAAAAACTTGAATGAAATCTTTATGGTAGTATTTACCAAGTCTTTAAGTGAGCGACTAAAGTGTTCTCACGAAATTTTAGTAAGTTTTACCGCATCACTGCATGATCTGCTTTACTACTAAATTAAAAATTTTACTGCATCGTAGGAGGTTGCACACGCAGTTCGCCTCATATCTCGAGTTAAACTTCCTTGGTTCCCGGCAAACTCGCTGTGGCAGAGAAACATTCAGCGGCGGAGAATACATTTTCTTAATCAGTTAATGAGGAAAGCGTTTATTCGGCAGGTGCTAGAATGTTATTGTGATCTGCTACCCACAATTTAGTGACTAGCAGGGTATAGATGGATTATACGAGGCGCGTCCAGAAAGTAAGTTCCGTTTCAATTTATCTCCGCTGCAGCGCTGCGATTGCAGTTCCGCACATGCGCTGTAGACGATGTGTATCAAGGGGAAGAACGTGCGCCATTTGGAGATCGCTGTCAGTTACGTATGCTTTGTTGTGCTTGTTTGAAATGTCGGCGTTGATTGAAAATCCCGCCGCCTGTGAAATCAGGTCTGTGATTCGGTTTCTGAATGCGAGGAAAGTGAAACCAAGTGAAATTTATCGGCATATTTGCGATGTTTACGGACCAAATGCGATGAGTGATTCGATGGTGAGAAGATGGGTCCGACAGTTCAATGGCGGGCGTAGTGATGTGCACGATGAAGAACGAAGTGGGCGTCCACCTTTGGTTACAGAAGAACTGGCAAGACTTTCATCTGTTCTTACATCTAAAGTCTTTCCTTGGCGGTCATCACTTCACCAATGACGACGAGCTGAACGAAACTGTTGAAGACACAGGCGGCAGATTTGTATGAAGAAGGTATACATAACCTGGTGCCACGCTATGACAAATGCCTGCAAAATTTCGGCAGTTATGTGGAAAAGTAGTTTAAGAGTTGTAGAATTTTGTGCAATAAAAATTTCTTCTGTATCTGTGTACAATTTCATTTTATTACCAAACGGAACTTACTTTCTGGACGCGCCTCGTATATATATAAGCAATCATTCCAGAAATTTCTTTTATTTAGATGGTAGTTCTGCCTCTAATTGGATAATTGAGACAAAAATATTAATCGTGAGCAGTGTTGGCCAGAGCTGAGGACTGGCAGGTAACAGGAATGCACCGTGAGGCGTTTTGCGAGCCGTCAGAAAACCACATCTCAGTCTGCCTCCGAATTCACAGTTCATGTATTAACCTGGAAAGAAAAATTCCCACAACCTGTGATTCAACAAGGCTGCTGAAACTTATTACCTCTAAACTCTCTATCACCCACTTTCAGAGACTAAAGCTACCAGCGAGAAATTAATAATGATTGGAATAAGAAGTTGTATCGTAAAGGTTATAGGGAATTCAGACAAAAAGTAGAGAAAGTGACGTATCCTGCGGTATGTTATATTTGTGGCGCCGCCAGAGCGCCTTCGCTCAGTACAGTGAGCCACCAGCAGGTGGGAGGTCGCACTGCAGCAGTCTCGAGGTGTGGGGTAAACTCCCACCCACTCCCACGCCACCGAGGCCTGCTTTATAAGGGCGCTCCTGGGACGAAACACCCAAACACATTTGTAACACATGATGAGTCAAATAAAGGTTAAAACCCAAAACTGTACATTCCCGATGGCTGAAAAGAGCAACAGTTCTCTAACAGCCGCATTTGGCCCTCAGATATCGTGGAATCCTTGTATGAGACATATGAGAGGTGATCAGAAACTAAGGTTACAAGCCGATATTTCTGGATTTTCGTTGATTGTGGTAACTGTAAAACACGCGGTTGGCAACTGTGCAGAGTTAGCTGTAAGTAAACACAGAGGGTGACTCGTTTGTAAAATAGGTCTCACGTAGAAATCCGCTCAGTAAATCGATTTCTGTGGGCGATACGAGTGTAACCACGGCTGAAATTCACTGGCTGCAGGTTGAGCTTTACGGAGAGATTGTAATGTCTCATCAGCATGTCGCAGAATGGTGTTGAAAGTTTAGGGCCGTTGGAGAAAACGTCACCGACGACGATCGCAGATGAAGGGATTTCGCTGGGACATCATCGACTACCCTCCCTACAGCCCGGACCTCGTTCCAAGCGACTTTCACTATTTGCTCTCTTGAAAGAGCACCTAGGAGGCCGACGATTGAGGTGAAACACTTGACGACAACGTGGCGGAACACGCAAGGAGAGGATTTTTACCAGGAGAGAATATTTAAACACATCCACCGAAGCGACTTGTGCCTAAACCGATATGGAGACTAGGTGGAAAAATAACACAATGTGCTATCAGTTGGTTGTATGAAATAAAATGAATACCTTTCACTGCAGAATTTGTAATCTTGGTTTCTGATAGCCCTTCGTACTTTGGTTATATGAGTGGAATGTCACTATGCGGAATAAAATGTTTGTGAAATTGAATCTGGCTGTCGACACTTCGTTTATTTTGCGGGCTGCCTGCCGGTAGGTGGAACACTGCCCTTTGGCCATGCTTGATCTAGGAATACTATGTTGTTATGGCGAGAGGCGACAGAACAATTTGGCGTGAGTTTCTTAAACACCGTGCAACATTCAGTTAGATGCAAACCTTATGTTATATTCTGTCTCAAATGTTTAAAATAGTAAATGTCGTAACCAAGAGTTAGCTTCCGCAACAGAGCTTGCACGAAACGGAGGACGGCAGTGCAGACGAGCTTCTTGTGATTGTCACAACGTCGCTGCCTACAAGGATTTCGCTATGTTGTCTCCCTGCTCAGGAAACAGAGGAGAGAATTATCACATTTGGCCACTCGTCTAGCAAATTAAATGACGCAGATAGGTAGATGCCACTTTCTTAAGGTGATGAACCCTCTTAGGCGTGCTTTTCCTCTTATTTCTTTAATGCATCTGTGATTCTCTGAATTCGCTTACATTAGGTCTGTTGTCTTGACAGAAGACCCGTGTTATCGCTCCTTCTGAAGCCATAGCATCAACGATACCAATGCCTATGTGGCATCTCGCTCAGAACAGACTGAAAATATCGCTAATGTGAGCAAGCGAACATGTTCGTCATTTCACTACGCAGAATTTTGAATTATAAAAATTATGGCATATAGCAGCCAGACAGTAACACAGTTCCAAACTTCATTTTACCGAGCGTGGTGGTGTAACGGATAGCGTTCTGGCCTCGCATTCGGGAGGACGGCGGTTCGAATCCCCGTCCGGGCATCCAGATTTGGGTTTTACATGGTTTACCAAATCACTCCAGGTAAATGCCGGGATGCTTCCTTAAAAAGGCCATGGCCAAATTCCTTCCCAATCTTTGCCCCCATCCTTTCCCGTCTCTAAAGACCTCGCTGTTAGAGAGACGTTAAGCAGACAAAAAAAAAAAAGATTTCTTAGTAATTAATTCATAAACTGACCACTTACCAAACACCAGGCTCATCAAAAACCACAATATTCTAATAACTCCGAGAGATGATACGCTAACCGGATCGGGCTTCTCAAGGTAACTGAAGGCATTAAGTTGCATTATTTATGATTTCTCCGGCATGATTGTCGATTTGAATACTTACAATGAGACAAAATTAAATAGAACATACCACAACAGGTAACGAAACTAGTAAAAGCAATAAAAAAAACTTAAAATAAATTTAATTTGGGCAAAGTATAGTTGTTGTTGTTATTTGGGTTTTAGGGCGCGTCGACGACGAGGTCATTAGCGCCGGCAAAGCATAATGCTTGCTTTGAAAGCTAATGTTAAATGCTTATTTTGGAGACGGAAACGGGGTATCCACTGCATAATTTGAAGTTGGATCTTTAATCACGCCAAACTACTTAACATTCATAATCAATATGTCTGTTACTAAGAATTGAAATTGCAGCCTAAGGTATAGTCTGGTGCTATTTTAACGCGTCCTGATACACGGGTGGCAAGTAAGAGGCTAACCTGTAGAGTTTGAGTATGATGGCGCCGTAGCAGACGACGAAGCCGATCTCCCTGCACCACGCCTCCAGCACACAGCGAACCACCGACGGCTGCAGTAGTTGCACCGCCACCTGGACCAAAACAAACCACATCACTCACGCGGGCACAGTTAACATGGACCCTACTTTCATACCTCGAAATATTACGGTCTACTCCAACCATACGCGTTTACGAAATTATCACACGATTTACATCTCCATAAAATCAGATACAATATTCTTAAACAGCGTAAAAAATTTTGCCTACCAGGCACTTCTCAATCTTTGCTTACTATATATGACATTACATTTCTTTTCCGTTTCAAGCTAGCCGTACAACACAACGTTTTGACATACCTGTATCACCTAACAGAGAATTGACTCAGCATCCTTATGAAGCAAGATGTCTCAATGTATTTAATTAGCGTAACGTGAATCACAGAGAGTAACTACTGTTTTTATAAGACTCCTACTCACCGTGGCGTATAAGAGGAATTCCCCGAGCAGGATCATCTCCAGGATGGTCCACATGCCCGCTGCAATAGTCTGAAACACAACACGGTGTCGTAAGAGACAGGGACGATTTGCTGCACAAGTTATGAAAACCAGTGGATTTCAGTAATATTATTTAAACCATAACTTCTCGGAGTGGATCAGAGATACAAATATTAAAAATGTTACTGCATCAGTTCAACCAACAATAGTTACAGTTCAACTTCAAACTACATGGACGCGGTAAAAATATTCTTTACCCATTTAGTGAGTTCTGTTCACTAAAATTTGATTTATAGTTTTGAATTGTTCAATGGTTACCAATGATAAAGTAAAAAAATTCATTTGTTCTTCATAATTCTTACATTCATCATACAATTATAGCGTCACTCTCCTCAGTAAATTTACTAATATCGTATTTTTCACATTTCAGCGTGGATGAGTGGTCAAAATTTGGACAGATAGACTTGATACTTTTCTGTAAGTGTCCTCAAAAGCTCTTTCCAAGTAAATCACGACTGTGGTTGAAGAAATATTTACGTGAGAAAAATTTGCGACCAGAATTAAACACTTACTCGATATTACCTGACTTTTAATTCCTTCCCTGCTATAAAGTTATTAACTCATCTAGTGTTTACATTTCTTCCAGCCACACAAAAATGAAAGAAATTCGCAATCCCGCCGACCTGTTGTTTTATAATATATTTTTTTAAAAATAATTCCATTACGCCAGTTTCCATTTTGATATTTTCCAAATGCTGAAATTCTATTAATAAGAAACTCAGGAAGCGTTGTTTAGTTCAAGAAGAAAAACAGTGTAGTGAAATTAGTGCTTGCGTGTAGAGGTCACAAAGATGGCGAAGATTGGTGATAGCGAGGACGACTTAACATCTTAAGAACGGGATGACTGGTTTATTGTCTTAAATTAAAGGCGAAATAACATACGTAGTGGAACCTAGGATATTCGAGAGCTCGGCAACAAAATTCTATGTTATGCAGTTACACCTGTTTTTCCGCCGCACTGATTCCTAATTCGGATGAGGACCAGATCGATTATGAGATGAAAGTTGAAAAACAAATGACATCCGGTAGTTTTCCTTTTTTCGGGATGCTATAAGGAATATTACTATCGGCCCCGGCAGTATAGTATCTAAAGCGCAGACTTTTGGTGTTGAATCTGTTCGAAACGGGCTTAGCGTACGGATATTTCTGTGTATGCGAAGTGCTATTCTTCGTTCTGGAAGTCAATAACAGTTTGAAGTGAATTAAATAAGCATGGTTATAATATTGAATTAGCGCCGGCTGTATGAATTACTAGGCAAAAAAGCATTGTTACACGCTTTATATTAGCTTGACCTTCATGTATGTATGTATATATGAATGAATGTAACAGAATTTTACAACTCTGTGACATAGTAGTAAATTAAAAGGTAAAATGATTTATATATAAAAGAAAAGAATACAAAGATTAATATTGTTTGCCCAGAGAGGCTTTAAAAGGATATGCTCTCTGAAAAAAAAAAAAGAAGTGAGGTGAGAATTGTTGAGTAGAGAAGACAACGAAGAAAAAGATTGATTTGGCAGCAGCTTGTATTTGATTTGAGAGAGATCTTGAGTAGAAAGGCGAACCTGACAATCTTCGGAATATATGGACAGGCGTGATCGTTATTGGTGTTCAGAGAGTTGTTAATGAATAAACTGTAAAAGTACATAACTAAAAACTACAGTCTACAAATTATATTCATATATTATATTCATTTATCTATCGCTTGCTCGCATTTTATTTATATGCGACATGGCGACTTAGTGAGGACCGTAACCGCACGGCGATTACTTTCTACGTCAAGATTGAATATCATTAAGTTGGTAAACCTGAAAAAGAAGATCAACAAATTCTCCTGTGTGCCATCTAGCGCGAATCTACAAAACCAGCCTACAGTCAGCTGACCAGCTGCAGCTGAGTGCAACATCGCATCGTGGTGAGAATTCCTGTCACTGCACACGACATTGGAACCAGCGGAGTAAATATACTGCGACGCAGAACAACACGAGAAACATTAAAGCTAAGTGTACATTTTAATTTTGGCATGTTAACATAAATTCAATAACGTGAAAATTGAGAGGTTGTGTTTATCGCGTGTGATGACTTCTTAAAAAAATTTTTGACGTTTTCTCACACTAAAAACTGTTGAATATCTTTGCAATTTTATTGATTACGCCGATTTCGTCATATGAGTGTACTCAAAAATACCAAACATAAGTTTGGCGGAACATAAATTTCGGCAGACAAAAAACTATTAGATGCGCTTACAAAATATTTCTTACAAATACGTGATTAAGAACCATTCTTCTTTGCGTTAATATCTCTTTTGTGTACTTCATAATTAACTTACTAAGCAATATCATTCCTGTTTGTAAACTTGTTTATACGATCGGAAATAGTGTTTACTTTCTCCCTAGTTTGCTCACTAGTTAGCAAACTAGATATTGATCTTCTTTCGATAATTTTGGCTCTAAGACTAACCGATCATGGACGAAGTGAATTTTCCACAGAATACAATGTCACATGTTGAGACTCCACATTTGCCTACCACATTGGAGGCAGAACCACCTTTGCTGCCTTGCAGCAATGTACCCGTTATTGATCCAATAGGTACACAATTTCTGGGACCAATAGACCAAACAGACAGTATTTCTTTGCCAGAAAACATTGTGCATTCTGGAGCATCTTCTGAGAATGAGTTTTTAGGGTTCAGCCCAAATGAGTTATACACAGACTGTCCCCCACAACCCAGTCAGGCACCATGTTGTAGTACTCAGCCAACTAGCCATTCAGAAGAGATAAATACTCAATTACGCCTCCTGATGAGTATGATGTGTTCACAATTTAAGGCTCTTGATTCTCAATTTAAAACTATGAATGCCAAATTAGATTCCCAATTTGAAGCTTTTAACACTAAATTAGATTCCCAATTTGACACTTTTAACACTAAATTAGATTCCCAATTTGACACTTTCGCAACAGATATCAAGGCTGAGTTGGGTACAAAGCTTTCCTACCTAGCTTCCCAAGTACAGGCTTACACAGATGTAACATCACATTTAGACCATCGAATGTCTGTTTTGGATACAAAACTACAAACATATGAAAAAGAATGTAAACACAGTACTCCAGTAATCCAAAACAAAATGGTTCATATTGAAGCAAACATCACTCATAAAGTTGACTCACACTCTCAAAACGTTAACATTCATTTTGCGGAGGTTCAAAAACAAATAAATGAGTTAGATAAAACCAGAGAGAATAATACTATTTCAAATTTAGTGGTGGCTTCAGTTAATAATGATGTTATGTATGGAGTTGATGTGTCAATGAAATATGATGATTTGAATCAAGTGAATCTTTTAATGACTAATGATATTTTGTATGAGGATGAGACTTTAATGAAGGATGGTGTGATTGGACTAAATGTTTCAAAGAAAAGTGATATGTTAAATGGAGTTGATGTTTTAATGAATGATTGTGTGATTGGAGTAAATGTTTCAAAGAAAAGTGATAGGCCTATGTTAAATGGAGTTGATCTTTTAATGATGGGTGGTGTTGTGAATGATATGCTTGTTTTAATGAATCGTTATTGTCTGAAAAAGAACTATGCTTCAATTACTATTAGAAGTCAGAAGGTTTATTGTGCTTTTGTGCAAATAATACCAAAATTTTGTATGATGCAAAAAATTGTACTTTTGAAAAAGCTTCTCCTATTTTGGAATGATTTTGCAAAGAAAAGCTGGAAAAGCCGTAAGAAACCTTTTCATTTTCTTAGAGGGGCCATAAAACTCGCTGCCTCATCTTACGTACAGGTTATTTTGGCAAAAGTTTTCATACCATATTTTTATTATGAACAATTTTAGTGTTATTGGTAAGGTCAAATGTGTTCTTATTTTAACAGTGATAGTTACTGATTGTCCTTCTGATAATGCACATATTAAGTGTAATAGTTGCTGTTGTAGGTAAGGAATAAAGAGGAACTGGGAAGAGATAAAGTTTGGGGAACCCGAAGAAGGTCATTGATTTAAAGAAATATTAATAATGATAGAGTGAACAAAGAAAGTAACTTTTTGTTGGGCAATTATTTTGAGTGGCTTGTAAGTGTGAAAAATAATGAATTTAACTTGCAACCAAATGATGTTAAAAGAAATGATTTAATTGATTATAAGAATTAGACTAACACTCCTTTGAATAACAAAGAAAGAATGCTAAAAGTAATATTATTAGTAATGAAATGTGAATATGGTAGGGCCTATAATTGTTTTAAGGTAAAGAATATTTACTGCTAATGGTTAAAAATACCAAAGATTCCTCTTCTGTAAAGATATTGATTATGCATAGGAAGGTTATGTGAACTGTGACTCATTAAAAGAGTAGTATCAATTGTCTACACAAATTGTGTTGAATATTTTTTTTAAAGCCACATTATGATGTATATGTATAAAAACTATCAAGACAAGTAGTTTTACTTTTATAAACTGATTAAAGACAAAGAGAATATTTATCTCACTTATGATAGCCGATATGAATATAACAACAACAATGGAGAATATAACTATGAATATTTTATTGCATGTACACTCTACCTTCAAGGTAGACAGTTTATCTACACTAATTTTTTGTTTTGTGTTACTTGTGTATGTTCACAGACTTTGAGCTATTGTGGACAGTGAGTGCCGCCTTTTTTTCGACATCACATCACTGTGCATCGGGAAAACGCGTGCACCTATGGCAATAATGGTCTAGCTTTTGAAAAGTAGCCTAAGCATTTGTGTCATTATTATATAAATTCTATGAGAAGTGTGACGACACATGACAGGACTTTGTTTTTGTTATTGTTCATTTGTTATTGTTCATTTGTTATGTTTTTTTTAAATGTAAAATTGATGTTCATTTAGAGTAAGCAAAGCTTGTTAATATTTTGTACAAAAATTTTAAAACCTCAATACCAATAACGACGTTGCCATTGAGAAAATTTTCCCCATTTTATTGTTCATTTATAAGCAACAAAAAAATGAGGAATATTTTGGGAGGGGTTGTGACATAGTAGTAAATTAAAAGGTAAAATGATTTATATATAAAAGAAAAGAATACAAAGATTAATATTGTTTGCCCAGAGAGGCTTTAAAAGGATATGCTCTCTGAAAAAAAAAAGAAGTGAGGTGAGAATTGTTGAGTAGAGAAGACAACGAAGAAAAAGATTGATTTGGCAGCAGCTTGTATTTGATTTGAGAGAGATCTTGAGTAGAAAGGCGAACCTGACAATCTTCGGAATATATGGACAGGCGTGATCGTTATTGGTGTTCAGAGAGTTGTTAAACAAAGAAAGCAAATAAAAGAGATGAGATCAATAAACTGTAAAAGTACATAACAAAAAAAACTACAGTCCACAAGAAATTATTTATTTAATTATAAAGATCTGCCGTCGCATTTCATTTATATGCGACAACTCCATTTTGACAAACTTCCAGATGTCCGAGCCGTTAGAAATTTTGTACACATATTAAGAACCGATAACAATCAAATAATTTTATATCTTGGTAATCTCATTACTTTGACAGTAAGAACCGTCTTATGACAGATGTGGCTCATTTTCACCCACTTTCCGCATCACCCTTCGTGGCTGAATTAGTTAAGGCTAGTGACTGGCGAACAGACGTTCCCTGCTCGATTCCCGGTTTCGATTGGAATTTTTACGGATATTATATGTGGCAAAGATTAGGCTAACCCACAGTTCGGATTTCACGTTAAACTGTAGGTACCCTATACCTGATGGGATTGCCAAGTTAGGCAAATGCAGCCGCGACATTAGTGCACAAGCGCGTCAATTCGAGAAACCTTCGTCATTTGTCAGCCGGACCCTTCGGAGATTTCCCGGCCAATATTGCCAAATGCATTTAATTTAATAACCAACTTCCAGGCGTCTTAACTTTTCGAAATTTTGCACACGTATAATAAGTAATAATAAAACTACAACACAAAGAAAAAGAGATATTGGCGAAGAAAGCCTACAGTAAGAAACATACTTTTGACACACTCTGAACTAAAAAGTTAAAAATAAAATTGTAGTTTAAAAAACTAAAAACACGCTTTGGTAGTAACGTGAACTATAAGGTTGAATGTTTAAATTTTTAGATTTTGTTTAACAGCGATAGGACGTCCCACAATTCAGGATAAATTATTTTTTGGATAAGCTTAAGGATTAATGTCATTGATTACAAAATTAACTTTAATGTAAAAAAGTGTGGGGTGCCTCTACATAACTTTTGACAATGACTCTATCTTTACAAACAGCAAGCGACAAAAAAATACAAGACAACTGATATAACACCCCATGCTTTTTTACACTAAAGCTAATTTTGTAATCAGTTACTTTACTGCTTAAGCTTATTCAAAAAATTAATTTATCCTGAATTGTGGAACGTCCTATCACTGTTAAACAAAATCTTTAAATTTAAACATTATTTTCAACCTTTTAGTTCACATTACTACGAAAGCGTATATGAACACTCGGTAGACGTGAACGTCCATACCTGTCCAGAAAGATCACCTGGTCTCAATCCCATCAAAACATAACAGGGATTCCTTAGAAAGAGATGTTCGAGTCACTGACCTTCCTCCATAAAAAAAAAATCGTGAGTTATGGGAGATTGTTCAGGGATCGTTGATATGTATGACTTCCCCACGCGTCCAATGTCTCGTCGATTCAATTCTGTGATGAATCAGAGCCTTCACCAGGGAGAAAGGTGTTGCTACACGATACTAGGCAGGTATCTGTAATTCAGTCTAACAGACGGACAGATTGCACAACGGGACGATCGGGAACATTTGTAAACTTGGACCGTCTGCGGATGATGTTTCGTGCAGGCCCGCAAAATGTTTCACCTGCCACAAGCACATCCATGCAGTAATATAAATAATTAGTAATTGGTCTAACAAGGGGCTACAGCGCGTTCAGTTAAGAGGGGCGGCTCAAGGTCATTCTGCTCTATCCCCACTCCGCTGCCTTTACCCCTCCATGTGAAGGGGAAATTTACCATTCGCCCGCCTGGACACAGCGCACGGCGCGGAGAGACAGGATGGGAGGAGATGGTGAGGTGAGGAGCGGGGTGAGGGGAACATGACCTTCAGCCGCCAGTTGAGAGTGAACAGGGTATAGCAAGCAATGTGTCACCTTGCTCTTGCGCTGCTTGAAGACGACCCAGACGAGCAGCGCCGTGACGGACATGCTGACCACCTGGACGCCCAGCACCGCGTGCCGCACCGTCGCAGAGCCGTCGGGCACGTCGGCACACGTGAACTCGGGGCAAGCTCGGCACCTGGCAACATCATGGAGGAGACCACATTAATCTCTTCCATTCAAATGCGTACCTCCCTTCACAAAACCTGTCTGCACGGACAAGGTACCGAGGACTAAACGATTGCCTGTGCAAAGCAGTCATCCACTTCTTGACAACGGTCTCCTGAAATTAGTACGGGGTGTGGGAAATGGTACAGGCCACTTTCTTATGCTTGAGGCTCGATGAGGTTCCTAAAGGCCAGAAATGGGGATGCAGAAGGCAATGGGAAACCCAAAGATACCAAAGGACATTAATTCTGTCGTATTGTATTCACAAATTAAATAATGATATATTTTTCTTGGCTCAAATATTACAGAGATACAATAACACTCCAGTTCGATATAACGGTGGGAATTTCTAGGGGGAAGTTTCAGAACTGATATAAACATTCTATTGGTGAGAGCGCTAAAATTTAGTGGTATGATTAAGCCATGTATTTTGTGCTTGAAGATGGGACATGAAGATTTCAATTAAAGTTTTTTTTGGGTTCAATGCAAGAAGGGCCGTGTTCTCTTGTCAGACACACAAACATACAAACTGTCTGCATGATTGCAGATGTGCTTTTTAAAGTGAATAACAAAACAAAAACGTGTCAACTGTTTGGGGCGTCAGTGGTGGAAGAAATTTTCACCATGCAGAACTCTGCCAGCATAGTAAGTGAGGTGGTAGTGCCACAGTCCCCAACCACCGGAATGGGCACCAAGGAGATAAGTTAATTCCCAAATTTTTCCGTAGCGCGTATTAAGTGGGGGCATACGACACTGTTGTTTAATGATTGCATAGACTTGTATTACCTTGGATCTGCGGGTGGAGCCGCGTCGATTTATTAAAACTTTAACGTTTCATTATTTTGATTTACAACCATGTCATTATGTGAAATCTTGTGTGCAGTATTGCACCAAAGAAGACGTAAATTGTATTTTTAATGTTCCTGAAGGAATGCTTTCTTCCAATTTGTGGTTATATAAATGGGCAGAAAGGAATCTACATTTTTAGTGTGATGACCCTCCTCACGTTTCAGATATCGTGCTTTGATGAAAGCCACTGCACTATTGTTGGAATGTGAGGTTTTTATAAATCGACGCGGCTCCACCCGGAGATCCAAGAAGACACTGTTGCTGGTGATTCTTCCATCGGATGGCGACATTAAACTTTGCGGTCCCCTGGTTTCTGTGTGGCCCTTTTTTTTCGCTGATCTTCATACATCCAACAGAAACAACAAAATACACTTAAATATTATTTCACCCTCAACACTTGCACAGAACGAGAAAAGTAAGTGGCCTAGTACGATTAGAATATAGCAGTCTCGACCTATACCAGGGCAGACTATCTCACTTATTTCTTATTTTTACTTTCTTTTACTCACATTTGCAATGGAATCTTAGGAGCAGTTTAGGGAGATCGATTATTTAGACAAATGTGCTGGATAATACCTTCTGATCATGGTGTGAAAACAAGTGTCTCTAGTCATGTATCAAATAGCTATTTGATAGCTCAGAGGTAAAAAGCGTCATCGTTAGAGAAAAGTTGTGTCATCAGAAATGACTACAGACTAGAGATGGGTCGTTCGCGAGTGAATCAGTTCTTTTGAGCAATTCTTTTAAAACAGCGAGTGAACAGTCGCTCACTAAAAAGTGAACGGTAGTTCTTCTAGGTGAGTCGGCTAATTCTGAAGATCAAGAAGAGCTTGTTCACGTGGGCTTTGCGGACAGTTGAGCTAAGAAAAAAAATCTACTAATTGCATCAAAGTCTTAAGGGGGATATTTTCATCGAAAAGTGGGGGTGTAACCGGATTTTGAAGGGTGAGACCTAAAAAAAAAGGTCTTAAATATTACTGAGGAAGTGAGCTAGTGAACCGTTCAAAAGAACTAGTTCTTTTCGTAGAGTGATCAAATGAACACCGCTCTTTTTAATGAATCACTTTGCCCACCTCTACTACAGGCCTCTAATATGAATCTCAGCTTTTGCCAAATCTCGCTTTCTGTTTTGAAAGTACGCCACCACTGCTGCATTTTCCTTATTCCATACTGTGGTGACTGACCTGGTGACGGAGAGGTTGTGCCTGCCTCCGTCCTGCAGCGCCTCCTCTATGTCGAGCCTCCGCAGGGTCCAGCCTCCAGGCGGCTCGCTGGGTGCGTACGCCCCCGCCAGGCACGAACACGTGTAGTTGTCACCACCAGCACGCTCGCACTGCACAGCAAGGGAACATCTTCAACTACAGCCACAATATTATAGTCAATTTACTTTTGACACTACTTATGTATCTATCTTTAAGATTTTCTTCTCCTTTGTGATATTTAGGTATCGAATAAATATAAGCTGACATGAAAGAAATTACTCACAAAGTATGCCGGCTATGAATTGTGAATCAAATTAGTTTTTTTTCCTTCCTGTGCCTCAGCTTTGAAATCATGAATATAGGTGTCTCTGCTATACAACATTCCTGTGGTTAATTCCTACGAACAGGACCCTAATAACCACGATTTTGATGTACCCTAAAGCCCGAAAACAACAACAACAACAATATACTACGAAAAATAGAATATGACGAACAAAAGTTATTTTCTGCTTTCTAGTTTTGTGACAACTAACGATACAGTAAACCAGGTAAATCACTTTCCCACACAAAAATTCAAGCGAAGCTAGCGGAACAAATACTGGCATTTGCTAAGCAGAACCAAAATGATTTAGTGAGTATTTTTTTACGATAAGTTTCGTAATTACGGTATACATTATATTTTTAAAGAAAAGTCTTGGAAGTAAATCTTGATCCTGGAAGGCAAGTCAATGGATAATTTATAATAATTACGATATCTGGCAGTTATATGACTAAATCTAATTAAATATCTGATAAAATATGGTTTATGTATCACTATACAATAAAACTCTTTGTTAACCATTTAGACAATTTGTTACGAAATTATATCAGAAATATTTTTGAATGTTTCTACTATGCCTCGCATCTTTAATATTAAGCGTTTTCGATTTAGATTTTAGACGAGATTAAATTTTTACACTCACGAGCACCTTTAAATCGATTAATAACTAATAACGATGATAATTATATCATCCAATAGCTTTACTTTTGGCTCAGCTGGTAAGTTTTCTGAGATACTGGCCCAGAACAACTTAAAGTAAGCATAGCGCGATGAGCGCACCAAATCAAACCATAAGACGAACTCCTGGATTCTACCTACCCAGGAAAACGTGGATGTCGCTTAACCTTGTGAGAAAAGATCATGGTGGACGTAACTTTTGGCTGCGGAAATAGGAAATAATTGAATACCCTTTTTGCGACAGCGACAGTGAGAGTGGGAACAATGTGCCACATCACTACGCACTGCCATCGTATTAGAAGATACAGCGTCACTACCTAACAACTCCCTGAAGAAACTGAATCGCTGCCAACTTCGAATATCAGTTTGTAAACCACTGTCTGTGGTTATCATATTTGAAATGGATTGTCTGTGGGGTATATTTCAATATTTAATTGAGCTTTTAACTCCATTCATTTTAACTAAATTCCTGTCTTTAATTTTACCATTCGAAATAAGTAAGTTAATCATAGCTATTGTAATCTTCTAACCGTTTCTAGCAGGATTCAATTTTTTGTTTTCAAAGTTACAATTATGCTTCTAGCTCTAAGGGAAGGAAAGAACACATTTATCACACTCAGTGCATATACTTTGTTAGCTTTGATCTGTGTGATTAATTTTAAGTCGTCTAGAGGCAGAAATTGGGAGTCGTTTCGATCTTCCCCTAGGTGAAGATTGAGAGCCGCCCAAGCCCTTTAAATAGAACGGTTGGATTTTTCACCGTGTCATTTAAATTCGTGCAGGTTTTTTGTTCTTGAAAATGAAATATATGTTACGAATTTTGTTTCTCCGTGAGATGCTGAAACTTATTACACTAGTAGCATCAACATATCCTTGCAATTTAGTATCTGACATTAGCACTACATCTTAGGAAATATAATAATTTATTAGATAATTTTGAATCTAAAAAAGTATTTACCTCAACGTCTATCAGTTATAGGGCAGGACTAGTGGAGGAAGAGGTCTGTAGTGATATTCATCAATTCGGCACTACATAGAGATATTGTGATATGCGTCGTACTTCAGCCGGTTTATATCCGGAAGATACACAGGTACTCAGTCGGAGTAAACTGGTGGATCATTCTGGACGATCGCCATCAAGGAAACATTTTCAGAATGGCAGGGATTACAGCCCAGTACTCAAATTACTGGTGCATAGATCTATGGAACCAATGATGGCGTCTGGCTCTCCACACGATGTCCGTTGGTTCGAGCCCAGGTTTTGGAATAAATTTTCAGCATTCCAGACTCAGCTAGAAGTGTGGTAGTAATAGTTGGGCAGAATTGTTTCTCATAAACCTATCCGCGGTGTGTATGGAGTGAAAGCATTCCTGACGGTAGATAGAGATTCGTCAGCTGTACAGGGCCCCCCTTGTATCCTTTGGAAGAGTAGGCCTGACACAGTCGGCATCGGGTTTTATCTTCTTCCTTCTTTCATATTCATACGCACAACATTAAACAAAACACATACCCTTAACAACACCATGCATACACCGACATTCAAGAACGGACGGGGACGGAGGCTATCCTCTCGGGTCTAGCAAGACTCCTATGGGAAGATCTAACCCAGCTTCGGATCTTGGGGCTCATATGATAGTTTTATTGACTCAGATTAGTAAGTGCCAAATATTCAGCTGTAATGTAACGTGAATAAATGAACTGCTAGAATTCAGATAGAACTTAGGACGCCCAAGGTAAAGTGGGACGTGACCGGGCGAAGACTTTCAAAGACTCGTTGCCAGACGAAGATCAATAAAATCCTGAGTTGAATCATAGATGAAGGGGCGGCGGTACAATGGCGCTGGGGACAGGTAAAATCTGCGAGGTATCATTATGTCCGAAAGACGACTCACCTCGCCTTGTATCGTACAGTCCGCCAACTTTTAACCTTTTCACGTTTTTTACTTTTGACCTTCAAGGTCGAATTTCGAAAATTTCGTTCTTAATTTATAATGTTGTCTGAGCGGAGTCCTTAATATTTCAAATGATACATCATTTATCGATTACGCTTAGGTATCAAATGGCTCATAACAAAAGTACACATTATGGAAATAATGATATTTTCGCCTTTCAAGGATCAAATATTGAAAAATTCCTGTCTTAAGAAATTTTATGACTAAAGCAGAGATATTAATCTCTAAAATTACACTTTATTTAAATTTTTTGGTTGAATATAAAGGAGATAAATGGTTCGTGATGAAAAAATGCATTATGGAAATAATGATACTTTTGCCTTTTAGGGCTCGAATTTCGGAAAATTCCTTTCATAAAATATGATGTAACATAACGGAGACCTCAATCTCTAAAATAATACCTCATTTCTCGATTTCGGTTAAATATCAACGGAGATAAACGACTAATGACAAAAAAATACGTTATCGAAATAATGACACTTTTGCTCTCTAAGGGTCGAATCACAAAAAATTCCTGTCTTAATATAAAATGTCACCAAAGCGCAGATCTTAATCTTTAAAATTATACTTCATTTATCGATTTCGGTTAGCAATACAGGGAGATTTAACCACCATAAATTGCTTTCAAAATACGATTCAAATCACTTTGATTCACTTTTCCGCTTTTCATATTTCAAACACACGTTGTTTATTATATGTTGACACAGGTGGAACATTGACAATAGGATTTAGAAATATTGATATTTTTGCCATTAAGGAATCAAATTAGGAAAAATTACTTTCTTAAAGTATGATGTGACCAAAGCGGATACCTTAAGCTTTAAAATGATACCTCACTTATCGATATCGGTTAGCAATGAAGGGAGATAATGGCTTGTGACAAAAAAACACCTTATAGAAATAATATATATGATTACTCTAGCTGCCCTGCTGTACTACACCTCCACCACTTGCATTTGACACTTATAATGTGGCTCGCTTACCTAAACAAACACAAACAACGTTCACTATTTGTAATAGCGAACAAATGAAAATCGCGGAACGCAAAACACGATGAGTATAAATTGGATTTTAAAACTAACTCTAGCCTCTGCGCTAGACAAGTACTCAATGTTATAACATTATCGGTTCACAGAATTTTCGAATGGGACGAACTCATCTTATAAAGTGTTTTGGTATCTTTGAATCACTTCGTCCATCTTTTTTCGATGCTTCTTATCAGTTGGGTATTAATCGACAACCTGCTAGGCATCAAAATTTATCATCTGCCTTTTTAAAGTACTTTTGCCAATAATTTAACCACCATAAATTGCTTTCAAAATACGATTCATATCACTATAATTCACTTTTCTGCTTTTCAGATTTCAAACACACGTTGTTTATTACATGTCGACACAGGTGGAACACTGACAATGTCTGATGATAAAGAGAAAAGGAACGGAAAGATTCGTCACGTTTGTGATGCAAGAATGTAGCTACGACATGGCAGAAAGATTCACTCTATACGACGTATTGTTCTCCCGCATCGTGTTCCTGTTCGTTACTTTTTTTTTACTTTTGGCTTTACGCCTCGTCGATGTCGAGATCATTAGAGGCGGAAAAGGACAGGGGCAAGGAACGGGAAGAAATTCAGCCATGGCCTTTTTGAAGGAAGCATCCTGGTATTCGCCTGGAGTAATTTGGGGAAACCATGGAAGACCCAAATCTGGATGCCCGGACGGGGATTCGGACCGGCTTCCTCCCGAATGCGAGGCCAGAACATTAACCGCTCACCCACCACGCTCGGTCTGTTCGTTACTAGTTATCCTCCCAGGTTACTTACAACCAAAGATAACTGAAGGAGAATGCGCGTGCTTACATCCTCTACGACGGCAGGTATCTGTGACATTGGTTCTCGGTGAAGACATACGTACTGACCTGGGCGAGGTGGTCGTCACAGGAGCGTCCGGCAGGCAGCAGCACCATCGCGCCGCCACACACGGCAGCCTCCAGCGGCAGGAAGGAGATCACGCGACCGTCAGACCTGCAACAGTAATAGAGCTTAAAGTAACGAGAAACTGTGTACCCGTATGTATTCGTTACTAAACCAAACAGTAGGGGAGACTGTGGCTGGTTGGCGTATGGTGTAGGTTGGCCATCAGCTTCTAATTTTCGATGTAGAGTGTATGGAGGTGCCACCTGTTGATCACGTGACCTTCATAGTAGCAACTAGCGATGTAACGGACTTCCGCATCCGCAAGTGCGGAACTTCCGCATCTGCAAGTACGGAACTTCCGCATGAAACTTCTACATCCACTTTCGCATGTGCAACTTTTATTGCGGATTTATAGCGGATGTTTTGTTTACATTGCAATATACATTATATTCTTTTCTATTTGTGCGAGATTCTGCCCCTCGTCGCTTAGCTAATATCAACATGGTTGTTTTTTCTTCTTCCGACGATCTTGCAGTAAAAATAACAATGAACTGAATGCTGTTATAACCTAAGCGACGAATTTACAAGTCTCAACTAGCATGTAAAGTAAAGCGGCCTATTCACGGTTCAACTTACTGGACATCCGTGTAGAACTACCATAGGTTGCGCTCGCCCATTCACTCATAGAAGGGATCTAACAAAATGTTCCAAGCAATACTTTCTGCTCGTACAT
The DNA here is from genome assembly GCA_031002005.1 of Vandiemenella viatica. Classification (NCBI taxonomy): domain Eukaryota; kingdom Metazoa; phylum Arthropoda; class Insecta; order Orthoptera; family Morabidae; genus Vandiemenella; species Vandiemenella viatica. Next base: position 28,072,792 of record JARYHS010008074.1, on the reverse strand, counting down.
TTTTGCGGCAAACCATGTGTTCCTATCACACACTCCTAAGATGTTTCCTCAAATCATGATCCAACGCCATTGCTTGTTGGAAGGCAAGGATGTTATTTGTATGGGATTCCAACAACATTCAACACGTTATGTGTGTAGTTCTGTAACCACTTTCACGGCCATCAAGAGTCCTTTACAGTAAAATCGGATCTTCGTAGGTCCTACATTTTGTACTGTGAATGGGCCGCTAGAGCGGTGGAAATGCGGTTGACGAGCAGGGTGCGAGTGCGGTGGCGTGGCCTTGTGCTTGGCACTTGAATTAGTCGAGGCGCTAACTCCGCAAAGTTCATATGATAAACATTGTTTTTTTTTTAGATGCGTGCGTAGTTATGCAAATAATTTAATTCACTTTTGAAAATCATCCTATGTTTTTGAAAGATGAGGCAAAAAATAAATCAATGTGGCAGTATTATTTCGAAATAGACGTTACTTATAAAAAATATAGAATTTGGCATAAAAAAACATACTTATTTTGATTTTACATTTATTTTTGATAAAATAATAAAATATAAATAATTATAATTTTATTTTTCCAACTCCGCAACCGCTTCCGCAAAACATACACTTCCGCGGATGTCAAGCTCTGAACATCAGCATCCGCATCCGCATCCGCAAAGATGACCTCCGTTACAACCCTAGTCGAACATCCAACACGTTATGTATGTAGTTCTGTAACCACTTTCACAGGCCATCAAGAGTCCTTTATAGGAAAATCGGATCATCGTAAGTCCTACACGTTGTACTGTGAATGGGCCGCTAAAGCGGTGGGAAGGTGGTTGGGAGCACGAAGATGTGCGGTGGCGTGGCCTTGTGCTTGGCACTAGAATTAGTCGAGGCACTAACTCCGCAAAGTTCATATGATAAACATTGTTTTTAGACACGTGTGTAGTTATGTAAATAATTTAATTCACTATTGAAAATCATCCTATGTTTGTTGTTGTTGTTGAAAGATGAGGCAAAAAATAAATCAATGTGGCAGTACTATTTGGAAATAGACGTTACTTATGAAAAAATGTAGAATTTGGCATAAAAAACATATTTATTTTGATTTTACATATATTTTTGATAAAATATAAATAATTATAAATTTATTTTTCCAACTCCGCTTCCGCAAAACATACACTTCCGCGGATGACAAGCTCTGAACATCCGCATCAGCATCCGCATCCGTAAAGACGACCTCCGTTACAACCCTAGTCGCAACTACTTCCCAACAAAACCAGGGGCGGATCCAGGATTTTGTTTTGGGAGGGGCTTGAGCGGGACTTCATTTTGGGGGGGGGGGAGTTTGGCTTGAGTGATATTGGTTGGGGAGGGCTTGCCCTCGATGGATTTAGGTTTTTGGGGGAGCTTGATCGGGCAAGGGGTAGTTTTTATAGTCTCCTGGGGCTTTAAATCCGTAGAGCTAAAAAAAAAAATAATTCACAATGTTGGGGGTGGACCTAGACCCTTTTGGGGGGGCTTGAGCCCCCTAGCCCCTGAAAACAACAGTGCGAGTTCTCTGGTTGTGAGGGAAGGAGGGGCAATTCTCGTAAATTTCATTCAGTAAATAATTTTTCTAAACCATCTTATTTTTTTTTCTATGTCACAGACTGCATGGGATAGGCTTAAATTGTAGTACATTAGAATCATTGAGCTAAGGTATATGTTATCAAACATTCATTGTCAGCATGGTAGCTGTTACAACTATCTTTTTTCTTTTATAAAAACGTGTTTTGGTTAGGTTGGCGATCTGTGTTCGGGATTGGTTGGCACATAGACAAAAGTGGGGAAGATGAAGAAAGTAAGTCCAAAGAGCAAAATTTATTTTATATTTTCAAGTAAGGAGGACAGCGTAACTGTGAGTTACGCTTTGATGACCGTCTACTTGTAGATGACAGTAACACGAGTGAGGGAGGGCAATCTAGTACAGTTAACAACTCTCAAGAAGGTGATACTGTGAGGCCAAAAGCCGAACTAAAGTAACCTCATCTCAAGAAAAACTGATAGTAGTCACCTACGATGGTGCTCATCATACAGGAATCGTAGCATCATTGGACGAAATTGATGTTCCAGTTAAAACAATGCTAAAATGTGGTAAGTTTTCGATTCGATCTAAAAAAGGAGATGAATTTCGATGAAAATATGAGAAAAGCTTGTGAACCATAATTAATGAGTCAAGTTCAACAAACCTACCTCGTCGACATGAAGCCTATTTGATTTAATTCCAATATTTAAGGTTTTTTTTTTTTTTTTTAGTTTCTCTCAGGCATGCCTTCTGCCTTGCATTTTCTAGCCATTTTTTTAATTAAAATATATGCAAATGAGTTTGTGGAAGAAGCTTACAGAAAGAAGAGACAGGCTGGTGGGTCATATTCTGAGACATGCTTGCTTGGTTAATTTGCTGGTGGAGGGAACAGTCGAAGGTAAGAACTGTAGAGGAAGACAGAGATTAGAATATATGAAGCAGATAATTAGGACGTGGGCTTTAAGGGGTATGTAGAAATGGAGAGGTTAGCACAGGATAGGAAGGGATGGAGGACTGCATCGAACGAGTCAAAAGATTGAAAAAAAAAAAAATTGAAATGGATTACAATATTTTTACTAACTTAAAGAATTTCTATGATTCAGGAATTAATTAAATATATACAAATGAATTACAATAAACTATTTTTATTCACTTAAAGAATTTCCACGAATTACGGGATTGTTTTCTTTCTTTTCTCTCTGAAAACTTTTTTCTTCAAACGTTTATGAGGGCTCTATGCCAAGTAACCCCATTCTGCGTACCGAAAAACTCCGCATATGGGGTTGGTTGGCCAACCACGATTTGCGCTGTTTGGTGATTACCTGCAGTCATATAATTTAACATTCTGATTGTAAAAAAATATAGAAATGTTACCTAATAGTTGCAGATTACAGTGATATATTCAAAACTTGGATGGTGTTCACAGAATCAGCTGTAAAAATCAAAATGTGAAAACCTGTGCCAACCATCCCCGATCTCCCCTACCCGTTACTGTCGTATCGTTACTCGTTACTTTTGGTATAATCGAAGCATGGTATCGAGTCGCGCCGCGTACGGGACGACTTCGTTACTGTCGTATCGTTTCGTTACTCGTTACTTTTGGTATAATCGATAGCTAGCATGAAGCATGGTATCGAGTCGCGCCGCGTACGGGTTACGACTTCGTTACTGTCGTATCGTTACTCGTTACTTTTGGTATAATCGATAGCTAGCATGAAGCATGGTATCGAGTCGCGCCGCGTACGGGTTACGGGATTACTTCGTTACTGTCGTATCGTTACTCGTTACTTTTGGTATAATCGATAGCTAGCATGAAGCATGGTATCGAGTCGCGCCGCGTACGGGTTACGGGATTACTTCGTTACTGTCGTATCGTTACTCGTTACTTTTGGTATAATCGAAGCATGGTATCGAGTCGCGCCGCGTACGGGACGGGATTACTTCGTTACTGTCGTATCGTTACTCGTTACTTTTGGTATAATCGATAGCTAGCATGAAGCATGGTATCGAGTCGCGCCGCGTACGGGTTACGGGATTACTTCGTTCGTACATTTTAAAGTTTAAGTAAATTGTCCATTTAGTAAAGTAAGTTACGATAAAATTTGCACTGTAAAATAAAATAGAACTTAGAATATCGCGTTTTAGCATAAACGCATTTCATAAATGTTAAAAAAGAATAAATTCTCACTAAGGTATGCATAACCATCACAAATTGTCTATCCAAATTTACTATTAGTAAATTTTAAAGTTAAACAAAAGCACAACTAATAACTTTATATTGTCAAAATTACTCGCACTTACCTCGTTAAAAAAATCAACAATTAACAGCAAATAATATTAATTATATGAAAATAATGTACGCCCAATATAATTGTACTTACTCATTTTCCTTTGTAACGAAACCAATTGAAATCAAAATTCCCAGAAATACGCGACGTACGATGTTCAGATGTTCATTCTCTCATTCAGTTCATTTTAGTCATGGTGGGTGAACGGTTAACGCTCTGGCCTCGCATTCGGGAGGACGCCGGTTCGAATCCCCGTCCGGGCATTCAGATTTGGGTATTCCATGGTTTACCCAAATCACTCCAGGCGAATGCCGGGATGCTTCCTTTAAAAGGCCACGGCCGAATTCGATCCCGTTCCTTGTCGCGAGTCCTCCACTAATGACCTAGACGTTGACGAGGCCTATAGCCACAAGTTAAAAAAAAAGAAAAAAAACTATTAGTCAATGGGCGAACCGTTCCAGTTCTCGCATGATGCATCATATTTGTTCGTTTATCGAATCTAACTGACATCCACACGACATATGCGAGTAGCGAAATGAATTTGTGAGTAATGTTTCGGTACTTCGAGTCAGGCGATGTATTCGTTACTCAGTAACAAATACATACAGTTTGCTACAGCTCTAAACATTAAGGTTTAAACACTAGCAACAACCAACAGGGGGATATATTACTCGCTAAATAGAAGCAGAGTAAGTTACAGATGCTTTCTTTATGTCGATTCCCGCGACTATACGCTTAAAATGTTGGATAAAGTTCAATCTCCAGCTCTAAACTCTCATCGTCGCCAGGGAGGTAGAATTGGCCACTACCCCCTCCCCTCACACCCCCTTAGCTCAATGCTAAGTAAAGTTAAATTATTGGATAAATGTCAGGTCCAAAAGGAGGCATGCCCTCCACAGAAAAGAACCTATGTTAGCTCATGAATTTGCAGCAAAGCACTGTGATTAGCGGTGAAGTCTAGGCCTGGAGGAGTTTTGAGAAACAAACACCCACTGGAAGATTTAGTACTCAGAAGATATGAACATGTTTAGTGATAAGAACCCGCGGTAAGGACAGACTTTGCGGCGGTTAATACGAGGATTGGAACTTAAATAGTGGCAACTATTTATTCAACACCGTCACAAAAGCGTTACATGTTTGCACCTGTTACTGTCCTTCAAAGTAGTCACCAGCGATGTGTAGAACCCGTTGCCAACGATGTGGAAGGCGAAGTATACCGTTAGCAGAGCCGGTTCTGTTGATGGTGCGAATGGAGTGGTTTACTGCCTGTCGAATATCTGGAACAGTTCTGAAGCGAATGCCACGAAGTGCTTCCTTCATCTTCGGAATCAAATCAAAGTCACAAGGACTTAAGTCCGGAGAGTATTGTGATGGTACAGAACTTCCCAGTCCTATCGACCGAACAGAGCAGCCACAGCTTGCGCTGTATGCGCCCGCGCATTGTCGTGCAAAATGATGGGTGGGTTGCCGCTTCTTTCGCAAAGCTGGTCGCAGGTGATGCTCCAAAAAACAAACAGTAAAACTGTGCGTTGACGGTCTGTCGTGGAGGAACGTAATGCGTTAGCATAACACCATCACAGTCGTACACGAGACTCACCATAACTTTCACTATACTGGGGCCCTGACCCACTTTCGAGGTGACCCATAATGACGCCATTCGTTGGATTGGCGTTTCAGTTTTGGCTCTTACGATGTGGCCCATGTCCCATCCAGTATTACGATACGGCGTAAGAAAGCCTCTCCTGCGCGCTCATAGCGCTTCAAGTGCGTCTGAGCATCATCGTAACGCATGCATTTCTGCATTTCCGTCAATTCATGCGGAACCCATCATGGTGCAATTTTTCGCATGCCCAGGCGTTCCTTCAGGATGTGAAGCACAGTCGTATGCAATAATCCGGTTTCATAGGTGAGCTCACGAATCGTCTGGCGTCGATCACTGTCCACTAACAGTATGCACTTCTTCTTCAGACACGTTAGGACGGTCTGCCCGATGCATGTCTGCCACAGTTTGTCGACCTTCGTTGAAGGCTTTTACCCAACGTGCCACTGTTCTGTACAGCAATACCGATTCCCCGCAGACCTGGATGACAATGTCGTGCTGTACGACCTCTGGCACGTTTAATCTTGATCCAACTCTGTTGTTCCTGTTTCGAAAACATAGTGACACCGTTACGTTAGACCATTCGCTCACAAGTGACAGCGTTTCCCTCGATTGTGCGCACGCCGGGGACGTGGGACGGGCGAGTCCATTTGCTCGGAGGTAAGGTAGGTATGGCAACAACGTGTGCTATCAGCGACAATAGTAGATTCCTTTGCAAAGTGTCTCCACAGCAGTGTTGCCACTATTTAAGTTCCAACCCTCGTACATATCACTCTCACTGAAAGGAGAAATCTAACCAGAATACGGAAAAACAAAAGAAGCTGGTTCTGGAAACCTTGAATATAAGATGGAAAGGTTGGAAGCAAATTTTCACGGACTGGGAACAGAGAAAGGAAGCAGTACCTGCTGCGGTCGTTGTGGACGTAGAGCATGTATTTCTTGAGTTATTTGGATTTTGAGGATACAGGTATAGTCAAGAGAGTAATTTGCTTGGACGGAGAAGCACCCTACAGTTAATTTCAGAAATACCCAGTGCAGAAACAGAAACTACTTAGTGTGTGAGGTAGCTATACAGCTCCTAAAAACAGCTGCTAAAGGGGCTAAAATTAAGCTCCAATGGATGCCGAGCAACGTATGGTTTAGTGAGAATAAGACAGCACGCGCGAAGGCATGTAGAGATCATAAATATAAAAAAGGCCAGGAACAACTAACATAGACTACAAGTCCTTTATCTCACAAATAAGTAAAACTTATTGACACACATAATGGCTACAGGATGGACAAGGAAAAGGACTTTAGTAAAGAACCATTTATGATGAAGGTTTGAGTACCTATAGATTAACAGTAAGCAGATATCTTATGATTAGTACACTACGAGCTGGTCACGCCATCATAATAGATAAAAAAATTACATGGGGATGGCAGACGTTCCGAGGTGTCAAAGATGCAGTACATCATCATCATCGTCATTAGTGTTCTGCCCTAAGGGAGGTTTTCACATGGCTGCTCTCCTCTTCATATACATGTAGTTTCCATTTGTATTGTTGTTATTTGTGATCTTATATCTCCTTCTTCCTCTGACTTTCCTCCCATAGATTAGTTATTCCAACCGTCCCATAAGAACAATTCCACTAAACGTGTGTCCCATCCAGTTATTATTTCTCTTATGACTTGTAGTTTCCTGCTCTCACCAAACCTTTCCATCACTTCAACACTACTCACTTTTCCATCCAGCTTTTCCTCTCCATTCTCTTTTAAATCCACATCTCAAATGCTTCTATCGAATTTTCATCTTCTCGTCTCAGCGTCCGCGTTTCTGCCTCATAAAGCGCAAAACTCCATGCAAAACATTGCCAAAGTCTTTTTCTCAATGCTTTATCTACCAGTACTTTTCTGGTTAATAATCGCCTCTTTCTATTAAACGCTTCCTTCGTTACAGCAGTACGAAGTTTCACGTTTTGGAGGCTTCTCAAGTCCTCAGTTATTGTACTTCCATGACATTTGAAGGCTACTATTTAACTGATTTTAGCTTGTCCTCTCTCAATATCTAACAATTTCCTTCCTTTACCAACCGAAATTTTATTTTGCTATATTAACTCTCATTCGATAATTTTCAGAAGCTTAATTTAGATTTTCAGCACTGTGTTTAGAGTTAGTATGCTGCAGTACACTTGAGTACATTTACCACTACTTGGTTAGATGTAAGCAGTATAGTGATTTGAGGAAGGAGTTGCTACAGGAAAAACCCAACATCAACGATGTAACAGCCCTGATCCAGAACCTGTTTAAACCAAGCAATAAAGCAATTAGAATAATACACAAGTATGTCATAGGGTTATATAGACTGGTAGTATTAACTAGCAGCTTACATCATTGTTGTATACTATCTTTGTCATGTTTACGAAAAAAAATAGACGGATAATTTTTTTGGACTCGTATCAGAATTCTCGTACCGCGATTTCAACGGATTTTCATGTTTTGGCATATTCAAAGTGATCTAAAGTTGTGTGTCTATATATAGTAGATTTTTGTCAACACTGTATCTAGACTATTGATTGTCAGTAGCACGCAGACGTCCTTTTTAGCAGCTCGTTTGTAATACCTGGTAATCATTAAGTATTTCTGTTCGTAATTATATACTAAGACCACTGCCTGCTTCCTTTCGTTTCGGTACTTTATTTGAGAAATATTGTACACCGTAGACAGCTTGTAGGAATCACTGGATTTAAACGTATAACTAGCGGACACGTATAGCAGTAATATTGCCACAAAGTTTGTGGCGAGATATTCCATTTGGGGTGGTGACATACAGTTATCTTTAAGTGGCAAGTGCAAACACATTGATCGAATTTTCGTGAGACAACGCAGGACGGATACTACACTCAGTAAAAACTCCCATTCCCATTCGAACCAGCAACCTCCGCGTATAGAAACTAATACTTTAATGCTTCAGGGGTCGGCTTTGTCAAATTTCCGACTTAACTAACTTTTCATATGTACACCAGATTTGTTACTAAATTATTTCTACAATTACAATTGTTTACAATTGCTGTAGTGGGATATCGTTTACATATTCTTGAGTTTAGTATCCATTTAAGCTATTATTTTCATGTTGTTCGGACAAGTAAAATGGAGGATTACTCAGTAATATTATGCGAGGAATCTATAAAAGTGAGCTTAACTGTTACATTGTTACTACAGTTATCGCTATTACAACCCACATTCTCAGCAATCTGACTCTAACTATAAGAAACAAACAGGACAAAGTTTTAAAAATATAACCCATTCTTTAAATCGAATTTTTATAAAGTTTCTTTCAAAATCTGTTTTCTTCATTCATCAGTACTGAGACAAGCTTGATACTTTTCTATTTTATCTGTCCACTCTATTTTCAATACTTTTCTACAGCAGTATATTACAGATGCTTCAGCTTTCATTCTTCCTGTTATTCAAAAATTCTTCTTCTAATTCATAAAGCAACCTGACCACGCTATCACGCTATTCTTGAAAGTTTTAGAAAGTTGTCTTTCAAATCTAATTCGGAGAGCTGTATCTGACGACACATGTTATTTCTTTTTTAGACATATTTATTTTGTACTAATATGTATTTGGTACCATCCTTTCTTAGACCTATATCCATCGCAATTGTACTATCTTGATGACAGAATCGTGTTACAACCTCAGTTGCATGGGGCGACATGCCTTGTTTTGTTGATATAAGGCTAAATATTTTGTTTGCATGCTCTTTCTTATTTCCAAAAAGGACAGATCATCAGCAACTTCTGGCAAGTACTCAGTGATTAGGATTGTGCGAAGAACCTCCCACCTGAACCCTTCTAAGAAACCATGGTATACCAGATTAACAATACCAGAGCAGGATAGGATGGAACGAACATAATGGTATTAAGGGTAGAATGCGGAAATATTTTGTGCCTTTTGTACCTCACTTTTGTTTTGGTTTTCATTTGCTCCAGTATACACTATTATAAATTGTATGCCTGCCGAACCAATTTCTATGGAATTTTCACAGTTTGGAAGCTTATGATATACCTTAAAAGCTGCGGCATATCTTATCACTCAGTTACAGTTAATTCGTTCTTTGATATTATTATTTGATCTAACCTGTTTAAAACCAGTTAGGAACTACGAATTCATTTACTTTACCAATTGTATATGTTAATTCAGAATAAACTTCATTTCTATACGGATCTACATTTCTTTGTTTTGTTCTCAGCAGCGATGTTATACTGTCAGCGATGTTGTAGAGCATTATCTGTGGTGTCCTCATAATTTCAAATTAAAACAAATCAGTGTGGAATTTCTTTAAGCGACCTAAATCACTATTTTATACGAAGAAATTTTAAAGCAGTATCTCTTTACATGTGATAATTTTATATGACCACAAAATTTACTTTCCAGAGAATTTATTCTGCATATTTACAAAATTTCCATAAACAGCAGATACAAATAAAAAATGTTTTTCTTTCTAAATACAAATATCATGCTACACTAAGGGTTAATTTCCCATGGAAAATTATTCCTGCTATATTCTGTGTCAACGGCCAGTAAGCATAATTTTCCCAGAGCGTGAAAATTTCTCGATGTAATATAATTACTTTTAATATTAAATTTCTGTGTTCAGGTACTTTTTCGGGATCTTTAAATTCATCATAAATAACTGCACACCACATGGGTATTTCTATCATTCACATTTGCACTTTGTATTTAATGGTAACATCATTTCTGAACAGAACTATGCTAAACTATTTTCGTTACAAATAATAATACCGCACTGTGAGAGATTTTACTGTGTTCTGACATCTTTCCGCATTAACGAGTTACGAGAATTCCGATATATGATTGTTAGGGACAACTACATGTATAATATTATTTTTCTTTAGTTATGATTCATTTGTGTGCCTAAAAATTTGAATTCTGGGAACACTGTTATACAGCTTCCGTGTGAAGACCAAATTTTAAATACAAAAACTAATAAGTACTAATCCCTTTGACTAAAGCGTAATATTCAACGGGAAGATGTTTTCTCAAATAGACACACTAAGATAAATCGTCAATTCTTACCTGTGAGCCGCCGACCTATCCTAAGGGGTACGTGGAAAAAATAAAAAGGAAATTAATAATTACGAAAACGCAATTAAGGGCTTGAGAACACAGTAATGAAAGTATAGATTTTACTCGTATCTAATACATAATTTACTTTTGCCAATGTGTTTCACACACTGCATATGAGATGGGCGCCCCTTTACGATATATCCATCAACGGGGACGATACAACCCAGATATACACTCCAACCTTTAAAATTATCTTAATATTGCTTATTGAATAGGTAACTTCGGTAATTTATTTCATCAGTTGTCTGAAATACAGTACGTTAGAACACAGAAGACGCGAATCAGAACATTATATCAAAGAGCAACACAAAATAAGTGTAAAGAAATAGTGTAATTTAATTTACGGTAAAGGTTTCAAATATACCACATTTAAAACATCTTTGTTTTGCTACTAGAAAAGAAGTAACCAAAGGCAAACGAATTATTATGCACAAGGATCGCGCGGGCGAAGCAACTGGAAAATGATAGTTCTGTTATAAAAGCACTAATTGATGACATTAGTATAGCAGTAATATGTGATAGCAATTAAAGATTTGAAAAACAAATGTTGGTGTATCTAATCGCTAGCCCGACAAGGAGAGTTGACCTGTTGTTTTGTTGTTGAACGTTTTTTTCGTTTTGTGTTAAAACCTAACATGCTGAATGTCACTTAATTTGTAATAAGAGATCAACACTGACTGCCAAATTAATTTAGCTGGTTAAAATATAAACGATAGTGAAGGTGAAAAGTAAGAAATGGATTCGCTTGATAGATTGCTGCAGAACACTAGGCCCACACGGAGTATCCTGTCGGAGGTGGGCTGTTGAGCGGGCAGCCTATACTGATAAGCGCGGCGCGCGTTCTTAATGTATCTAAACGGCCTTTCTAGGAAAGTAGCTGAGGCAAAGACAACACCAGCCGGTAGTGGCTCGGGAGCATATGCCACCTAGCTTATCCACGTGTCAACTCTCAACAAAGACTTTGAGGTCAGCTCTAAGGTTTAGTTACAACTGTAGGTCCAACATTTACCAACAGAATTCTCCTTCACTCTCACTTTACTGTTTTTCGATCCTCACCCTTTAACTACTTCTTCATTAAGGTTCCCGCTTCCACTTTACGGATCTGAAGAAAAGTCCTTGTCCATCACCAGCTTTAAAAATAGGGGATATGAACTACGTGAGAATAAATAGTAATTAAAAAACCAGATGGCAGTCATTGGGTACTGCCGACAGAATAACTTTCGTGACAATTCTCTCTCTAAGAGTCTCAACTGAAAACCCTAAGAAATTTTGGTCGTATGTAAAAAAAGTTAGTTGTAGTGGGAACAATAAGCCAGTTCTAATAAAAGACGGACGGGAAGGTTGAAGACAGCCGCGACAAGGCTACCGTATTTAACACCGAATTCAAAAACTCATACACGAGCGAAAACATGGAGAAACATCCCCACTTTAACACATCGTGTGGAATTAGAGATGGATCCGATAGAAATTGATAGCGTAGGAATTTTAAAGCAATTAAAACTCCTGAAGTGGGGTAAAGCGCCGGGTCCCGATGGTATACCGGTAAGAGTATTTTCAGAATACGCTGGAGGATATTGAACCATTACTGTCAGATATATTCCGCAAATCACTAGACGAGAGAAAAGTACCTTCTAGCTGGAAAATAGACCCTGGTAATTCCCGTTTTTAAGAAAAGAGATCGGAGTGATCCTAGGAATTATCGACCCATATCTCTAACATCGCTCTGCAGCAGAATTCTGGAACATGTCATATGCTCCGAACATTAATGAAGTTTCTAGATGAGAAAGAGTTACTTACACCATGTAAACACGGATTTCGGAAGAAGAGATCGTGTGAAACACATTTGGCCCTATTTTCTCACGACATAATGAAAGTTATCGATGCAGGTTCGCAAGTTGATGCAGTTTTTTTTGTATTTTCAGAAAGCTTTTGATTCTGTGTCTCACAACCGACTTGTAGCGAATATTCGAGCTTACGGTATTTCGGCTCAGATTTGCGAGTGGATACGTGATTTTCTAACTGGTCGATCACAGTATGTCTTTGTTGACGGGGAAGCCTCTTCTAAGATAAATGTTACTTCGGGCGTTCCTCAAGGAAGTGTAATAGGTCCACTTCTTTTCTTAATATTTATAAACGATCTAGGTGACAACGTCAAATGCTGGTTGCGATTGTTTGCCAACGATGCGGTTATCTATAGGGAAATAAGGTGCTCCGACGATTGCTTAGAAATTCAGCGTGATTTGGATGCTATTTTCGATTGGTGCCGTAAATGGCAGCTTACACTTAATTGCAAAAAGTGCAAGGCAATGCGGATAAGTAACAAGAAGAATCAGTTTGTTCACGAGTACAAAATAAACAAGTCAGCTGTTGACACGGTTGATTCCATGAAGTATCTGGGGGTGATAGTACAAAGCAACATGAAATGGGACATGCACATAATTTCCGTCGTAGGCAAGGATAATTCTAAATTACGATTCATAGGTCGTATTTTGAGGAATTGTAATGCTCAAACAAAGGAGATAGCGTATAAAACACTAGTGCATCCGCATCTGGATTACTGTTGTGGGGTTTGGGATCCGTATCGCAAGGTTCTGATTGACTCAGTTGAGAGGGTGCAGAGGAGAGCCGCTAGATTCGTGACTTGTTGTTACAGCCCTTATGAAAGCGTCACAGAATTGATACATAGATTGGGCTGGGATAGTTTGGAAGACAGACGACGTAGCTTGCGTTCGAATTTATTGGAGAATATTCGAAAAAAATTTAAATTTCGAGTGCAATGAAATACTTCTTCCACCAACCTATTTATGTCGCAATGACCGGAGGGATAAGATTAGAGAAATAAGATGCCGTACTGATACTTATATGTATTCCTTCTTTCCTCGCACTATTCGGGATTGGAATGGGCAGGTTTAGGATTGGTGCTTAGCACCCTCTTTCACCCACAATTTTTGTGATTTGCAGAGTATGAATGTAGATGTAGATGTAGAAGTGAAAACTTAAAACTATGAGTATCATACGCGTAACACGTCATACTTATAGCTACAGATATACTAAATAATAATAATTCCGTGTGGTCGTAATGACCTGGTGACAGTGTTTCTATTGGCTGCGCATTCCGCCTCTGTCTTAGCACCGTCAACCTAACCCGGCAGAACTACCAGGTATAGGGGACCTACAGTCTAACGTGAAATCCGAACTACGGGAACGTTCTGGCGAACTTCACATTATACAGCAAGCTTTGCCAGAGGTGAAGGACGGGTTAAGGGTCTACGAAAATCCCCGCCGAGACAGGGATTCGAACCGGGGACTATCAGTTCCCCCCGTTAGACAGCTTAACCACTGAGCCACCAAAACGGTAGAGATATTCTTTTAACATTAGCATGTCCCTGACGCCAAAAGATTTTACCAATTTGAAAATCACCCAACAAGTCGAAAAGAGTTTTCGCTTCAAAAACTAAAAATCTAACGTAGTCCACAACCCTAAAGTTGATAGAATATTTCCGAAGGAGATGTACCAAGCTATTATGTCAGAGGAAGGAAGGCCAATTCCTTTCCTCAGGGTCATCCAGTCCCGGCTTAGTTCATACAGGGTCCGGAAATAATACCTCCCACATTTCACGTAGCCGGCGTGCGGGTTGTAGTGAGGATACTGATGTGGAGTGTGTTTTGTTTTAAAGAGGCGAACCTGCCATTTTCAGTGTGCGCCATGTCGTGGCTTGGTGAGCATCGTGCGTTTGTTGTGGACGAATTTATTCGTAACAGTTGTTCTGAGATTTTCGGAGTCGATCCGAACTTGGCCTACATGATCGTGTCCCGGATAGAAAAACTATTCAACTGTGGGTGTCAAACTTTAGAAAGACAGGTTCAGCACTAAAAAGAAAACCTACAGGCCGTACTCGGACTGCAACAACGCCGGAAAATTTGGCGCGTGTGAGTGTGTCTATGCAACATTCACTAATCTTTGGGGACACTTAAAGCCTCTATTGTACAAACATCGTCCCACAACACTTCAAGCACTTAAAGAGGTCATTACCAAAGAATTGGCAGCCATTCCAAGAGAAATGACACGAAAATGTATGGAGAACTTTCGGGATATACTTGGTCAATGTGTCAACAATTTAGGACGTCATTTAGCAGATATAATTTTTAAAACCAAATAATTAAAAATGGCAAAGTATGTATTTTTCATAAATAAAAGTAATTATTCTCTATCATATTTAGTTTTTATGTGACAACATATTAAAATGAGGGAGGTTTTATTGCCGCACCCTGTATAATCAGATACAACTTCTAAAAATTCCTGTTCAACACGGGATTTGAACCAGCAACCGGCGAGTGAAACTTTCGGGAGTAAGCGCCTCAACCGCTGAGCTACCAGACCGCCTTTTTTTTTTTTTTTTAAGTATACATGTGCTAACAAAATCGGATAAAAACTGTGGGGTTGTACGAAGAACATTGGCAAAAAAGATGAAGGGGGGGGGGGAAAAGGAGGAAAGGGTTTAGGTTTTTGTAAATCAAACGTAAATAGTGTTTTTCTACTTGTTTTAAAGTATACGTATGCAAAGTTCCATCAAAATCGGATAAAAACTGCATGTTTGTGTGAAAATTGGCAAAAATACAAAAATTCATTTTTTTATGTATTAGATACGAGTATATTCAATACATTCACTACTGTCCAACCGCAACCCACCATACTTATAACTACATATATATTGTTAACATTAGCATGTTGATGACGCAAAATCATAAAATTTTACCCATCCAAAAAGCGTCCAACGCGCATATTATACGCGCATCACGTCACAGCATGCCGGTGACGCGAAGTAGCGAATTCATAGATTTATACCGTCTAAACATCGCCAAGCGAGCATATAGAAGTTTTCACATCAAAAATACAGTCATTGCAAGAAGTAAGCATTGAGAACTATAGAATTAGATAATATGCGACAGTTATTTTACGTCGGCATAATATTTGATTATAAACTCAACTGGACAGGACACGTTGGTCGGATAGTAGATAAAGGCTTCAAAATCATCCATTTATTGGAATTCGTTAAAAAACTATGGTCAGACAGTTACCAGAATATGGTGACGTAGAGTGGGAATAACATTTTGAGTATCAAATATAGGAACTGGAGCGCAATGAAATGTGGAAAGGAAGATTTGTTTGTGGAAATTATTACAGAACCCAATTAGTAACTAATATGATAGAAGAACTGGGGTAGATGACACTGGAAGACAGGAAGAGGGCGAACAGATTGCTTGGAGTGGTAAGGCGTATATTAGTGATGAGTTTTGGAGAGATATTGGTAAAAGAATTAAGTGTATTTCACGGAAAGGAATAGATAACTGTGGCCTCGTGTTGGCACTCGATTTCATGCATAGAGATGTGCAAAAAATTTTCTTTTGTTGATAGAGGATTCAGAAATTTGAATAAATTACCAACGAGGAAAATGAATAATTTAACAAAACCCCTGTAAGAATTAAAATTTAAATTCATAAAGGAAAAAATACCGGGTGGGTATATTACATTTCAAGAATTAAGATAAAAAAAGAGGGAAAAAATGAGCGTGTATTAAAATTGAACCGGAGAATGCGCTTTACCCGAATTAAATTAAATTAAAATTATTCTCGACGGTGCCATATTTCCGGTAGCTAACTCGTTACGTAAGAAAATAAAATTCTTTAAGCTGTTTATATCTTTCGACATCGAGAGACCGACTACTTAACAACCATATTTGAAAGAGTTATTTGTAGACGCTAAGGTCCTCGCCAAATTTCTGACGGTTTCACGTTTTCTTTTGTAGGAAGGTCAGCAGAAATACTTTTTTCCACCCTTGAATGCACTTCTAATCCATTCATCCAAATAACACTTGCCGAACGATAAAAATAGGTTGGTTGTTGTACCCGTGCCTCTCGTGGCGTCACGTTTGTTACCTTTATTAGGCACTGAACAACTATAAATGACATATAAGCTCCACTAATACTTCCAAACTCTTCAAAAAAGACAGCTGTAAACGAAAACATATAATTCAGCAAAGTGATCTGAAAATATCTCCATTGTTTTGAACATGTTAGTGACCGTCCAGCAACTAACTACCTGCATCTCAGTAAGCAAAGTCGACAAACAGGAAATAGAAATGAAAGTTGAACATGGAAACCGAAAAAATCAGAAATTCTATCTTCTACGCTCATCATAGGAAGTGAGGTCTGTTTGCCTACTGGCGCGAGGGTCTAACAGTGTTAATTATTAGTTGCTTTTTTATTTTACCGAGGAAAGTTAGGCCTCGTATCCTCTTGAGCACGCTCAGGCGAATGAGCCGCTCGGTGAAGCGAGCCGATCAAGTGTGGACGCCTGAGCACGCTCGCAGTGAACGACAGCGAACGCGCTCGGGTCGAGCCGATCGTGTGTCGGTATTTTAAGAAAGCTCAAAGGTGAGCCAGTGTGTGTTCGGCGCTCAGTGTGGACGGTGGTTTGGCAGTTTTTACAATGAGCGCGAGCATGCGGGACAACAACACCTGCTTGACAACAAATAATCGGTACGCATCAAAGAAGTTATTATGGGAAAGCACATACGAACAGTATTTATAATCGAAGTCAATGAGAGGAAGCATGGTGTGAAATCAGCGAGGTATTAAACCTTGGTATTGATAACGTAAAGAAAAAAAATTAAGAGACATAAAACAATCTCTGAATATATATTGGTAGTAAAAAATAATAAATAGGTACCAACCTAAATATAATTTTTAACAATATTGTCACAGACTATCGGTACAAAACTGCTGATGCTGTAGGGTACTTTGGACATATGCTGCAAGTTTGCACCCAAATGCAGGAATCTTAAAGTTATCAATGCAATGTTGTTGGAGACCATATTTCCGCAGTTGCTCAATTAATTACCAGTTGATAGATAACTGTTTATAAACAGTTGCATTGGCGTTATCTTTCAACTGGTAATTAAAGTTATCATTAATTTATTTCCTGGTGTGGTCGCATCACGTAGTTGTACAGTACTTTTTAATATGACGTCCAACTAAACGCAGGAAATGTTCGTCATCGATCCTTGACATTCTCATAAAGTTTTGAAAAGGCTCATTATCTCATTCAAAAGTAAATTCGCGAGTTAAATTATTAAGATAATTTCTTCGCTGACGGTAAATTGCTCTAATCCACCACCTTCATACTTTAATTTTCTTCTTTGACTTCGTATGGATAGTAACACAGGTCGCAGCTGCCACACGCACATGTGGTGACATGTCAATAGCCGAGCGTTTTCTGAGCACTGCCACCAGGCTCCTTCGACCAAAATTTCCTTTCTCTTGAACACGCTAAAACGAGCGCGCTCAAAGGAATGAGCGGCTCATTCGCCTGAGCATGCTCAAGTGGATACGAGGCCTTAGTGACTTTAAAGAGGTGGATGGGAGATAATCTCAGCTGTGCTAAGATTAATGTAGTAAATCCCTTAAAACGGATATGGTATATCCGAGTTTTTACTGACTCTAGAACCACAGAAATGACAGCAAACATAAAAGGATCTTCCTTATGTGTGATACACTATTAATGTTAAGCACGTGACTGGGAGGCGAACGATCCTATTTCGAATCCTGGTCTCGTCTGAAATTTATACTGATCTTCCCCTCTGGCAAAGATATACGAGGCGTATTCCAAAAGTAAGGTCCGGGGTACAAGATGTCACAGATGATAGGCCTGAATGACGTTTCCCACCTGCAGCGCCATCTACCAACTCCTGGTAAATATGCAGTATTGTTGGCGTGCCGCAGTAGCCGTATATCTATTGTTGAGAGCAGTTCGAAATGGCCGCGACAATCGTAGCTCCCGCCAGTTGTGAAGTGCGCGGTGTGATTAGATTTTTGTTGGCAAAAGGATCGTCAGCTGCGGACATCCATCGCGAATTGTGTGTAGTGTATGGACCAAACATAATGAGTGAGAAACAAGTTCGACACTGGTGTCGAGAATTTCAAAGTGGTCGCACAGATGTGCACGATCAACAGCGGAGTGGCAGGCCCAGTATTCGGACCGACATCGTCGAGCAAGTTAACCAAAAACTGCGAAGTGATCGGCGTTTGACGATTAGTGGTCTGGCTATGGAATTCCCAAATGTTGCTAGAACCTCAATTTACAGGATTGTCACTGAAGAGCTTGGATATCGGAAGCTTTGTGCGCGGTGGGTGCCAAAACTGCTCACCGCTCAGCACAAAGAGCAACGAATGCATAGCGCACGACAATTTTTGGAGCGCTATAGACAAGATGGAGACAGTTTGTTTTCCCAAATTGTTACGGGAGACGAGACGTGGATAGCGTACACCAACGCAGAATCAAAACAACATCAACGCAGTGGCGCCATTCCGGTTCACCGAAACCAAAAAAGTGTAAGCAATCGCCGTACACGAATCGCAAAATGATGGCTTCCGTGTTTTGGGACGAAAAGGGCGTCCTTTTGATCGAATTCATGGACCGTGGGACAACCATTACAGCTGACGTGTACTGTGCAACGCTCACCAAACTGAGACGTGCCATCCAAAATCGACGCCGCGGGAAACTGTCGTCTGGCATCATCCTCCTGCACGACAACGCACGCCCGCATACCGATTCCAAAACCAAAGAGAAGATTCAAGAGTTTCGTTGGGAAATCCTAGACCACCCTGCTTACAGTCCAGATCTTGCACCAAGCGACTATTTTCTCTTCCTGCATTTGAAACGGTGGCTTGGTGGACAACGATTTCAAACCGATGAAGAACTCAAGACGGGCGTTACCAGTTGGTTCAGGTCCCAGGCGGCAGACTTTTATGCCGAGGGGTTAAAGAAACTGGTACAGCGTTACAGAAAGTGTATAGATATGAACGGCGATTATGTGGAAAAGTGAACTAGATATGTAGTTACATACTGACGTTAATAAAAACCTTGTATCCTGAACGATGTTTTTATTATGATCAAACGGACCTTACTTTTGGAATACGCCTCGTACAACAAACACAACGAGTAAGGTCTGGTTCATAACTTTCAGATGATCTTGACTGAATTCCAAGTAATAGTGAAGATTGAAGACAGTGTAAGGATAGCATTTCAACTTACTATTTATGTTATAACTGCTCAACATGGCTTTATTAAGCGAGTAATAAATTGAGAATAATACGCATCTTTTTTTTATCGAGTACTCTTGATGAATCGGTGGAAGACGTTACATTAAATGTTTGTGGGAATACATGATAGTAACCCAGCTCAACATTCCCGGTCAGTGTTCAGATACTGAACATGGAATTCCCGAATGATGGATTGCACACAGTTTGGACAGCACATTCGTTAGATATGACGCCTGTAGACCTTTCTCTCGGTGGGAAAGCTGAAGAATAAAATTTACCAACCGGTTGAAATGAAGTCTTCACGGGTGTACCGCCGGATAGTGTTTTTAAAACACTGTCCGGCGGTACACCCGTGAAAACTTCATTTCAAGCATACGCCGGGAAAGTCTCCGTTCTTATACCAACAGGTTCCTACTACTCCCCAGAACATGATTAATCTGATAATTCGAGCATGTACCGCTATTCTCCTTAATTAAAAGAACTTCAAAATCCGTGACTGTCCTTTTCAGAAAGTGTATTTCTGTAGGTGAACATAATAACAAACAGTATGTTTAGGTTCCATGCTAATATTGTCTTCGGATTTCTTAACTATTCGGCATTCAGGGTCAAGAAATTCAACTTACTGAATGTATTATTCCATCCAATGCAAGATGCTATGCAAAAGTTTTTCTACGAAAAATGTAATGACTTTGAGAAAATTTGAAAAAAAATGACGAAAGAACAAAATTTTTTCCTCCACGAAATTGTTACATCGAAATAATATATGAATTTACTTCAATACAAGGGGGATATGTAGGTGGCCTGCAACTGCAACGCCCTGAATAATACTTCAAACCATGGTTGCATTACAAGTAACATGTAATCCTCAGTAGTTAGTGCACATCTGGATGAGTATTCCCAAGTGAGATGAGGAGGAAGTTCCGTATGATAAGACTGAAAGGGAAGTCCTTGGCTTCATCGTGTATTGTACGTACCTCTGTGTTCAGTGCTCCTCTAGCTACATCTGAAGATCATGTTTAATGATTTAAAGTATAGGCAGGGTTATAAACTGCAATAAAAAAGGGGAAAGACCTAATGTGACCAGGTCTAGTATCGGAGCAAGCGACGGCGTGAATCTGCGAGGGCGGAGCAGGATCGATGAGGGGGCGCGGATCAGCAGCCGGTATTTCATTACCGACTCTCAGGAGACAGGAGGTGAGATCAGTCCCAGCACTACTCTAGTCGGGGCCACGATTCCACCGTGACTGTAAACAGCTCCGGTGCTGGTGCATCGGTAAGGTATGGCGCGATGTACTGTACAATCACCAGGTTGTATGATCGTAATTTTTCACGGCGTTGAATATTAATATATTTTTCTCGGGCTTCCAGCCGTGTTAAGATGTCACAATTGTGGGACGTTTCGAAGGCGTCCTTCTCTGCCTTCGTTCTCAACCAAATGTCAATGATTAAATGTTTGTTTATTCAGCCCCTGCTACGGAAACGGTAGAAGACAAAAACCAACACAACGCGATTACGTCATCCGCTCTTCTTCTAGTTACCGACGCGAAACTGTTTCAGAATTTTAATGGCCGGGTTCCAGGCCGCACTGAGTTGATAACCAGTGTCCCTGTTGACTAATAAATCAGTTGATCTTATTTCTACAGCCTCTGTAATAACGCTGGCCCAAAAATGTTTGAACCGGGCTAAAATTGTAGTTTTCTCAAATTCAAAAGTGTGACCCTCTTGCACACTATGTTCGGCCACCGCAGATTTTTCTTCTTGCCCAAGACGAACATTTCTGGCGTGCTCTACACATCGCTGCACAATGCATCGCTGCGTCTGTCCAATGTAGCCGCGGCCACATGGTATATAATATACACCAGGGGTTCGTAAACCTAGGTCATCTTTAACGCTGCCGACCAAGTTACTAATTTTAGTGGGTGGTCTATAAATTGTCTTGACTCCGTAATGTGATAGCAGTCTACCTATTTTGAAACTTAGGGCACCCATAAACGGCAGAAACGCAAGGCCCTTGGTATCAATCTGATCTCTCCGTCGATTTTCCTTCTGTTTAAACACACGAGTAATCTGTCCCTGATTATAACCATTATTTAAAAACGATTTCCGCAGATAGTCCAATTCACCAGCCAGGCTATGTTTGTCACAAATCCTTTGTGCTCTGTGTACCAAGGTAGTTAATACAGAGTTTCCTTGTGCCGGATGATGACAGCTGTTGGCGTTTAAATATAAGTCGGTATGGGTAGGCTTCCGATACACAGTGTGTCCCAGCGAACCATCGGCACGTTTAATAACAAGCACATCAAGAAACGGCAGGCAACCGTCCTCCTCCAATTCCATTGTGAACTGAATATTTGCATGGATAGAATTGAGATGCGCAAGGAATTGATTTATTAGTCAACAGGGACACTGGTTATCAACTCAGTGCGGCCTGGAACCCGGCCATTAAAATGCTGAAACAGTTTCGCGCCGGTAACTAGCAGAGGAGCGGATGACGTAATCGCGTTGTTTTGGTTTTTGTCTTCCACCGTTTCCGTGGCATCGGCTGAATAAACAAACAGTTAATCATTGACATTTGGTTGAGAATGAAGGCAGAGAAGGACGCCTTCGAAACGTCCCACAAATGTGACATCTTAACACGGCTGGAAGCCCGAGAGAAATATATCAATCTCCAGGTTGTGTTCCTAAATGGGAGACTATTCTAAAATCTCCTCGGCAGCGCTTATGAGTGACAGCGGACGACAATGAGGATGGTGATTCATCTGGCGCTTAAGGAGATTGAACTTTCAGAAGAGAAGATTTTTAAGATCTGGCAATATATTTCGTATCCTCTCTTCTTTCAGTTTCTTATTCAATAAATTACATTCACAGTCATAAACATGAAAACGATACTGTAAAACTAGATATATACGGAAAACTGTCGGAAATCCACTCAAGGAAATCGCTTTGTAAGCTTAATGTCCAGAGACATCTTCAGAGTCCGGTGAACCTGGAATGGCTGTTGATGCCACTGCCGAGTGAGAGATCGGGCATTGCAGTATTAGTGATACAAATCTGTGATATTCATATCACTACTTTCGGCCTGTGTAAACTACTTTAAAATGAATTGAACTAGTTTAAACTCACTTTTCCATTTAAAAGTATTCCAAGTTTGCTTTAATTCATATCTGGCATTAAGAGAGTGTTATGCAAGAATTGAGCATTCTGGTAGCTCAGTGGCTAAGGCGCTTGCTGCTCCTGCCACGGGCACGAATCCCAGCAGGCGCAGGAATTTTGAGAGTTGTGTTTGATCATATGAGCTATACCAGGACGCTCCGTGGTTCGGATTCCACGTTAAACTGTAGATCCCAGAGGAAAGGAACTGGCCGTCCTACCTCTGACAAAATGGCTTAGTATGCCTCCTACGGGAGGATCCAACCAACCTTCGGGTTGTGGACTATGTTAAGTTTATGTAAGAATTACGAAACTCAGTTAAATTGCTTTTTTTGAGGAATAATTCAGTGTGGCGTCAACGCACACGTACCTGTATATTCGATTGCTTTCTGAATGTTTCCGCTGAACGCGGGAACAGTAGGCAATATGATTCTGTTTAAAATGTGAGAGAAACAGCCAGTCTTCATAATGCAGTTGGTTTAACTAGCAAAATGTAATTAGTACAGAAATGGTCAGGAAATCGAAATTATGTAGAAAACTTTTATTGGCCATTACAGTGAACACAGTGCAAGCAACTTTATTAGCGGCCAGCTTCGTCGCCTGATACTGCCATTAACCAGATCTGGTCGAGGTTTTTGCACTGGGAAATTTCCTCTCTGTCATAGCTTGACGGCTGGTTTGCCATCTCATTATTTACGGTTCTAGTTCTTGTTCCACCCTGCTTGTTAAGGACAGTGAACAAGTTCATCTAGGTAGCGTTTAGCACTAGAATTCCTGGCTTCCGCTGTGAATACAGTTTTCGCAGCCAAATTCCGGATTTTGGGCTGAAAATTGTGCAGTAAGCTTCTTCTGATAAATGTAGCAAGTTCCTTGCAAAAATGGTATGTGCAATCCTATAACTGTATTATAAATTCTTGTTTCACTGGATATGCTTATACCAAAAGTTTCAGTTTAGCCTGTTTTTCAGGTCAAGTGAATTTTCCTGTATTAATACTGTGTCACTATGTTATAAAGAACTTAACGTCTGCACGTGCGTTTCTAATAAGGCTTGAAGAATCTCAAACATCTGAATATATTCAGTATTTTCAAGAGAACCTATTAGAGTGAAAACTTCTGTTGGCGCACCGAAAAAGTCAGGGCAGCACAAACCTGGGGACCACATGCACTCGTTTTCTGGGAAACAGTTCCTACATGCGTTATTATAAGATAGGATCTCTGACTTTTATACTATAGTTAGCAGTAGCGTAGTACAATTTGTAATAAAATAGTGGTGGTGGGTTAATTAAGGGGTTATTTTACTAATATTAGTTTTTCTTTTATTAAAATTTAACCTACATGTAGTCAAGCACTTAAATTTTTGTAATAAAACGTCTCTACTTACAACAGTACTCTAGCTGTAAACAACGACTCACTTGATTTCGCCAGGTAACGGAAATCTATGTAAGAACTTAAACGTTTTGCTATTGTAAATATAGCCTAATTTAGATACTAGATGTTAGGCTGTAAAAAGTTGTAACAAATAAAAAAATAAAAAATAATAATAATAAAAAAATAGGATCTCTGAATTTACCGTTACTTCCAATTGATTTGGATGTCGTGAGATAATAATTGAACCTCTGTGGTATATTTATGACATACGAGTCGGGTTAATTTGTTGATGGAGGAAACAGGTGAGGGAATAGACAGTTGATGAATAGAAGAAGTGATTTCTCTATGTAGGGAAAGATGTAGGATTGCGTCAAACAAGTAGAGGGAAAAATAATTTCGTCGTAGTTACGATTTCCTTCTGTATCTAAACAAAAGTTTTAAAAAAACTAGAATATAAATTTTTCGAGATATGAATTAACTATCGAAACTTACTTGATACAGATTTTCGTAATCGTAAATGTTAATACATCTCAAACCAGCAACGTAATTGCTGAGTATGGAAACACATTGCTATAGTTTCAGAGCTAATTTAAATGTTACGCTCTAGAAAACGTATTATCAGTCAGCAGTAACTGCTCCAAAGGTTTGTAGATTCAGCAGAAAGTTCAGGCTTGGTATTCTAAAAGAGACGGGTACGATTCCCGTATACCGATTTCCGTATTCCATCGTTTACCGAAATCACTCCATGTGAATACGGCGATGGTTCCTTCGTTCATAAAAGGCGAGTCCTGTTCCGTGCCAACAGTACCCTGCCGGCGCTAATGACCACACTGTCGATGAGCTGTAAACCTTAATTAAAAATGAAAGGGCACGTGCGAGTCTAGTGCCAGCAGTTAGGGTACCGTTCTCTAATGACCTCAACAGATGCGTCATAAGTGAGGGGCTGGACTGCAGTCACTTGACATTAAAATCAATGCTGGAGATATTTTCGGGTCGGGTAGAGGACTCCGCTCCAACGAAATACTGTGTTATTATTTGCGGCTCTGGTGCAATCATTCAGCTCCAGTAAATTTTATTTCAGATTGTAAGTATTCCATCCTTACAAGAAAGTAATCTCAAAATGAAAGCTTATATTTATTTTTTTCGTAACTGACAAACTATATTAAATTTAAAAATTTGTACTATTTGTAGTTTAAATAAACTATGTGGCTGATATTGGGAAAGATATAATGTTGCTTGGAATAGTATTTTTGAGATAGATCTAGTAACAAAAATGGTCCAAAATTTACAGTTTTGACGCCCACTAACGTCTTTGTTTTGCAATAAAAAAAAAGAAAAATCTTAGTTCGCTACTTGAACCAAACGATAGCATAGGTAAGCGTTTGGTTTTGGATCATCGAAACACATAACACATAAAAATTTGAATCTCGAAACTTATTCAGTTTATGCCTGAGCTCGTAGGTGGCCTCGACGTATGAGAGCGTCCGTAAGTCTAGGGGGAGGGGAGGGGTTGGCTGGAAAACTACTCTGTTTACGGGGGGAGGGGAGGGGGGAGGGTTCCAGCCAAGCCACGTAGCTTTTGATTCAAATTATTTGTCACAGTTGAAATTAGAACACACAACAGCATTTATTTCCGTCATTTAACTATCTCCGTATGTAATTTCCGATAGTCTGACAAGGGAAAACAGTAAAAAAGGTCTTCTGGAATCAGGAAGGAAAAAAGCTAAGAGACACGAGGGGAAGAAAGGGGTGGGGTAGAGGTAAAAGCCTCGTCGGGCTAAGTGGGGGGGGGGAGAGGGGAGGGGAGGGAGGTATACAGGAGGCCAGAATGGAGCTACGTGGTTTTTGGACGCTCTCTATGCTAAAGAGAAAGTCTGAAACCATAGGTGGCTATTAAATGTCACGTAGCCATTCGCCCAACAACTTGTTTTTTGGTTTTTTAATAATTTGTCGGTTTTATTGTTGTTGTTTTGTTTTTTTGTTTGTTGTTTGTTGTTTTTTTTTTTGTTTGTTGTTTTTTGTTTTGTTTGTTTGTTTTTTTATTTTATTTTTTTTTTTATTTGCAAATTTTTCCGTGGTAAAATTGGTCGGTTTTACGCTTGCATTTTGAAACTATTGATTTGAGTATGTGAGCTAAGCGTGTAGGAACGCGAGTGACGTGTTATTGGTTTCGCTTGTGGCTGTGGTGACGTAGAGTTCAGTGTTTTATACATGGAGGCTGAGTGGCGGCGCGTCGGGTGTGAACACTTAAAGCGGAACGGCGCTTGATGGATCACCGCGTCTGCCCCAGCATAAACACAGCTCAAACTTAAGAAACAAGCAGCCAGGGTCTTTAAAATCTCCACACCCACCGTGCTGTTGCTCTATATTGAATATATATATACAATGCAACTTTTAGGCGAAGATTTAAAACACTTTTTATGTGCTACTTCCTCCAATATACGCAGCAAACTTCTGATATATGCGCCAGCTTTGAATAAAAAATTGATGTTGGTTGAAGTTGGTAGTGAAGACAGAATTCCAAACTGGTTTGGAAGATTCGTACTGATGTTAAATATTGCCCACTTGAAAACTGACCGAGCGTGGTGGGTGAGCGGTTATGCTCTGGCCTCGCATTCGGGAGGACGCCTGTTCTAATCCCTGTCCGGGCATCCAGATTTGGGTTTTCTATGGTTTCCCCAAATCATTCCAGGCGAATGCCGGGATGATTCCTTCAAAAGGCCTGGACCGAATTCCTTCCCGTTCCCTGTCCTCAGTCCTTTTCCGCCTCTAATGACCTCGACGTCGACCAGGCGTAAAGTTAACCATAGTCACAAAAAAAAAAAAAAAATCTCTGAGGAGAACCAATAAAAGATTATTGAGACTGATATCGAAAAATTACGAGAAATGATGATTTTACATCGTTCAAGTTCCCAATAAAACACACACTGGGTTATGTAATAACTTCAAACAATCGGTATAATACCAGACGATTGAAAAATATTTACTAGGCGACGCGACGTCTAGAAGTACAGAAAGGTTGGTGTGTGGCATATTAAACGGAGATTCATTTGGGATTAAGGAAAACTCAAATATGGGAGAAAATATTAATTCATTACTATTAAACACCCAATGACGGACAAATGAAATTAAGCTTACTCTCACGCCAATTGAGTGTATCTAAAAAAAAAATTTGCAGAGTTTTTCGGGGCCTAAGTGTTTTTGGAGACGCGAAAACGATAATATACAGGGTGTTACAAAAAGGTACGGCCAAACTTTCAGGAAACATTCCTCACACACAAACAAAGAAAATATGTTATGTGGACATGTGTCCGGAAACGCTTACTTTCCATGTTAGAGCTCATTTTATTACTTCTCTTCAAATCACATTAAACATGGAATGGAAACACACAGCAACAGAACGTACCAGCGTGACTTCAAACACTTTGTTACAGGAAATGTTCAAAATGTCCTCCGTTAGCGAGGATACATGCATCCACCCTCCGTCGCATGGAATCCCTGATGCTCTGATGCAGCCCTGGAGAATGGCGTATTGTATCACAGCCGTCCACAATACGAGCACGAAGAGTCTCTACCTTCCTGCAATTGGGCCAACTGGCGGTGAATCGAGGAAGTACAGTACATACTAACGAAACTAAAATGAGCTCTAACATGGAAAGTAAGCGTTTCCGGACACATGTCCACATAACATATTTTCTATGTATGTGTGTGAGGAATGTTTATCTGAAAGTTTGGCCGTACCTTTTTGCTTTTTGTAACACCCTGTATAAATATGAATACATTGTTGTAATGATATAGCGGTGGCGACGCGGATTATGACAAGGCAATGGGATATTAGGAGAAAGAGTTTGTAAGAATATTGCTCTCTGCTACTATGATGAAATACGGTAACATCAACCAGAGTTACAAGATAGACGGAAGAGCTGTCGTGTTTAAGAAAGCGTCCTAGGAAATTGCTCTGAAAGACGGTGTTAGGAGATATTGATGTCAAGTGTCGCAATTGGAACAACAGAGCGATGAAGGTAGAGGGAGGAATGGGGGAATGAGGAAGATAACGAGGATCAGACAGTAAGCAAATACAGAAAACCCGAAACGGGTATGAATGCAAAATTGCCTATGAAAATAGCAACACTAACAAGGAGACATGTAATTACAATGAAATGTATTCCACAGATTAGAGACATGACAATACACAAATGGCTAAAATAACAGAACTGTACATGCCTTCTGACCGTGAGAATTCAGTGGTAAGGAATCAAAGAGGGCCTAGACATGCTGCTGGGGGAATACATTATCATGAGGTATTCAGGCGCGTCCGCAAAAGATCGACAGTGTTTGTAGTTGGACCAGAACAACGATTTTCCGATCGAACACATCCCAGAAATGTTTGATAGCCTACGTATAAGGTGAACGTGCAGGTCAGGGAAGCAGTAGTACCCGTCGTTCTTCTTTCCACGCCACACGAGACCGGGCATTATACGGCTGAAATACTGCAGGAGGATCAGTGCCTCGGGCTCTAAGACGTCCCTGATGTAAATGTTGCTGTTTAGATTGCCCTCAGTATGCAGGAGGCGAGATCGTGTGTTATAGTCAATGACGCACAGCTACTCCATTCAATAGTGCAGTCTTCCCGACTGCGTTCTTTACGGCAGAAACTAACTCATAGGTTCTCAATCTTCTTTTTTCTCCTACCACCCCCTACCAAAAAAAAACTAAATGTATTAGTCAAACAGAAAATAGGAATAGAGTTATAAAGTACCAATATCTACTTTTAAATACGGACTGATGTTTCTAAAATGGCCTGCGTTACAAGATTTTTATTTATTTTAGTATTTCCCATATGGGCGGTGGTTGGTTCTCAGCGCCGTCCATATTTGCATCGGACCAAAAACGATTCCTATGGTCTCTTGGACGAGTACTTGCCCCATAGGGAACCACTGCTGTAACACTTACGCGACCCTCACTGTAGGACAAATTGAAGCGCGACTACATTTTACCACTCAGCACACGGCGTTCACGTGCTATTGCATTATGAGGCTTTGGTAGTTTCTGGTCAGTGGAATGCGTGCCACCTGTACAGCACACAACAGACGGCGTCGAATTGTCGATTCAGTCATGTCCACAACCGTCCACACACTTCCAACGTCGAGCCGACACTATGGACGAAGCTGTTCTGTCGGTTACGGCTATGTGGACGATATGGCGGGTGATCCCGCGCTATAATCACATTGTGTGTTGCACTATTCCCTCGTCGCTGTGTACAACCTTCTTCTATCCACTGGCTCCACACATGCATCGCTGTTGTGAAGACCAAAGATTCTGTCTCGTTCAAGTCACTCACACGCTTATATTACATCGAAGAGGCATACCATCACTTGATTGCACGTTTCTATTTCGTCTCTGCATCGGCTTACCGTGGAATAACATATGATTCCGGTCACAGAAAAGAGGGCGCTGCTTGGCTTACGCAATCTTAATCACTTACTATTGTTCCACGGAGCGAAACATCCTCCAATTTTAGTCATTCAGACTATTTCCTCTGCGTGTTGCAATTTTAATAAACAACAGTTTATTTTGCGTGGAAAGCTCATTTAGAATTTTATACAACTGAGAATTAGAATTAAAAGGTGCATCATTAGAATTTCCTGCCTCTGACACAATAGCTTGATACATCTCGTTCGAGAAGATTCGACCAACCGTCGGATTGTGGACTAAGTTCGATTTTTAGTTTTTGAAGTGAAAACTTCTTTAGAAGCGTTGGGTGATTCCCGAAGGGGTAAAATATTACGATTTCGCGTCACCGACATGCTAATGTTAACAGTATATCTGCACCGGTTTGGTGGCTCAGTGGTTAGGGCGTCTGACTGACGACTGGAAGGTCCCCGGTTCGAATCCCTGTCTCGGCGAGGATTTTCATAGACCCTTAACCCGACCATCACCTCTGCTAGAATTTGGTATGTAATGTGAAGTAGGCCAGAATGCTTCCCTAGTATGGATTCCGCGTTAAAATATGTCTTCTGTACCTGGTAGCACTACTGGGTTAGGTTGAGGCGGCTAAGACAGGGCGGAATGCGCAGCCAATAGAAACCCTGTCACCAGGTCATTACAATCATGTGGAATTGTTATTATTTAGTTTATCTGTAACTATAAGTACGATGTATTTCGCGTATAATATTCATAGTTCTAAATTTTCACTTCTGTCAGCAGTCCTCCAATTACTGCCAATTGGTTTTTTGTTTTACGACTTTCGTATTTGTTTTTAAAGGTTTCATATGTTTGTATCATTGGTGAACATGTAATAACGAGAGTTTAATAATCGCTAGCATCCTTAGAAGATAAGCTTTCGATTGTCTACCTCCGGTACGTGCGTTTATATTTAATTGTTCATAGCAAGTTTTTAGGTCCTTTCTGGTCGTCTTCGAAAGTAGTTTTTCCACTGCCTCATGCTGTACTGCACACTCAAGCAGCATATGATGAAATGTTCCTGGAGATTCACAGCTACTGAGATCACTCTGTGCTTCTTAATGCAGTGTAGGTAGGTTTAATCGAGCGTAGTGGATGAGATGTAGCACTTGCGCTACGCTTTCGGAAGGACGTGTATTCAAATCTCCGTTCGGCCGTACAGATTTGGGTTTTCCACGGTTCTCTGAAATCACTCCAGGCGAATGCCGGGACGATTCCTTCATCGGCCATGACAGAATTCCTTCCCGTTCCTTTACCCACCTCACTCGACTTTAATAACCTAGACGTTGACAAGCCATAAAGCCGTAATTTAAAAAAAATAGAAAGTGTATGTTTCATATATCCATAGCAGATGAGGTAATGTGTTAAAACTGGGGACAGGTTCAAAATATATTTCTTCCACATGCTCTATCTTAGCCAGGGAAACATTTCATATACTCACTTTCTTGTTTCTGAATTGTTACGTTGCTGTTGCCATTCATAGAGAATATTGTTTTAACGTCTAGACCCAATATCTCCATTACTCTTGCATTGTTTACTTTCTGTAACCAAAAACATATACTCTTTATCTCGTATATGCGAATTGTGTATAAAAGTTCATCATTAGGGATTGTTCCGTATAATCCTTCCAGATGTGGAAGGGGTGACCCTGACGAAGCTAGTGTTCTCGCAGGTTCTCCCCTACCAAATATCGTACCTGCGGTCCAGGCTGAGACTTCGGAGGCTGTGTGGCAGTCACCTGATGGTGTCTGGTGCGTGGTATCCGGACGTCGACGCCGCATGCGGGGGCAGGCGTACAGGTCTGAATCCCAGGAGGGCAAGCCTGTACCAGTGTCCAATAGGTTTGATGTGTTGTCTGGATCTGATTCAGATCCACAATCGTCTATCAGCGAGTTGCCAGCCCACCCGCCCGCTAGGTCTGGGCGATCACAGAAGGGGATTCTGGTGATAGGTAGCTCCAACGTTAGGCGTTTCATTGAGCCCCTTAGGGACATGGCGAATGGGTCTGGGATAAAGTCCAATGTCCATTCATTGTGCATTCCGGGAGGTCTGATCCATGATGTGGAACAGGCCATCCCGGATGCCATTGAGCGGACGAGGTGTAGCCAGCTGCGGATTGTAGCTCATGTCGGCACCAATGATGCTTGCCGCCTTGGGTCGGAGGGTATCCTCTCTTCCATCCGGCGGCTTGCTCATACGGTGAGCTCTGTGGTTGATGATCGCAAGATTTCGGCTGAGCTAACTATCTGCAGCATTGTCGACAGAACTACTGTGGACCTCTGGTTCAGAGCCGAGTCGAGGGTCTGAACCAGAGACTGCGTCGTTTCTGCGATAATCATGGCTGCAGATTCCTTGATCTTCGCCCTGGGGTCGAGTCGTGTAGGGTTCCCTTGGATAGATCAGGTGTGCACTACACACGTGAATCGGCTACACGGGTGGCAGGGGCCGTGTGGAGTGCATTGGGGGATCTTTTAGGCTGAGGGAGGAAGACCCGAAACTGGGATTTCAGTCACGGGCAGCCCAATTAAATTCGGCACCATATGTTAGGAGTAGCGAAAATCAATCTCTACCGTTAAAAGTACTCGTTATAAACTGTAGAAGTGTTTGTAATAAGCAGCCTGAGCTTGAAAGCGTTATTAGTAGCACAGAAGCTGATATTGTATTAGGTACTGAAAGCTGGTTAAAACCGCATATAAGTTCAGCAGAAATTTTTAACCATAGCATGAATGTTTTCCGTAAGGATAGGTTACATTCAAATGGAGGGGGTGTATTTATAGCTGTTCGTAAATACCTGTCGTGTAACGAAATAAATATTGATACGGTCTGTGAAATCCTATGGATTAGACTAAAAGTAGCAAGGACAAAACTTGTAATAGGGTCTTTCTATCGTCCACCAGATGCAGATGTAGGTGTTGCTGAGGC
Source organism: Vandiemenella viatica (assembly GCA_031002005.1). Lineage (NCBI taxonomy): Eukaryota > Metazoa > Arthropoda > Insecta > Orthoptera > Morabidae > Vandiemenella > Vandiemenella viatica. Next base: position 28,040,220 of record JARYHS010008074.1, on the reverse strand, counting down.
CTTAAGAAATAACGCAAGTAATATAGCTCGTCAATTTCCGGATCATGGAATAATACTAGGAGGCGACTTCAACATGCCGTATATTGACTGGAGTAATTACGCCCACGTTACTGGCGGCAGAGATAAAATATCCTGTGAGATTATTCTCGACCTTTTCTCAGATCTTAATCTTGAGCAGCTCGTCACTGAACCAACGCGGTGCGACAACGATAACGAAAACATTTTAGATATTATCGTTACAAATAGGCCTGAATTATTTACGGACATTTCTAAATCCACGGGAATAAGTGATCATAAAGCTGTAATTGCTACAATAAAATTAACAGTCGAGCGCAAAAATAAAAAAGAAAGGGTCGTTTACAGGTTCGAAAAGGACCCTAAGGAGAGTTTAAGAACGTTTTTGAGGGATAAATACACTACCTTTATAGAAGGAAGAGGCTCGGTTGAAGAGATGTGGCTTCGATTCATAAATATAGTCAGGGAAGGAATGGACTTGCATATACCGAAAAGGGCAATCAGGGACGGGAACGATCCCCCGTGGTATACGCGTGAAGTTAAAAGGTTACTTAAAAAGCAAAGAAAGATTCATGCACGCTCAAGAAGGACGATGTATAGGAGTGATTTAGAAAAGCTAGCTGAGACAAGAGGACAGGTCAAGAATGCGATGCGCGAGGCCTTTAATAACTTTCGATGCAACTCACTTTCCAAGAGCCTCATTGAAAATCAAAAGAAATTTTGGTCGTATGTAAAAAAATAAGTGGTTGTGACAACAATATGCCAGTTCTACTACAAGACGGTCGGGAAGTTGATGACAGCTGCGACAAGGCTACCGTATTTAACGCCGAATTTAAAAATTCCTTCACTGACGAAAACATGGAAAGCATTCCTGTTTTTCCACGGCGTGTTGAATTTGAGATGGATCCCGTACAAATTGATAGTGTAGGTATCATAAAGCAATTAAAGCTCCTGAAGTGGGGGAAAGCGCCGGGTCCCTATGGTATACCAGTAAGAGTATTTTCGGAATACGCGGAAGAAATAGAACCATTTCTGTCACATATATTTCGTAAATCTTTAGAGGAAAGATAAGTACCTTCTCACTGAAAAATTGCGCATTACGTAAGTGTCACAGAGCTGATTCGTGGGTTGGGCTGGGATTGTTTGGCGGACAGACGACGTCGTTTTCGTTTGAATTTGCTGGATAATATGCGAAAATCTTTAAGTTTCGAGTTCAACGAAATACTTCTTCTGCCAACCTATTTAGGTCGCAATGACAGGAGGGATAAGATTAGAGAAATAAGATGCCGTACTGATTCATTTATGTATTCCTTCTTTCCTCGATCTGTTCGGGATTGGAATGCGCAGAATTAGGATTGGTGCTTAGCACCCTCTGCCACCCACAGGATTTGTGATTTGCAGAGTATAGATATAAATGTAGATTCCTCGCTGCGTTCTACTGCTGCAGTTTTTATCAATTCCACCCAACATATGCGCTCACGTGCTAGCTCCATAGTAAGTAGTAACTATTGTAACTGCGCCACGATATAATCTGATAATCGGGAGTGGGATTAGAAGTCTCCTGTGCCACATTGTCATTACCCTGTTCATTGCTGCAGTTGTTCTTCGGCATATCCAATCAACGTGACCAATAAGGCTCTTGTAGTCATACAGAACATCCCCTAAACATCTGCTTTGTTTCTTTTTGATGGATTTTTCTCCAAGCTTCACAGGAAAGTTACTTACAATCTTCCTTTCATCAATACATATTCTGCTATTGTTGGAACTGACTGGGGATTAACTTGTTTGGGCCAGTGCTACATTACTAGCATAAATTACTTAATTTCGGTTCTCTTCTACGCTGTTAGCCTTTTGGGAAGTCTGCCGTTCAGAGCAGCTTTCAAAGTAATACCCCAAAGGTTTGGACCATGAATGAATCTTGTGGATATCATTTTGCAGTGCAAGAAAGGGTACTTTGCAAGATACTAAAGGAACACGGATTAAAAAATGGGATGAATCCAAATTAATACGGGTAACAGAGGACGCCATCAACCGCTTAATGGAATTGTTCAAAACTCTTCCAAAGATTATTTGGTGGGAATATTTGTAGACATCGCCGGCGCTTTCGACAATCTCTGGCGCCCTGCGCTGTTCGAAGGTTTAAGAGCAATCAACTGTCCACAAAACCTGTATAACAGCTTTAAAGATTATTGTAGAAATCGATATGCAAAATTGCGGTGCCCCAACAAGTATGTAGACAAAAAACTTACGAAAGGTTGTCCACAGGGATCAGTGTGCGGACCAGCTTTCTGGGACATTGACTTGGAACCAGCCATGAATATATTGCAACAAATGCCAGAGCTGCTAAGTTTGGTGGCATTCACCGACGATCTCGCTCTTTTGATAAACGCGGAAACCAAACAGGAACTCGAAAAACAAAATGCAAAGCTGTATTGCACGACAGATATATCAAAATAGGTGTTAGATATTATTCAATTCTGTACGTTAGCGAACATTTCTTCTTGCGCACTCTTTTTACTGTAGAATACTCTCTACAGAATCTCTTGCAGGATTTCGTTTCAGTGTTCCCTGTAGAATATTAAGCGTAAGGAAAATGTGGACGATGTTTTCAGCCGGAGAGATCAACTCCTTCTACTAGAGGCCGTGACGTATGTGTTCACCGCAATTTTTCCAACAGTTTCATAATCTGCAGTGGAATAAGTTCTACCTGCCTGTTGGATAAGAATAGTAATCTAACTTTACTATTAAATAATTTTAACACTTCGCTGGGATTCTCATTGATCATCACACATATTTGTTCTAATGTCTCATGAAATGATCTTTACGTAAGAAGAAGAAAGAATAATTACTGGTTAATACAAAGATTTAGATCTTGTGACCCCAATCGTATCTTCATTTTCTTTTTGCTAATTAAATCGCAACACGCAAATACAGTGATGATTATATTTTGCTGTTAGCAATAAGAAAATGTATCCTTTAAGCAAGTGTTATGGAAATCATTAGTTTTATTTTTAAACACTAAATGTGTCATGTGAAATGTGGTCATTGGAAGCAATAAAAATTATAGCATTACTCTCTGATATTAAATATACTCTTAAACTATAAGTCACGCAAATATTTGGTCTGGTAATTCATTGTCTAGTAAACTTAAGGTCTCCGGTTCGAATTCCGGTGAAGCCAGGTATTGTTACGGACTCTTTAGCAGGATGCTTTGTGAACGTGAAGGCCTCTAGGAGTCTCCGTGATTTGGCTTGAACATTGATCTGCAGGTCCAGATCCGTGCCATATGCATTTAACTTTATGCTAAACAAAACATGATGCTTATTACGCATGTTTTAACAGTAATACTACATTCTAGATTCGTGAAAGTCATAACCATCAAGAATGTCAAATTAGCACCCTGCCAAATAATTGTTGCTAGACGCTACTGCTGAAAACTAAGGAAAAAGTTGGCTATTACGTATATTACTACCCAAACATCAGTTACGAATTTGATCATCTGAGGGTCCACAGGTCAGAAGGTGACGACAAACATTACTGTGTTTATGTATACGTGTAGACCATAGCACTTTGTAAAAGTGAAACTTAAGAATACCAGAAAGACAGGAATTGAAGCATTTAAAATGTTTTGCTATAGAAGGATACTGAAATTTTAGTTAACAGATAAAATGTAAAATTGTTTTCTTTTATGTATGCTGGACAAGGAAAGAGTTCTTTGAAAGAGTCTCGCATGAAGAAGAGACGCGATGATGTGTCACATTTTAAGGGGGGACGTACGCGAAACTGCAGTACTTCGAAAAGTATTTTATATAATCCAAATTTTTTAAGCTAATCAAACCAAATTTGGTACAGTTATTAAGAAATGTTATGTGCGTACTTACGTTAATTTTCATGTTTATTGACCTTTTACATCTTTACTTATTAACAATTGATTTTTTTAAATAATATAATTACAAATGTTCCTTTTCTCAAAAAACTATAAGAACAAAATTGACGCATTTTTGAACAGAATTTCATACAGCATTATTACAGATATCTGTGGAACAGAATTTTGATATCTTCTTTTGTTCAATTTTTACGGGTCTCAAAATTTCCCTGAAAAATAATATATCGAATTTAAGGACCTCATTCGACCATAAATGCCTTATTATTTTATTAAATGAAAATTCCTTCCACAGAATTTTTCACTGTAGTACTGACTAGACAACTGCCAAATTTCATTACTCTACCTTCTGTGGTTTGTGAGAAAAAGGTATATAAAGTTACAAAAATGTAAGTTACTGGAAAACTGAATCAAAGATTCAACAGTGTTTTTATTAGGTCTTACCTTCTCTGTGTGAACTTAAAACTCTATAAACCAAAGAATACAAAATCAGCGGCAGAGATGTTATTCCACAGCCTTCGTGATGTAGTATACGGACATTTCCTACTTGTGACTGCAAAAAACTGGAAAAAAGTCCCATAAATAGATAATAAGAGATAATAAGAGTGAATGGACAACAAGAAGGGGGCGTTGCCCTGTGCAAGCTATTAAAAATTATTATTTTTCTCACAGTTAGAAGCGGAATTGGAACGTAATATTTGGTAATTGAAATTTCAATACCATTTAGTAAATGAAGAACCAATAAATTTTTTTTCACTATTTTCGTCATTTTCGTGCAGAATTAGTTATGTTCTAATCGGGAGATTAGTAGAACGAAAGAACTTAAACGATGACAAACATTAGGATATATTAAGCAGATAATTAGGGACGTCGGTAATGGGTATGTTGAAATTAAGAGGTTAACACAAGATAGGAAGAGGTGGTCGTTTGTGTCAAATTAGTACACAGAATAATGACTGAAACAAAAATTTATGTCATCTGTTAGAGCTGCGTCGTTGTCTCGGAGAAATAACATTTCTCAGCTTGGGAATACAGTTGTCTTGTACTGAAGGTCCAAGCACAGGGCGAGCGACCCCCTCTTGCTGGGGGTGAGGGGTCATTAGGGACAAGATACCGGGACGCTCGCCACCTCACCCTCAACGCGAAGACGACACTGGACTACTGCCTGAATAGCAAATGCTCTGCCATTCAGTATGACAGACATTCTGGGAATTACTCAGTTTTAGGTTTTTTCTCCACTGCATCTTTTTGACACCATTTTAAATAAATTTGGAAGTGAAAATATTTGACTGATTTTATGACTTCCACGATATACAGGGTGTTACAAAAAGGTACGGCCAAACTTTCAGGAAACATTCCTCACACACAAACAAAGAAAATATGTTATGTGGACATGTGTCCGGAAACGCTTACTTTCCATGTTAGAGCTCATTTTAGTTTCGTTAGTATGTACTGTACTTCCTCGATTCACCGCCAGTTGGCCCAATTGCAGGAAGGTAATGTTGACGTCGGTGCTTGTGTTGACCCCGGTACCAAATGTAGAGACTCTTCGTGCTCGTATTGCGGACGGCTGTGATACACTACGCCATTCTCCAGGGCATCAGGGATTCCATGCGACGGAGGGTGGATGCATGTATCCTCGCTAACGGAGGACATTTTGAACATTTCCTGTAACAAAGTGTTTGAAGTCACGCTGGTACGTTCTGTTGCTGTGTGTTTCCATTCCATGTTTAATGTGATTTGAAGAGAAGTAATAAAATGAGCTCTAACATGGAAAGTAAGCGTTTCCGGACACATGTCCACATAACATATTTTCTTTGTTTGTGTGTGAGGAATGTTTCCTGAAGGTTTGGCCGTACCTTTTTGTAACACCCTGTATAACGAGCTCCAAGTACGAAATATGCTCAAAGCGTTACTATGCAGTTTTATTAACCTTTTAGTGCACTTATCTGATAAACAAAGCAATAGAATTAATACGAGATCCACAAACAACAAATAAAGTCTAGCTTAAGGGCAGGAGTTCTAGTGATTTTTCTCTAGGGATGTAGTGTTGCGTAGAGATAGGTCAATTTTAACCGTTTTGCTTGCCGATTATAGTAAATAAAGAATGAGCAAGATAAGTTTTTTTTTTATAGTATATAAACCAAACGCGTACTTAGAGTTTACACATACAGTAGTATAGTCATAATTTCTATTTCTAGGTATTTAAGTATATCCGGTGTGGACTGGAAAGGAAATGGAATTGAAAATACAATAGAGCAAAGATACGCAAGTGTTTTAATTAGGGAAGAAGGATTTACGCAAAGGAAGGGTGAAGTGAATCACAGAAAAGATGTTTAATGTCGTTTTATAGCAAAACACATCAAATATTATTTGATTTTGGCTTTATGTGATCCTTTTTTTTTTGCTTCCTTATTCTGCAAAAAGTGTAACTATGTTCTGTGTGCGGTAAGTGTATTCTATGTTTCTAAAATATGTACTTTTATGAGGCGGAGGTTGGGCACCGGCCCTGGATTCACTTTGGCGATTGCGGGAAACCGCAACTAGGACGGCCGGTACGCGGGGAGCAGGACTCTCGCCTGCCACGCAGTGACCAACACTGGCGGCTGTTGGTTTGATTCGGTAGACGTCCCGTCGGAAATAAATTTCTGGCCGAAACACGAGGCGCGTCCAGAAAGTAAGTTCCATTTGGTAATAAAATGAAATTGTACACAGATACAGAAGAAATTTTTATTGCACAAAATTCTACAACTCTTAAACTACTTTTCCACATAACTGCCGACATTTTGCAGGCATTTGTCATAGCGTGGCACCAGGTTTTTGTATACCTTCTTCATAGAAATCTGCCGCCTGTGTCTTCAACCAGTTGGAAACAGTTTCTTTCAGCTCGTCGTCATTGGCGAAGTGATGACCGCCAAGGAAAGACTTGAGATGTAAGAAGAGATGAAAGTCGCTAGGAGCGAGGTCAGGGCTGTACGGAGGATGGTGAAACACGTCCCAGCCAAATCCCTGTACGAGGTTTTTCGTCACGTTTGCAGTGTGTTGTCGTGCGTTGTCGTGAAGCAAAACAACACCTTTTGACAGCAGTTCCTTGCGCTTATTCTGAATTGCACGGCGCAATTTCCGAAGTGTCTCGCAATGAGCATCTGCTTTGATTGTTTGACCACGCGGTAAGAAGTCAATGAGTAGGATGCCTTTCCAGTCCCAGAACACTGTGCACATCATTTTCCGAGGTCTCATGATTTACTTCGGCTTAACCTTTGGTGGGGATGAAGTGTGCCTCCATTCTATTGATTGCCGCCTACTCTCAGGGGTGTCGTAAGAAACCCACGTTTCATCTCCTGTGACTATCCGTCTCAGAAATTCTTTGCCGCTTTCAGCATAACGGGTCAAAAACTCAAGTGCACTACCCATCCGTTGTGTTTTGTGTTGCTCAGTGAGAATCTTTGGTACCCAATGTGAGCAAAGTTTACGGAATTTCAGTTGTTTGGTAACAATTTCATGCATCAGTGATCGTGAAATTTGGGGGAAGTCCATAGCGAGAGCACTAATTGTAAACCTATGGTTTTCCTGGATCTTGTCATCAATCGCATGAACCAGTTCTTCTGTAACCAAACGTGGACGCCCACTTCGTTCTTCATCGTGCACATCACTACGCCCGCCATTGAACTGTCGGACCCATCTTCTCACCATCGAATCACTCATCGCATTTGGTCCGTAAACATCGCAAATTTGCCGATAAATTTCACTTGGTTTCACTTTCCTCGCATTCAGAAACCGAATCACAGACCTGATTTCACAGGCGGCGGGATTTTCAATCAACGCCGACATTTCAAACAAGCACAACAAAGCGTACGTAACTGACAGCGATCTCCAAATGGCGCACGTTCTTCCCCTTGATACACATCGTCTACAGCGCATGTGCGGAACTGCAATCTCAGCGCTGCAGCGGAGATAAATTGAAACGGAACTTACTTTCTGGACGCGCCTCGTACCAAACTCAGCATATCGGAGATCCTGGATCAATTAGCTTCCAAGAAGATAGGAATTAAAAATTGTATTTTAAATGAATGACAACAGCAGTGGAACAATTTAGAAACAGGAAGGAACGTATTTGAAATTCTTCCTGACATCAGAGAGAGGATGCGTATCAAACACTTCCCATCCATCCCGAGGGTTGATACATTTCCTCACCGGTCATGGACCTAATGTAACATATCTCTACAGGATCAATAAGGCAGAGAAAGATCTATGCACGTGCGGATCCCCAGGAACACCTGATCGTAAACTGTTTGAATGTGCTTTAGTTGATGATCGAATCAAACAGTACAGAGTGAAGCTCAAGGGATATCGAAAATTCTGAAAGACAGCTTCCTCTGGGTGTGCCGCAGGGTAGTGTATTGGGACCATTGCTATTTATTATTGTAATGAATAATTGTGTTGATTGTTTACTATCTGAAATTAGATTGTTTGCAGATGACATAATGCTGTATAAAGAATCAAAACGATAGAGGATTGTAAATAGTTGCAGGGTGATCTGGACAGGATATCTAGTTGGGTTGGTAAACACGGGATGAAGATAAATGCAAAGAAGAGTCAGCTTATTAGATACACAAATAAAAAACAAAAGGTTAATTATGAGTATAAGGTGGGGAAAGAATAGCTTGCTGAAGACTTGAAATGTAAATACCTTGGCATTACTTTTGATAAAAAGCTTAACTGGGCTGGACACATTGGACAGGTGGTAGGAAAAGGTTTCAAAGTTCTGCACTTGTTGGAGAGAGTTATGAGGGGATGTACGGGAGAAGTAAAGGAATTGGGTTACAAAACTTTGGTGGGAGCATTGCTCGAATATGGTAGTGTTGTATGGGACCCTCATTTTACGTATCAAATACAGGAATTTGAGAGGGTGCAAAGAAGGGCTGCTAGATTTGTTTCTGGAAATTATCGCAGAATGCAATCAGTGACGGATATGATAAAGGAGCTGAAATGGGATTCATTGCAAGACAGCAGGTGGATCAGGAGGGTCATGGGAGTGTACAGCGCGTATAATGGCGATGAGGCATGGAAAGATATTGCAATAGGTATGAAAAGTAGTGCATGGAAGGGAAAAGATGACCATGACCACAAGCTGACACTCGATTTCAGGCACAAGGGTGTGGAAGATTCTCTTTTTTAGGTAAGGGTGTCAGAGATTGTAATGAGTTACCAAGAGAATGATGAATAATTTACCGAAAACTTTGAAAGAATTTAAAGATAAAATTTGTAGAGGGCAAATGTAGGTGGGTGCAGGATAGGGGGAAGATGGGTGTGTAGGGAAATTGCCACCAGAGCCTGTGCTCCATTGCAATTAAATTAAATTAAATGAACTCGACAAGTTGGCAGATCCTGTGTCAGATGCAGCCAGGGAGCGGTATCGGCTTCAGCATAGCCAACAACTTGACAGGATACAGTGAACCATATAAGGAATGAGTCGTGATACCCTAAACGGACGAGACATGTTACAAACAACTAAGTGGATCGCTGATGCCGAAAGTATGGCTTCTGGAATTTACTGAAGTTTATTCTTCAACGAATTTAACTTTTGAAAACTCAAGATGTTTAGTTCTTTAGTATTATTGGGAAACAGTTTTTACGAACGGGTTATGATAACTTACAGTGTGTAAAATAATAATAGTAAATTATTTGTACCATTTTCGTAGTGTTTACCTTTCAAAATTTTGTTAAGTATAAAATCTTATTATAGTATTACGAAATAACGGTTCATTGTAGACTCTAGTCAACGAACCATTTGAATGTACAGATAAATAAATAAAAATAAAATAAATAAATATCGGACGTCACTTCTGGAAATGCGGCGTAGATCCGATTTCTAAGCTAAGTGAGGTTTTCCAACGAAGGTTATAAAAATATACTGTACCCAGTCAAAAAATCCAGACGCCTCAAGTATGGGGGAAAGTAGATCACGAATTTGATACTGGATAGACAATCCACCCACCTTACATATTGTCATGAACGAAATGCAGACGTGTTTTGAAGTAAAAAGGTGGAGCAATTCTTGGTACTAGTAAAGGGATCAATTTGTTCAACTAATTGCGGAATGAGGAAATTTTTAAAGCATATACAGATACACGACACGGCAGTTCTATCATTACCGTGGCGCCAAAATCTGATAATGAATTCTTGTAGAACTCGACGAAAAAAATCGAAAATGAAGAATAATTGTTTTTGATATCTCGTTTGGTTTTCGAGATATAGCATGTTAAAAAATCAGTTATAGGTATAGTTCCTTCTGCGTTTGGTGTTTTTTCTTCTGGTCCAGGCCGTATTTCAACCCAGCAACAATCACTAGGAAGAAAATTAAACACCTGTAGTGCATTTCCACCGTGTAGATATGGTGGTTTTGGTGAAAAAAAAATCTGGTCCAGACCGGATCTCACCCTAACCTCCTCATTTTTGAGTTACAATATCACGAGAACTAAGCGAGATATCAAACACTTTATTCTTTATTTTCCATTTGTCTCGTCGAGTTACATACGAATTCATCATCAAATTTGGCTATAACGAAATTTTTCTTCTGGTCCAGGCCGTATTTCAACCTAATTACGTCAATTTTGAGATACGATATCTCGAGAAGTAAGTGAGATATCAAAAAACTTTATTCTTTACTTTCAATTTGTCTAGTCGAGTTATATAAGAATCAATCATCAGATTTTGGCGCCACGGTAATGATAGAATCACCCACGACACCACTGCGATCTGGTTCCACATCTTCGAAATAGCCACATAAAGTGCGTATGCAGCTTGCGGTTTGCTTGAAGTGACCAAATTAGGCGCTACAGAATTACTGAGTAAACCTCAAGATTTTTTGCTAAAAATGGCGCTTCAAATGATGTTGTCTGGATAAAATTATATATTTGCTTTTGTGACTTAAGGCCTCGGAGTCAATAGAGGCTGTCTATATGTTTTAAAATGTGTAAAGTCCTTTTTGAACCTAACTCTATCTTGAACAAGGATCTGTGAAAATAAAACTGTCACAGGTTTTTCCTTGTAGTTGGGTCTTCGCTGGGCGTTGATAGTGGTCATATTCGCAGCAGACAAGACTCTTGATAAGGAGCACAAAGGACGTTTGCGATCACTATTGTTTTAGAATCATCCCGACATTCGCCTGGAGTGATTTGGGGGACTATGAGAAATCGAGTTCTCGGAGCGCAAGTAAGGTCGTCCAATGAAGAACTATATTGTTCAACCGTACTGCTCACTCTGAAGAAGACACGGAAAAACTGCATGAATTTGGCTTCAGCACCTCTGTATGAATTGACTTATGGATGTCTCCTGCATACTTCAATCAAGCCAGACCTTGAAGGTTCACAAATAGCCTATCTCATTCTTATGGCGAATTTCTAGTATTGTAGGGGTTTCTGGATGTTAAGAAACATCCCTGATAGAAGCAATGGTCAGTTGTCACCTGATATGAGAAACAGCCAGCAACCATAAGCTAACACAACTGTAGGCTACCTTTAAGGTTGAAAATGTCTCTTTCTCTCCCGCCTTCCTTGACCCTTAAAATTATAGCCAATAGGAACTAAACTACGTCCTGTTACGTATCTGTCTGACCAATAGGACACATCCTTGTTATTCCGACATAGCAATGGGACCCACAAGCAGTAAGTATTCCGGCGATAGTAAAGAGACAACTAATTTTGGACAAAGTGGAAGACTTTGGCAGTGCTCCATTCTTCTATTTTTCCTGTCTTTGAATGCTAGGAAAGGACTTCAAGTTACCTGTATTAATGAGTTAGCTATTGAAGCATTCAGATTTACATAATTCATTCAGCTAAGTTGTGGCAGAACAGAAATATTTTCATAAGAAAATTATATTTTTATTTCCTGAGAGTAGATAGAAATTATTAATATATATATATATTCTTAGAGAAAAGGCAATAAGATATAAGTTGCTATGGAGATGAGGACTCGTGAGAAGTTAGTTATCAGAGTAGATGAGTAGATTGAATGCTCGAGATAATCATTGCCAAAAATCGAACCTGCATCTTCTGAGAATAACCAATTTCTTTGTTATTTCTACTAGATTCAAATAATATATAATAAACGATATATTTTGGATCTAAAGAATTGAGTTATTTATAATTATAATCAGTCCATCAAATCAACGATAAGCGTAGCAAAGTGCTTAAGCAAGTTTTCCACGTAATTTGTAATACTGAGCCTGTACCTTCATTCTACAAGTCTTAACACCTAGTGTTACCTTAGCGGAAGCGTTTCACTGTAATGCTTCAATATGCTTTAAGTAATAGCGATATAACCGTTCCTAACGCTAAAGTCACAGACTGACAGGCTGTCTTGTTCAGTGACGTCACACCACCCTGTGAGTGCGCGCATCCTGTTGTCTATCTTCAAATTAAACAGTCATTCGGTGTTGTCAGTTCCAACCTTGGGGTATTGTGTGAGTAGGGAGATAGAGCGGCACTCACCCCTGGAGCCCGGCGAGCCAGGTGTCTGCGGTGCAGCTCCAGAAGGGCGTGTTCCAGGAGCCCTGGGCGGCGGGGGCGACGGCCGCAGCCACCTGGCGGTCCTCGCAGTGGGCAGCAGCAGAGGAGGCCGCCGCAGCCAGCAGCAGCACCAGCGCGCTCATCGCGTCATCGCCTCCACCACCACCTGCACCACACACAACAAGTGTTGGCTCACGGAGGACACGCAGTTTAGTTTGGAATGGCAAGCAACTGAAGCCACCTGTGGACTTAAGCCATTCACCTTGAGTATTCGGCGAAATTATTTGAAACAGCGATCAGAATGACGAGAGAAGAACATCAGATGCAGCCCAGTTTATTGCTATTCAGTTCCGATACTGTTTGAAAACCATTGAGAGCTGGCTATAATTTGCATTTCTCTGCGACTTTTTCGAGTATTTTTGTAATACCAGTGGAATAATTCTAATCTAGATGTTACATCTGGTGTACCTCAAGGAAGTGTAATAGGACCACTTCTTTTCTTAATTTTTATAAACGATCTCGGAGACAAAGTGAAAAGCCTTTTTAGATTGTTTGCTGATGATGCGGTTATTTATAGGGAAGTAAGAAATTTGGCCGATTGCTTAGCAATTCAGCGCGATCTGGATGTTATTTTGGCTTGGTGCGCTGAGTGGCAACTTACTCTAAATTGTAAAAAGTGCAAGACAATGAGCATAACTAACAAAAAGAATCCGATTGTTCAGAAATACGAGGTAAACAGTTCACTTATTGATATGGTCGATTCTATGAAATATTTGGGAGTAACAGTACAAAGGAATATGAAATGGGACTTACACATTAATTCGTTAGTAGGTAGAGCAAATTCTAGGCTGCGATTCATAGGTCGAATCTTGAAAGTTGTAATGAACAAACAAAGGAGATAGCGTACAAATCTCTTGTGCGTCCACATTTGGATTATTGTTGTGCCATTTGGGACCCGTTTCGTAAGGGATTGATCGAAAGTATAGAAAAAGTACAGAGAAGAGCCGCTCGATTCGTGACCGCTTGCTACAGTCCTTATGAAAGCGTCACAGAACTGATTAGTAGATTAGGTTGGGAGTCTCTGGTAGATAGACGACACACGTTTCGTTTAAACTTATTGGAAAACATGCGTACTCCCACTTTCACTTTTGAGTGTAGTAAAATACTTTTTCCACCAACCTATTTGAGTCGGAAGGACAGGAAAGATAAAATTAGAGAAATAAGGTGCTGGACTGATTCTTATATGAATTCTTTTTTCCCTCGTACGATTAGGGACTGGAATGCACAGCAAAGAAATTAGCTTTGGTGCTGAGCACCCTGTGCCACCCCACAATTTTGTGAATTGCAGATTATATATGTAGATGTAGATGTAATACATTTCCCGAATAACGTCTCCCCACAATAGCTCTTTCCGTGTTCTAAATCTTCAGAATTTCCTATAATTTGTCTCTTCCACTATATTGGCTAGTCAAGAAATGTGTCTGTGTCCCTGTTTTTACTATGCGTTATACATTTTTGCATGTTATCTCACGGCGTATACTCTGTGTTATTTCGAGGATACATACGCGTGTAAGTTCGAATACACATGACGAAGTGTAATGTAACTTACGTCTTCGCCAGAGAACATTTTATTCAAATTCATTAATGTTGTTCCAGGTGCAATTCCTCAACACATTAACACATTCTGCGAGTTTTTGTGTTGTTCTAAAAACGTCTTGTAACTTTACAGGGTAGTTATGTTTACACAAATTAAACCTCCATATTCTTTCATATTTTATTTCAATACTATTTTTTCTTCGAAAATTTCTTTTACACATTTAGTAGCTCTTCGGGGCAATACTACGTCATTTATGTGCCATTCCACTGTCGGCCTTGTTGTAAAAGTTTAGTTAGAGCGTGGAGGGAGAACTTTTTTTTTTTTGCTTATGGCTTTATGCCTTGTCGACGTCGAGATCATTAGATGCATGATGGGACTGGGGACAAGGAACGGGAACGAATTCGGCCGTGGCCTTTTGAAGGAAGCATCCTGGTATTCACCTGGAGTGATTTTGGGAAACCATGAAAAACCCAAATCTGGATGCCCGGACGCGGATTCGAACTGACGTCCCTCCAGAATGCGAGGTCGGAGCGTTAATCACTCAGCTAAAACACTCGGTAGAGAGGGAGTAGTCTATTAAATAACAGCTATGAATTCCCCGTAAGGAGGTTCTATGCAGTGTGTCCGTAAGGGGATATTTCTCAGAACATCAGCCAGTAAGGGGGCATCCATAAATTACGTGAGGTGAAATAGGGGAGGGGGGGGGGTCCGGCGAAATCTCACCAGATCTCACCAGGGGGGAGGGGGGGGTCTACGGAAATCTCACGTGAGATTTTGCGAAAAATTTGGGGACAGTAGAGCCAAAAAAAGATCTACAATTTGCGCCAAAGTCGATTTTAGGAGGGTATTTCGAGTTAGGGTGTGACCTAAAAAAAAAAAAAAAAAAGGTCTACAAAAGTTTCGAGGGCGATTTCTAGGGGGGGTTCTCACGGACCAGATCTCACCAGAGGGGGTGGGGTGGTCCGGCCAGATCTCACGAAATCTCACCAGGGGGGAGGGGGGGGGTCCAGAAATCCGGAAAAACACCGAACATTCGAGGACAAACACAAGCAAGAAAACTCGTACAGCCGCGGGTCAGTTCAGCTCGGATAGCCGTGTTTTAAAGGCGATTAGAGGCGAGGCTGTTAAGAAATGAGACAGATTAACACAGTCGACACTGGCAGCTTCTCTTAATGTTGCGACGCACGAGCGGAATCGTATCAGCGAAGCAGCTGTTGGCGGTCTGTCGAATGGCGTGCACATATTGAGCCGGTGTATTAGACAGCATGAACAAAATACTGTCGAAATATAAACCAAAGCAAGACAAAAGGCATGCAGTGAAGTAGAAATGATAGCAGTAGATCTATACTAATATTATAAATGCGAAAGTAACTCTGTCTGTCTGTTTGTTACGTTTCTTGGGCTAAACGGCTACTCCGATCTTGATGAAATTTGACAAGGAGATGCTATTTGACATTAGGATGGACATGGGATATTATATTATGTATAGAGAAGAACATATTGTCATTAAGTATGAAAACTATCTGAACTGTGAAAGATAAACGCATAATATCTATCTGTTTGTGTCATGCGTAACAATAAAAAGCAATGGTAGCGTAGCGTAGTGGTGTTGTGCTTGCTTCTTAAGAAAAGTCCTGTGTGGCTTCGGGTTCAAATCTCACTCGGAGTAAAATTTTTTATGAACTGTTTTTCATAGTTTGAGCCAAGCCTAGGATTTTGTAGTAAGGATACCATATTCTGGCAAATTTTTGGCGGTAGAATAGTGCCCTAAGCGTTTACTTTATTCACGGTATACTGGTTCCACATGCAATTTTTTGTGTGATCTAAACTATTAATATTATACAGGGTGTGTTACAAAAAGGTACGGCCAAACTTTCAGGAAACATTCCTCAGACACAAACAAAGAAAATATGTTATGTGGGACATGTGTCCGGAAACGCTTACTTTCCATGTTAGAGCTCGTATTGTGGACGGTTGTTACAATACGCCATTCTCCAGGGCTGCATCAGCGCATCAGGGATTCCATGCGACGGAGGGTGGATGCATGTATCCTCGCTAACGGAGGACATTTTGAACATTTCCTGTAACTAAGTGTTTGAAGTCACGCTGGTACGTTCTGTTGCTGTGTGTTTCCATTCCATGTTTAATGTGATTTGAAGAGAAGTAATAAAATGAGCTCTAACATGGAAAGTAAGCGTTTCCGGACACATGTCCACATAACATATTTTCTTGTTTGTGTGTGAGGAATGTTTCCTGAAAGTTTGGCCGTACCTTTTTGTAACACCCTGTATATGCGAAAGTAAGTCTCCGTATTTTTTTTTTGGTAGAATGGTATATTGACGGCGTTCCCACCATATTATGCCGACTCGGTGTTGTTTGGGACATATCTCAGGTAATTTTCAGCTTTGTATATCCAATTCTAGCAATCAAATTCAAAGTCCACGCGTACGAAGTCACGGGTAACAGCTAGTTAACTATAAAGTAGGATCAGTTTAGTATAAGAAGTAACAGAATTATTTTATATGTGATGTGAAATTGCAAGTGATGGATGAATTAAGAACAACCTCAAAGCAGATTACAGCCAGGGATCTTCTTTAGAAAAAGAATAGTTCCAAACATTGACTTAAAAACTGAGAAAAGGCTTCCTCAAACTATATCGATGAAAAACAGTATTCGCAGAATTGTTACTCTGATTTAAAGACTACCAGGCAGAAAAATTGTAGCATTTGAATCTGATACTGGATATTGATATGAAAAATTATGTGGATATATAAACAAGGAAACGAAGGTATTTTAGTAATAATGAACAAGGAAAGAAATTTTTGCGGCAACATTACGCTTTAAGACAAGCGGGAGTGACTATTTTGTTAATGGGGGGAAATTTTTGGTTTTATTTCAGACTTTACGGTGTCATTAAAACCGGGAAAGGATGGGGGGGGGGGGGTAAGGAACTGGAAGGAATTCAGCCATTGTTTTTTGAAGGAACATTTCCGGCATCCACTTCGAGTGAGTTAGGGAAACCACGGAAAACCAAAATTTGGATGACAGTTTTTCCTACTGGAGTGTGTATTAGGTACGATGTGGATTAGGAGTGCCATAGCCTGCTGGTTGGACTGTCCCTGCGTAGTCCATGCGTAACAGCACAAGTCACTCGCGTTGAATCGCATTGCAGGTCAGGCCAGACCAAACACAATTTGCGCGCTTGTCTGACCGACAAACACAATGGCCGCCATGCAAATGTCTGAATCTGTATGCTAGTCGGCACGCAGCAATTGGGTCGCCGAATAAATAGGCGCGCAGCATCTGTAAACGGACCGTTGGCTATACTTTTGTACGATTGTCTACCTTTTTATGATAATGTGTACTAAAAATATTTGTGTTGATAAAAACCAGAGCACAAATTGCTGTAAATAACAGGAGATTTTGTATATTCTTGTCTCAACTAACTTAAATATCTACAACTCCATTTTAATACAGATTAGTTAGAAACTAGAACTTTCATGCGACATAGTCCGCATGGTCTACGTCTGTTGGTGAAATAGTTAAACTGAGTACTAGTAAGAGAGGAAATGTAATCTTTCTCCTTTTAGTAGCACTTATTTGTTCTGGCCTCGCATTCGGGAGGACGCCGGTTCGAATTCCCAACGTCCGGGCATCCAGATTTGGTTTTTCCCATGGTTTGCCCAAAACACTCCAGGTGAAGGCCGGGATGCTTCCTTCAAAATGCCAAGGCCGAAAACATTCCCGTACCTTGTCCCCAGTATCATCCCACTTCTAATGACCTGGAGTTCGTTGAGGCTTTAAGTAATAAGTGGTAAAGCACTCATTTTTTGACTTATTCAAATGTATGTGCTTCAGAATCCAATTTTTTCAGAAAATTTAGGCTGAAAAAATGTACCGTCATATAAATTAACCGTAATTGACAACTTTTGGTGAACCGATAAAATGAAGTACGATATTATCTTTGCTGAACGAATGCAATTAACATCACCGACGGATGCACGAAGCAGTGATTAAATTACGTTACACTTCTTCCATCAACTGCCTTGATGACACGTTATCGTAATAAATTTATGTCTACTTTCTTATTACTATTTTTTTGCATCTAATTTCTTGGTTAAAGCATTCTCACCAAAAATTTATCTGAGAACCAAACAATTCTTTATCTATATACCTATAATAGTTAGCTCCTCTATTATATATATATAGATGTATATTGGCACTTGATAATTCAGCCAGTTATCTAGAAAAAATCCTTTAAAGTTGTTAGGATTATGTAACACATTTAGTATTTGACACAACTTAGTAATATAATTTAGTTGATTTCTTATTGGGGAAGGCCTGAGGGTGTTGATGTCTGTTGTAAGTAAGCATTCTTCTAAGAGTTAATTTCTTACGTCTCGATATAGTTTACACCTGAAAATGAAATGATATATATCCTCCAGTTCTGCTTAGGGCAAGCACGTTGTGTAGTCAGCTATCTTCACGATGAATTTTCTTATCGTTGAGTAGGACATGTTCAATCTGTCCATAACAGTAACCTCCATTCTATCAAGGTCAATACGGCCATACTATGGTTTATCCTTAATTACATTAGCTACTATCAGATTCAAACAGTCTATTTCATCTATGTGCTACTGCCACATCATTTCGCAATCTATCTTAACCAAAGAAAATATTGTATCCTTATACACTCCTGGAAATTGAAATAAGAACATATTGACGCCGGTGTGTAAGACCCACCATACTTGCTCCGGACACTACGAGAGGGCTGTACAAGCAATGATCAAACGCACGGCACAGCGGACACACCAGGAACAGCAGTGTTGGCCGTCGAAGGGCGCTAGCTGCGCAGCGGTTGGGCACCGCCGCAGTCAGTGTCAGCCGGTTTGCCGTGGCATACGGAGCTCCATCTCAGTCTTTAACACTAGTAGCATGCCGCGACAGCGTGTACGTGAACCGTATGTGCAGTTGACGGACTTTGAGCGAGGGCGTATAGTGGGCATGCGGGAGGCCGGGTGGACGTACCGCCGAATTGCTCAACATGTTGGGCGCGAGGTCTCCACAGTACATCGATGTTGTCGCCAGTGATCGGCGGAAGGTGCACGTGCCCGTCGACCTGGGTCCGGACAGCAGCGACGCACGGACGCACGCCAAGACCGTCGCATCCTACGCAGTGCCGTAGGGGACCGCACCGCCACTTCCCGGCAAATTAGGGACACTGTTGCTCCTGGGGTATCAGAGAGGACCATTCGCAACCGTCTCCATGAAGCTGGGCTACGGTCCCGCGCACCGTTAGGTCGTCTTCCGCTCACGCCCCAACATCGTGCAGCCCGCCTCCAGTGGTGTCGCGACAGGCGTGTATGGAGGGACGAATGGAGACGTGTCGTCTTCAGTGATGAGAGTCGCTTCTGACTTGGTGCCAATGATGGTCGTATGCGTGTTTGGCGCCGTGCAGGTGAGCGCCACAATCAGTACTGTATACGACCGAGGCACACAGGGCCAACACCCGGCATCATGGTGTGGGGAGCGATCTCCTACACTGGCCGTACACCTCTGGTGATCGTCGAGGGGACACTGAACAGTGCACGGTACATTCAAACCGTCATCGAACCCATCGTTCTACTATTCCTAGACCGGCAAGGGAACATGCTGTTCCAACAGGACAATGCACGTCCACATGTATCCCGTGCCACCCAACGTGCTCTAGAAGGTGTAAGTCAACTACCCTGGCCAGCGAGATCTCCGGATCTGTCCCCCATTGAGCATGTTTGGGACTGGATGAAACGTCGTCTCACGCGGTCTGAACGTCCAGCACGAACGCTGGTCCAGCTGATGCGCCAGGTGGAAATGGCTTGGCATGCCGTTCCACAGGACTACATCCAGCACCTCTACGATCGTCTCCATGGGAGAATTGCAGCCTGCATTGCTGCGAAAGGAGGATATACACGGTACGAGTGCCGACATTGTGCATGCTCTGTTGCCTGTGTCTATGTGCCTATAGTTCTGTCTGTGTGATCATGTGTTGTATCTGACCCCAGGAATGTGTATATAAAGTTTCCCATTCCTGGGGCAATGAATTCACGGTGTTCTTATTTCAATTTCAAGGAGTGTATAGTCATTATAGGAGACGCTATTTTTCAGTTACTAGCAACTTTCTAGATAAGATAACTCTTCAGAAGTGAACGACGTGTGCCGAGATAAACGATGTAACAACATTTGTTTTGGAAGTTTTGCATATCACATATTGATTGAAGAAAATTCGAAGTGGTATATTTTATGATTTCATTGTTGACACGATTCGCAGTTCTGAAGAGGGTAAACAGTTCCAGGGGCAGCACGGCTTGGTTCACTTTGTGCGCTGATTAACGCTTTCAGCACCAACGTTCACCTGGCTGGTCTCACTACAACAGGATCCTTGATCCATGCATACATCTCTGACAGCTAAGGGGGTGTGAGATAAAACAGGGGGGGGGGGATCCGGCAAAATCTAACCAAATCTCATTTAAAGTAGGGGGGGGGAGGGTTGATAAAAATCCCAAATTAACTTTTTATTTCAGACTAGCTGACCCGGAAATGCTTCACTATTGCTGGACTTGAGTAGGCACATAGATTAAATGAAACAATATTTACATATAAATTTTAAACTGCTGTTTCATTCATTTTCAGTTGGAAAGGGTGAGAGGGGATGCGGTTTGGAAAACATATGGAGGCAGTATTTTTCTGTTTGTTTCAAAGTATAAGTGTACAAATTCTTATCTAAATCTGATAAAAAATGTGGTTTGCCTAAATTATGGGGTAAAAAAGTAATGGGGTTGGAAAGGGGGAGAGGGGATGAATATTCGGAAACCGTATGTAGGCAGTATTTTTCTGTTTGTTTTAAAGTATAAGTGTACAAATTCCTATCTAAATCGGATAAAAAATGTGGTTTTGCCTAAATTATGGGATGTTATGGGGAATAGGGGGTAACTTTTTTGATTTTTTTTTTCACAGGTACCTTCGCCGACGCACACTCGAAAACTCTCCAAAGTTTCATTGCAATCTGATAAATGTTATAGGAATGCATAGAAGACGAACAAACCCACAAACATTGATTTTTATATATAAGATTGCTACTCTTCAAAGAGTAGTAGAGCAAAAAAGTAGTCGGGGGGTCTAATTAGATCTCACCAAATCTCACGAAGGGGAAGGGGTGTCAAAATTAAATAAAAAAAAGCACCTAACGTAATTAACTGACGTAATCTAGCCGATGTTCACCTTTTAGGTATGTAGTTAAGAGTTTTCACTACACTGTTCATTAATTAGACTCCACATTTCTGGAATCCAGTTTCCTGCTGGCTGTGTTCCGAAGTGGAAAACTCCGCCTGCAATGCAATGCTGCACTCTACTTCAGCGTTTTCACAATTGCTGACCGGCAAAAATAGAGCGACTTAAGTTGCTGCTTCTTTGTTCGAAAATCTGATAAGCATTGCTGTAGCATTGATTTTTGAGATGTGAAGCGCAAGATTAATATTTGTTCCATTTATCTTTTTAATTTACAATTACTGAAATAGCTGAGTAATTCTTTCTTACACAAATAGGACATCTGAGAAAATGACCAGTAATTTGATTTATTGCTCAGATATGGATATACTGTATAGTGTGACATTCAACATAAAGACACTGATTCAAAGTGTATCTCTGAACAGCAGGGTTACATCAAAAGGCAACTCGATATCCTGAATAGAAATACTGACTTCGCTAAGAATGCTAAATATGCCAGCAATATACTCAAACTTAGTCATGGCTCTATTATTTCAGATTTTTTTCTTCCGCAATGGTAAGGAAATGTTGATGATTATAGTCCGTACGAACGCAAAATGTCGTGAAAAACTAAAAGTTTATACGTAGCTCAACTGCGAATACGTTTTTTACAGCCGATGCGTGATGTAGTAAAAAGGGGAAGAAAAACTTCTGACTGCGCGGCTTCATTGTTTACTCGGCTACTGAGTGACGTCCAATCATTCTCCGTATACAATACAAATGAATTCACTTAATCTAAGCCATACACTTGAAAATACGCAACATATCTTTGAATATCCGAATCAATAGTGCTTTCTAGTAAGTCATGGCAGCAAAGAAGTTCTTACATTGAGTCTTCATCTTCACCACAACGAGCATGGTGTGTGAGGGGTTAGCGTTCTGGCCTCGCATTTGGGACGACGCCGGTTCGAATCCCCATCCGGGCAACCAGATTTGGGTTTTCCATGGTTTCCCGAAATCACTCCAGACGAATGCCTGGATGCACCCTCCAAAAAAAAAAAAAAAAAAAAAAAAAAAAAAAAACCCATAGCTGAATTCCTTCCTGTTTCTTGTCCCCTCTTCCATCCTGTCTCTAGTGACATCAACGTCGACAAGGCGAAAGCCATAAGTAAAAAAAAAAAATTCTTCTTCACACTTATCAAAATACGATCTATAAGGTTGAATACCGAAGCATACTTTTCACTATCAGTAATCGTATCGACAAATGTCCTATGAATGGGGGCATCCGAAAATGGAAAAACTCTCTAGCTATTTAGTGATTCCTTTAATCAAAATTTTTCGTTCAGTACTTGAGATATAAAGCTTCAAAACCCGTCAGCAACAATTTTAGCTGCCTAGATGACTGAAAAATAAATCAGTTGCTTTATTTTTCATGATCTTCATTTGATGTGACTAAATTTCAGTCTTCAATTTGAAAGTCACAAAGACAAGCCGTTTATCATAAAATTTTCTATTCATATTCGGAGTTTTTAATTTTTTAGCGTCACTGGACAATATTTCAAAACATATCACGCAAAAAATACTGTGGTGATAGTATAGTGCCATTTGTTAGAATGAAGCCTAGCTAAACAAAGTTTCCTTTTTGTTTGGATTGCACATATCTAAGCATCAAAATATATCTTTTTTTCTCTTTTTTACGATGCACTGGTAATTGATTCTTCAGTTACACTGTAGTGGCTAAATCATTCTAGTACAATTTTTTACGGACCTGCAGGAAATTCACGGGAAGCAGCGACTGAAGAACAAAGTCGCTCTAGTCAACAGTTTCAGGGGCAGAAACTCCCCGCAACACAGATATGCTCGCGTGAATGTTTATCTCTGTGGAGTCAGGAAGGTTACGTGAGGTGAATTTTCGGAAATATGCAACCCCCCCTCCCCCGCCCGTGGTAAGATTTGGTGAGATTTGGTGAGATTCTCAAGGTTGTTTAGGGTCCCCCTCCCCCTTTTCTAGGGATCGACGTCGTTCGTAATCCCTTCTTTTTTAAGCTCTGTTGTTCTTAAAAGGATGGCGTGAGATTTCTGTCAAAACATCTCCCCCCCCCTTTTCTCTTCACGTAATTAATGGACGACCCCTAACCAATTTTCACCAGTTACATTCTGGTTAACAGTTCCAGGGGTGGATACTTCCCGCAGCACAGCACTGCTCGTTTACCAGCTTCCGCAACTCTTGTTCTAGTCAAACGGACATTCTGACGAAAGACTATATTAAATAATGTTTAGAGTTATTATGAATTTGGTTCTATGTTATTGTGATATGGTTTCAAGTTAATACTCAACATTGTAACTACAGTAATTCAAGAAGTCGCCAGTCACGTCGATGCTTCATGCAGATTTCATGGTGTGAACATAAAAATCAGAGTTTTGAGCTCTTATAAATATATACGAAAGAACAAGCGAATAACTTAAACCTGTATATCCAAGCAAATTGTATAAATACTTCGCGGAGCGCTATACCTTACCGCATTTCGAAATTCAATCGCTTACTTGCATCCATCTTGCGACTCAATTGAGCATAAATATTATTAAGTAAGATACTACCGCTTAATGTTGTGGTTTAATGTAATAAATAATTCATACTAATTTTTTTATTTATTTCTTGTCGAAAACGCTGCTTTTACAAATTGTTAAAACAGTAATAACAATAACAGAAATAAAATTATATCAATCAACACCAAAGTGTTCATATAACAGATGACCAAAAGTCAGCAACTTGTATGGCATTGTCACTGGCGCGAAGGAGGTCTTGCAGAGTGCAGGTTGATGGGCACTGCTGACAACTGTATAAATGCTGAATGGTCTGTTCTGCCCCACATTCACACGCAGTATTAGGATCTTCAAGATAATGACATCTCGCCAGATTATCTTTGGTCTTGCCCACTCCACTTCTCAGCCGATTTAGCGCTCTCCAGGTCTTCCAGTTGAGGTTGCCACCTGGTGGTAGTGCCTCTGCAGTAGGTACCCATTGATTCACACGAGTCATTCTTGCTCACCACAGATTGAGCCGGGCAACTTATTTCAGATGAAATGGACAAGGGAGGCCAAATTGATAGTGTAGCACTAGATCTTTCAAAGGCGTTTGACAGAGTAAGCCATAAAATAGTAGTAAATAAGGTAAAAACTATTGGAGTTGATGAGAAAGTGATTTGCTGGGTAGAAGAATTTTTAAAAGGTAGAAAACAGAAAGTTAGGGTGGGAAATGCGGTATCACAGGAAGTGGAAATAAAAATGGGAGTGCCGCAGGGTAGCGTATTGGGACCATTGCTATTCATTATTCTAATGAATAATTGTGTTGATTGTTTACTATCTGAAATTAGATTGTTTGCAGATGACATAATGCTGTATAAAAGGATCAAAACGATAGAGGACTGTAAACAGTTGCAGGGTGATCTGGACAGGATATCTAGTTGGGTTGGTAAACATGGGATGAAGTTAAATGCAAAGAAGAGTCAGCTAATTAGATACACAAATAAAAAACAAAAGGTTAATTATGAATATAAGGTGGGGAAAGAATTGCTTGCTGAAGACTTGAAATGTAAATATCTTGGCATTACTTTTGATAACAAGCTTAACTGGGCAGGACACATTGGACAGGTGGTAGGAAAAGGTTTCAAAATTCTGCACTTGTTGGAAAGAGTGATGAGGGGATGCACGAGAGAAGTAAAGGAATTGGGTTACAAAACTTTGGTAAGACCATTGCTCGAATATGGTAGTGTAGTATGGGACCCACATTTTGAGTATCAAATACAGGAGTTGGAGAAGGTGCAAAGAAGGGCTGCTAGATTTGTTTCTAGAAATTATCGCAGAATGCAATCAGTGACAGACATGATAAAGGAGCTGGAATGGGATTCATTGCAAGACAGGAGGAGGATGAGGAGGGTAATGGGAGTGTACAGGGCGTATACTGGCTATGAGGCATGGAAAGATATTGCAGTAGGTATGAAAAGTAGTTTGTGGAAGGCAAGAGATGACCATGACCACAAGCTGGCACTCGATTTCAGGCACAAGGGTGTGGGAAGATTTTCTTTTTAGGTAAGGGTGTCAGGGATTGGAATGAGTTACCAAGGGGAATGATGAATAACCTACCTAAAACGTTAAAAGAATTTAAAGTTAAAATTTGTAGAGGCTAAGTGTAGGTGAGTGTTGGATAGGGGGAAGTTGGGTGTGTAGGGGAATGTGCTCCATTGCAATTAAATTAAAGTAAAAAAAAAAAACTTTCGGCGGTACATCTATAGCAGCTGTCATCCTAAGGAAGCTTTTTCTAGATTTCATCCTTTATCTGGGGAGTTGATGCCGGAATAATGGATGAGCAGCGTTTTGATTAGCCTTGGGTTTTTTTTTTTTGGCATTGCAGCTACTATTGTAGTACTGAAACTAGTATTACGCACTTCATAAATAATTTAAACTGTTTCTGAGCGAGTGAAAACTCAGATACGTAACTGCCCTATACTGTGACATACTTATAGGTGGCCTAGAACTAGCAGTTAACATATGTAACTTTAGATTAATCACATGTGACATTTTAATGGCTATAAAACAAGCGGAGTAACGCGATTGTTGTTCCTGATTACATCCGTCAAGTTTACTGTGTTTGCAAATCACGTGCTGCCTGCTGATTTTATGTGGAGTGAACTGTTTGTATTGGAGTGAGGCCAATCCTATTTAATGTAGAGCCCTTGTGGCTGGACACTAAATACAAAACTGATAAACGGATAAAATTTTATTATTTTCACGACAAACGTACGTCGTACCACAATAAGTCTAATTTTTTTTTTGTATTGAATTAAATTTGTTTTTCAATGTCGAGGTTTGTTAATAATCTCCAATAGAATAGGATACTTTTCGCATTTAAGTTCTATATGGTTTTATAAAAAGAATCAACAAAAGAAAATAATTGATTTCTATACAATATTTTACGCTTTCAGCAGGAGTCATATTAATAAAATATTCCACTTACTATTCTGGGATTCACCCGGCTTTGATCGATATATTACTACCGACGTTTCGGCGCCCAAGCTGGGCCCTTCATCAGGGCTGTTTAGAAGTGAAGTATCACTTGTGACGTTTTTCACACCACTCCGTCGTTTATCTTCTCGCTGAGTGGTGTGAAAAACGTCACAAGTGATACTTCACTTCTAAACAGCCCTGATGAAGGCCTCACGTCGGGCGCCGAAACGTCGGTAGTAATACATCGATCAAAGCAGCGTGAATCCTGAAAAAGTAAGTGAAATATTTGATTGATTTCTATCTTTTATTTTATAAAAGTACTCACATTTGCGTAGAGGTGACATGCAGGAAACAGTGCGTTAAAGAATAGAAACACTCAATGTGGGACGTACAACGTGTCCGTGCGGACGGTGCTGTTAAATTCGGCGTTGAAAGGATATGACAGCAGAAGACGACGCCAATAACACTGCCAACAAAACACCATCGTGCAGAGCCTCTCCTGGGTTCGTGAACATATTGGCTGATTCCTAGATGACTGGAAATATGTTTCGTCGTCAGAGTCATGATTCTGCTTGGTAAGAACTGATTTTAGGATTGGAGTGTGAGGCTACAGACCCATGTCGTCAGGAAGGCGTTGCACAAGCTGGTCGTGATTCCATCCTAGTGTGGGCTGTGTTTGCGTGGCATTCACTGGGATCTCAGGTCTAACTGTGCCGACCATTCAGTGGAAACAGTTTTTATTCCGTTATTTGGAGGCCATTTTCAGCCATTGCCTTTATGTTTCCAAACAACGATGGACTTTTCCAGTGTCAAAATCTTTCACGGTCAGTCGAGGAATATTCCAGCGAATGATTTGGCCACTTAGATCACGAGACTGCACTTCAGTGTATGTCAGTTACCGTCATAACGATAGTGGTAACGCAGTAACAATTTCATGTTTCTAGGTTAGGTCCTGTCTTTTTCCCTGGGAGTGATTTCTCAAAGTTTGATTTGGTTCTGCTCATATCCTTCTAATTAGTCATTCAGTTTTGATTTTTACCTTTAATTGCATTATTTTTTTCTTTTTAATCCTTCCGCTGTCTGGTGGAATCCTCTACATATTTTACTTAATGTGTTATAGTCTGGAGTTTTATAATTTCTGTTGTCACAAACACTTTTTCTAAACTAACGCAAAGCTTAAAGCGACAAAACTGCTCCATGCGTGTAGGATTTTTGTTACCGACTTCAAATACAGCGTAATGTTAAAAGTGGGTTAACAGGCGGCGGGGACATAGTTTACCTCATGCAGCGCCTGCGTGGACGATATGCAACCCGCCGTGCAGTACAGTGGCCATGGTATCGTGAGCTTCAGGGGTTACCAGCGGCAGAGATTATTTAATTCCTGTACATACTATATTTTTGTATCCATTACCGTAAGCGACAAACAAAAAATTGAAATTCATCGCATTATGAAATAGAATATTGCATACAAAAAGATATTGTAAATTGTCAATACGTTCACATTAATAAACTCTCTTTGCTATTTTGTGTATAAAACTCGTGTAGTATTTAACAGCCCAACGATATATATATTTAAAAAGGGTTATGGGAAGGTTGAATTTTTGGAAGACCATACCAGTTTACTATTATTTTTAAAATTTAGTAGATGAATGTTGCAAGTGACCATACCAGTTTAATATTATTATTAAAATTTAGTAGATGAATGTTGCAAGTGACCATACCAGTTTACTATTATTTTTAAGATTTAGTAGATGAATGTTGCAAATGACCATACCAGTTTACTATTATTTTTAAAATTTAGTAGATGAATGTTGCAAGTGACCATACCACTTAACTATTATTTTTAAAATTTAGTAGATGAATGTTGCAAGTGACCATACCAGTTTATTATTTTTTTTAAAATTTAGTAGATGAATGTTGCAAGTGACCATACCAGTTTACTATTATTTTTAAAATTTAGTAGATGAATGTTGCAAGTGCCCTGAAATCCTAACACCAAGAATTGTTGTTTTGTTGAAGAGTAGTTTTGAAAGCGATTGATGGCCTCGTAGAGAAAGCTCAAATCTTCTTCTATAATATGTTACATTTTGTTCTATGCATCAAATAATCATTGAGACATTGAAGTAATTACTGTAATCCCTCATATTATCGTGAAATCCAGTGATAATACATCATTTACGAACAATTTTATTGTACAGAACCATTAAACTGATGGCAAGAAACCGACGTTCTAAGAGGCATATAAAACTGATAATTTGACGGGTCAACAACGTAGCTGGAAATTTTTAAACGTGAAATGTAGGCAAAACACATTTTTTTATACGATTTGATCGAGTCTATTGCTGATAGGTATTGTTATGGCTGGTATTCCGGTACCCCCGGTCCGACGAACCCTGATTTCGCTTTCCGTGGTTGGCAGTATACTTAAAAAAAAAGCAGAATTCATTCCCATTCATTGCCCATTCCACCTTAAAATTATGTTCTAGCTGTAATGGTCAAGTTGTAAAGCCCTAGTAAAAAATAACTATGCGGATTATGACTGTTAATCGCAATGGACCACAGCAGAAAACCATAACTACGATTGATCCGATTATTTTTGTCAAAGTTTCCACTTTTATTAGATTCAGTTCGATAAATGTATACAACACCTGTTTGATGGCGTCGTTCAGAAACAGTTTATAACAACACGTTGTCAAATAAGATTTTTTAATGTAAGTATAATGATCGACATAGAGAAATCAAATCTAGTAGCATATTTGTGAAACTTCATACTTATGTTTAGTTTATGAAAATGTATTTGAGTTAGCCGTTCAGGCGAGCAGGTGAGGAATCTGAGGAGTATGGCTGTGAAGTCTGTGCCAGGTCAGCGGACTTGCGGTGCGGTGCGGTCCAGGTGGAAGACAGGAGACTGGAGATAGCGGACAATGGCTCTGAGAGATTGCGGCCGTATTCAGAGCGCCGCCATTGTCATCAGCCTCGACGGACGGCTGTCTTCATCTCGCTCATAACTTCCACATCCTCTTCGGCACCTCTTCAAGATGTTATCACCAGTATGGTATCAAACACGTTGCTACTAGTTGTGACTTTCATACGAATTTAAAATGTAAGTAATAGGTATACTAATTTTTAAAACGATAATTAATCCACTCCATTTCTTAGGATTTCATAGCCAAAATGGCAAAAAAGCGACCCTTACAGTTCCTCCATGGCCATGTCATAGACTCATTTGCACCGATTGCGATGAACTTTCACACGAAAACGCAGACAAGTAACACCTACGATCATGTTTAGTGTTGTTTTTACTTAGTTACGTTCTTAGATAAAAATATGCTCCAAAATTTACTGCAAATGTGTCCCCAGCTTATATTTTACCAGCCACACGACTTTAAAACCTGAAACAATTAAGCTGATGGTACTACAATAAAAACTTTAAAAGAGGTTTGTTTTGGATAGGATACTGTGATAAGTTATTTTTATTAGATTTATTGTCATCAAACAGCATTGTACTTCGCATCCCATCTAGTGACGCAACCTTGTATAGGAATTGGAAAATTCAGTCTATGTTGTTTTGCGACATTTCTATTATTAACTAACTTTTCCATGGCGTTGCGAAGTCAATACATCCTTTTATTTGTTTACTAGCTGGTACCCACGACTTCGTTCGTGTTTGTAAGGAATTTGGATTGAAAAAGAAAAAAAAAAACAGGTCGACCACTTTCAACCCCTATATGTCCCACATCCCCATAGCTACCGACATCTAACAACTATAGTGCAGGATGGGAGACGCGATGCTATTACCACACACAAATGCCAGTCATCAGCACTATGTAGTTCAGGCAGCAAAGTAAAATTTACGGACACACATGTCTTTGGACGAAATACGAAAATATCCTTGATCGACCACTTTCAACCACCATATCTCCCACACTCCCAAAGTTACCGAAATTCGGCCAACGTTGTGATCGATGGGTGACTGTGTGTTACTACCACACACTAAGACCAGTGATCTGGGCTTCATAGTTTTGGCTGAATAGTGGTACACCAAGACACATCCTTCTTTGGCAGAAATATGAAATTGCCGCAGGTCGATCAGTTTCAACCCCCATATCTCCCACACCCCCATAGCTACCGACATCTAACAACCATAGTGCACGTCAGGAGACACGATTCTACTACAACAGACAAACACCAATGGTCTATGCTATGTAGTTGTGGCTAGAAAGTGAAGTATAAGGAGACACAAATTTTTGGTCGAAATATGAAAACGCTCTCCATTGACCAACTTTAATCATCATATCTCCCACATCCCCACAGCTATCGGCATTCGGCCAACGTTGTGCACGACAGGAAACTCCATGCTACTTCCACACACAAACACCAGATCTGTGCTAGGTAGTGGTGGCTGAAAAGTGAAATATAGGAAAACACACGTCTATTTATATACATATATATATATGTATATAAATATATACATATTCTGGGTTAAAACCAAGAATGACAAACGATAGCCGCCTCGCTGCTGTTTAAAACAAACCATTATCTTTTAAAACTTCATCCATTACGTTTGCCTTTTGTTTTTCTCGTAGTAGCAAAGTATAAACGTTTTTTATATAGTATTTTTACATACCTTACCGTATGTAAATTAAATCCCAAAACTTCGTTAGAACATAATTTTTGATGTATCTGTTGTATTGGCGTGTGATATGTATTCTAAGGGATTACATTTCGGAAAACTGAACAACTAAGTAAACCAAAGTTTTGTAGTTAAAAGTCAATATTAACGGAATCCAAAGGATGGAGTAGAGTGATCTTTGGTGAGTATCTCGTAAAGGAACGTTAATCTGAGATGCAATGTGATGTGTGGTGCCTATCTGTTCTACACGAATGAATTATCATTTCTCGCTTAAAAAATCTGAAAAAATTCAGATAATGGCACTTAGTAAGGAAACGAAGATTATTTTGGTCAGATACGATAATAATTTTCTTTATCTTTTCTTAGCAAATAACTAAATTTTGAGGTTCGTACTATAATAGGCCTTGTACTAGGCAGTACGGTTTATTTGGTTAAATCGCTGGTAGGTGGGTGAATTAACCTTGAAAATCCAGAATCCTTGCTCCAAGTCCTATTCCGCCCAGGAAATTCTACGTTCACTTACTCTGATTTTCATTTCTAGCAATGCTTTATGCTGATCATGTGAAGCTTGCTTAGAGGATTCGTAGTTCGCAGTACCGTGTCATCCAACACCAGCGTGTGTGAATGTTGGTTTTAAAGTGGAAGTGATCTCGCTAAACTAACCGCTTCACCCCAAAATCATATTGATATAACTTGAGGATTGGCCTTTTCGGTGACTCATCTTCACATCAAACTAGAAGACTTAATTGTGGATATCTGTCCACTTGCAACTTAAATCAAGAACCAAAGTTTAATCGCTACACTAGTTTTATATATGAGGAATCGCAGTCATTTTTATGACAGTGGATTTTCATTCAGCCAAACATTTGGCAACTATTCTTCATTTTCCATATGCCTCTTCGATGCTAGAGAATGATACAGTAACTTAACGGAAAGGTGCGTTGAGGTTGAACTAAAACAGTTGTTAACGATTCACTATAAGCCACCGCAGGATCTATCAGGCAAATAATAGCGAGGCGATAACTGTGTGGTAATTGGGGTGATCTGTGGCACTCACCTCAGGAACTAAAAGTTTCGCAAATAGAATAAGGGAATATAATACAAAGAACACACGGCTCAATGTCCAGTCATGTAGATTTGGGTTTTCCATGGTTCCCCAAATCACTCAAGGCAAATACCGGGATGCTTCCTTCAAAAGGCCATGGCCGAATTTCTTCCCATTCCTTGCCCCCCATCTTTCCCGTCTCTAAAGACCTCGCTGTTAAGAGACGTTAAGCAGTTTAAAAAAATGGTACGCTTATACCTAACACCCTGCGTTAAAGGTATGTGACGATGAAATGATAACCGAAGTTATGAGTGAGCTACTGGTGCAGTTAAAAGTCTATTTGAGGATTAGAATATAAACTAGGCAGACTTAGTGATAAGGGACCGTGCACAAACTACGTTGCTCGGTCCAGGGGGGGGGAGGGGTTGGCTGGGTGGCTACGCTGGGCTACGTGGGGGGGGGGGGGGGGTCCAAACCAGGCCACGTAGCTTTTCTTTCATAAAATTTTTAACAGTTAATATGAGGAATAGAACTCACAACAGCATGTGAATATTTATTTCCCTCAGTTAATTATCTCCGTGTGTAATTTACAATAGTCTGACAAGAGAAAACAGCACAAAATGTCTTCTGGAATAAAAGGGGAAAAAGCCACGTGCTACGTGGGGGGGAGGGGGGATTCTCAGGAGGCCAAAATGGAGCTACGTGGTTTATGCACGCTCCCTAACGTTCTGTCCTTTGCTAATTTGCTTCAAACTGGTTGTCCCTGGTCATTCGATGCCTCTAATGAAACTGAACAATTGAAGAAATTGCACGTTATTTCAGACACACATATTCTGAGCAGTCACACCATCTCAATAAATAAACCCTATGTTCCATTTGTTCACATTTATTCATGTGAAATGAATTCCAAGTATTTCCACCTTATGGTGATCAATACTGTGTTCAATAACAAAACTAGGAAGATTAATTGTGTGCTGTATGAAACGAATACCACGTGACATTAATCTACTTAACTGATTTTTAGTTAGTATGTAAGAGAAGCAAAAGAAAAAGTTTACTGTCTAATAAAAGAGCAACCGAAGATTTGTTGACGGAACTGAATTTTAGTTCATAATGATGAAGATGTAAAGAAATTAACTAATTGCGTAAAAAAGTTACAAGATAAATTTTAGGAAAACTAAAACGAACTCAAAACAACCGTTATTAAGTGCAGCAGAAGTCAGGATTTAAACGTCAAATTAAAAGAGATGCTCTCAAACCAGACTGATATCGACAGAAAGAGGGAACTTTTTGTATCTAATATTGACGAAGCACTCAGAAACAACTTTATAAAATATGTAATGGAGCACGGCAACTTATGGTAGTGGAGATCAGACATTCCGGAAGCAATAAGAAATAAGAAAGTGAAGTGGCTGAAAGGATATTGAAAATTAATTGAACCGATAAAGAACGATATGAAAAAAAGTTCGATCACCAAAGGTGAAATAATTTCGTGAGAAGAAAGCGCTTGACGTCCTGCTAATTTGGTAACTCACAGTAACTTGTCGGTTGTTGAACCATGTAATCGACAACTCAAGTTTTAGTGATGTTTGGTTCCCATATGCGGTTCATTTCGAAAGGCAAATATTGAAGCGGGGATTTAATGCCTTTTAAAAAATACAAATATTTCTTTTTTTAACGCCATTACCATTTCCTAGTGTAAATAAAGTGTTATAGTTGCCACATTTTGATTAAATAAATCAATTAATTCAACATTTATTAATGCACTTGTCTAATTTTAGCCGCAACTCATTTACGCCAATACTTGTGCATTGTTCACATGCTTTACATGATTTAATTTTGAACACTCGTAGTTTCCAAAAAAATGCAAACACTATCGTGCGATTAATAACTAAGTAATAGTAGCTTGCATTGGAAACTGAATTTTTGCGGAGGAAACTCCGCAATCACCCTGCCCGGGTCTGGTAGGTGAGACAGCCGTCCCCTAGCACAAAATCATAGAGTGACGCATTTTCATGTTAGGTGGTGACTTCGCCCCAACGCCGCGCCTGCCGATTATGGTGTCATACAGTCATGATTAAATTTACTACAAATATTTTATGATGAAATGAACTTTAAATTTAGAGCATTTTAAATCAAACCAAGACAAAGTAGCCTCAAAACAAAAAAGTTAACTTATTTTTCTCACAACATATAAAGTATATCAAATGTGTTTTTAGTATTTTTCGTTTAAACATAGGGAATGAAGATTTTGGACTGAATATAAATCAAAGCAAGAAAAAATGATAAAATGTAGCAGAAATGATACCAATCACAGTAGATTAAATATAAAAATAGGATCGTATGCAATAGGAAAAGTAAGCGAATTCTGTTACTTGGGAAGTAAAATTACAACCGATGGCCGAAACAGGAATTATGTTAAAAGCAAAACAACACTAACAAAAACAGCCTTCATGAAAAGGAGAAACCTTTTAGTTTCAAATATTGATGTAGGAATTAGAAAGAACTTTTTAAAACTCTATGTGTGGAACACGGCACTTATGGTAGCGAAGCAGGACTTTAGGAATAGAAATAAAGAAAACTGAAACATTTGAAATGTGGTGCTACAGAAGAATGCTGAAAATTAAGTGGACTGACAAAGTAAGAAATGAACGAGTTTTGTAAATGATGGGTGAGGAAAGAAGTTTATGGAAGAAGCTTACAGAAAGAAGAGACAGAGCTAATAGGTCATATTTTGAGACATGCGGATTGGTTAATTTGCTGGTGGAGGGAACAGTCGACGGTAAGAACTGTAGAGGAAGACAGGGATTACAATATATGAAGCAGATAATTGAGGATGTGGTTTGTAAGGGGTATGTAGAGATGAAGAGGTTAGCACAGTATAGGAAGGGATGGAGGATTGCATCAAGCCAGTCGAAATAGTGATGACAGCAAGAAAACAACAAAAAAAAACAAAAATGTAAGGAACAAATTTCAAGTTTATAGGTGATACTGCTTGATACCCCCAGTAACAAAAATGGTCATTTTTGACTATCAATCATGATTTTTTTTTCGTTGTTTTTCAATAAAAATATGTTAGTCTTGCAATTGGCGAAGTAATTTTGGTTACAACATTCACTGGAGTAAAAAAAAATATTATTTTCTCCTCTTTATTACTACGTAAACCCTGTAGAATACCATTTTACAAAATTTTAGCTACGATACTCGGTTTTGGATCAATGAAACAAATATCACATGCAATCTTGAAGTTCTAGACTTACTTGGTTTAGAAGCTAGAGATGGACAGTGGAGCTAAAGCGTTCCCCTTTAGGTAAGGAACACAAGAAGAAGGAATAGGAAACCTCGAAACTCAAACTCATTAACATTTTCACTTTTGGGTAAGGCAGTTAGGGATTAAACTAAATTAATGCAGGAGATGCTCAACATTGCTCACCACGCGGTAAAAGAAGGGATATGGTGGTGGTGGGGCGTTGTTTTGCAGGGCCGGTGAGGTTTGGGCGTAATGAGGTCCCGGGGCAATGTGACGTGCTGATGCGATGACGCGCTCGCCTGCGCGGGGGTGGTTTTTAATTAAGTGTGCCGGACACTGTACCCCGCCGTGAGAGACAGTTACAACAAGTGCTCTCTGCCTCACATGCCGTAATAGCTATCACCTCGCCTAATAGCTACCAAAAATAGCAATATTGGCTTGCAACTAGGTTTCTTCCTGTCAGAATATCGACCAATTACTGCGTAGCATCATCAAAACAGTAGCAGAGGAGTTTAGATAGAGCATTAACAAAGAAAAAGGTCATAGACTGGCGCAGAAACGAAAGCAGTAACTACGTCGTAAATATAAACACAGGAACAGACCAAATGAAAGGTTTAAACACATATCTGATTGCCGAAGTAAAAATGATAGTAAAAAAAAAATAATAGTAACAACATAAGGATCGCTGTTCTAAAGAGGATACACCATTTTTTGTTTGTTAGTTTGTTTGTTTACATCTACATCTACATCTATACTCTGCAAATCACAAATACTGTGGGTGGCAGAGGGTGCTAAGCACCAATCCTAATTCTGCGTATTCCAATCCCGAACAGATCGAGGAAAGAAGGAATACATAAATAATCTTATCCCTCCTGTCATTGCGACCTAAATAGGTTGGCGGAAGAAGTATTTCCTTGCACTCGTAACTTAAAGATTTTCGCATATTCTCCAGCAAATTCAAACGAAAACGACGTCGTCTGTCCACCAAACAATCCCAGCCCAACCCACGAATCAGCTCTGTGACACTTACGTAAGGACTGTAACTAGCAGTCACGAATTGAGCGGCCCTTCTCTGTACTTTCTCTAATGTGTCAATCAATCCCTTGCGATACGGATCCCAAATTGCACAACGGTATTCCAAATGCGGACGAACTAGTGTTTTGTACGCTATTTCCTTTGTGTGAGCATTACAACTTCTCAAAATACGACCTATAAAACCTAGTTTAGAATTAGCTTTGCCTATGACAGAAGTTATGTGCAAGTCCCATTTCATGTTGCTTTGTACTGTTACGCCTAGATACTTCAGGGAATCCACAGTGTCAACAACTGAATTGTTAACTTTGTACTCCTGAGCAAGCGGGGTCTTTTTATTACTTATGTGCATTGCCTTGCACTTTTTACAGTTACGTGTATGCTGCCATTCACTGCACCATTCCGAAATAACATCCAGATCACCCTGAATTTCTAAGCAATCGTCGGAGCACCTCACTTCCCTATAAATAAGTGTATCATCAGCAAAAAATTGCATCCTGCAATTAACGTTGTCACCGAGCTCGTTTATAAAAATTAAGAAAAGAAGTGGTCCTATTACAGTTCCTTGAGGAACGCCCGAAGTAACATCTAGTTTAGAAGAGGCTTCCCCGTCTACAACGACATACTGTGACCGACCAATTAGAAAATCGCGTATCCATTCGCCAATCTGATCAGATATACCGTACGCTCGGATCTTCGCTAAGGATTTTGGGAATACCAGAAGAAACGAAAGATGCAACCTTCATGTAGCGCCATAGAAGAATGTTGAAAATTAAGTAACAAAATCCGTCTTGGTATGAAAAGATGAGGTAACAAGTTTGTGGATAAGGCTAACAAAAAAAAATCCACAATAGACATTTCGAACATTAGGTAATACATCCAGCTATTTGTGTTTTTATTAATCCTTTCAGTCCACAATCAACTATAGACAACACAGCAATTAAAATCAGCTATATGTGTGTGAATCATTCACGATATTCAACTTAAGGAATAGGAAGGAAAAGGAATATTGAGGCTTTTGAAGTAAGTTTTTATAACTGGATTTTGAATTTTTTACGAGGAATGAAGTAAGAATTGAACATACACTGATTAGCAGAGCATTATTATCACCTGCCTAATAGCCGGTATGTCCATCGTTAGGAGTGTTCGGTGCACTGTGTATTCAAATACACTTGTAACCTGACCAGCACTAAAGTTTGATGTTAGTTCCGCCACAGTTCGCCACGTGTCCTGTTTTACCAGTCTTCCCAGCCTACGACGTCTGACATATGTAATGAGGGGGGGCCGCCCAACCCCTCGACGTTTGGACGTGGTTCCACTTTGGTTTCGCCGCTTGTTGAAGACACTCACCAAAGCACTCCTCGAACACCAGACAAGTAGTGCACTTTCCAAAATGCTCGTGCCGAGCATCCGTGCCATCACAATCTGCCCTAGGTCGAACCCGCCTTCTCCGTTCTAAATACGGATACTACATGCACAGTGCGTGTGTCTGACTAGCAGTCATTTCTCGTCAGTTGACGCTGCTATCGCCTTGATGGGTTTTAGTTAGGTCTGGCTGGTCAGTGTTTTCTGGGATAAATAACTGTACAACTGAGTTTGAGAATGAATTTAACAAAAGGAGAAATAGAAGCCGGGGGGAGTGATAGACGACGCATCCGCAATTAATATTATGCCGCGTCACCACCCCGGGAGCATCGAAAAAAATTCGTTAAAATGTGGAGCAGTTGAAGGAAAGAACTCAGAGAAGGAAACAGTTTGGTTATTTGAAGCAAACAACTTCGAAGTTAGATTGTAATGTTTACATGGAAATGTAGGGATCAGCATAGGACAGGAACAGATCGAAATCTAAAATAAAGCGGTAGAGGGACTGATGACAGGAAAAAATAAATGGAAATCAAACAATCAAGTAAGTGGATAAAAGATCCTACGTTAAAAATAGATTCGTTAAAAATCGGAATGCTATAACTTTGTTTTTGTGTTGTCCTTCCAGAAAATTAATGAACCACATGAAAAAAATTAGCAAAATACTTTAGACTAAACGAAGATCAAAGGGAGTTTCACTACAATCTCCAGAAATGATAAATATAAGTAAAAATTCAAACATAAAAATTAATATAATATTAAGATATAGTTTGCTGTTTAGTAAGAAAAATTATAAACATGGTCAGTATAAAAAGTAGATTAACAAAAAATTAGGGAAGTTTTTAATTATTAACCGTTGACATAAGCCTCCAGAAGAGAAATTGATAGAACTCAGATTCTGGCATCAGCAAAATCGAGAAGTTATCACGAACATATTGATACAGAGCAACAAATAATTAAATACCGGTGCTCCGTTTTCGGATAACAGATCACCGCTGTTAGTATAAAGCTTTGAGACCGCCTCTGTAAATTCTGAGCGACCGGATATAACAAAGGTGTGCTATTTTCCGGCGATGTTAGTACATGCAAGTTTTGCGAAATCTACTGTGCAATGTTTTTTTTCTTGACTAAGGAAGAATAAACCTATCATCGAATAAATACACTGGAGAGATGTAAATAAATCCATATTTTCCTGCAAATGTACATATGATGTGTATGGTATGATTGTTGACTTGAATGGCTTCATGTAAACCCCTTTGTAATAAATCAGAAAATTAACGACGCATAAACGATATCTGTGTTGTTGAAGTTGTATTTTTTTTAACTGCTTTACGTGTCTCAACAGCGAGGTCTTTAGAGACGGGAAAGGATGGGGGCAGGGAATGGGAAGGAATTCGGCCACGGCCTTTTTAAGGAAGCATCCCGGCATTTGCCTGGAGTGATTTGGGAAACCATGGAAAACCCAAATCTGGATTGCCGGACGGGGATTCGAACCGCCGTCCTCCCGAATGCGAGGCCAGAACGCTAACCGTTACACCACCACGCTCGATTTGTTGAAGTGTGTTGTACGGTCGGAGGTAGGCTCGTCTGCAATAGTAACACATTGTTATAACGATGTCTTTGTTTCTGTCAGGTAAGAAATGGTTTGTGTGTTCGGCCCATTCTTGTTTTAACAAGAAACTGCAAGACAGAAAGAAATGTGATGTGTGTGGTTTGTTTTGAAGGAATATATGAGTAATTGAAGTTGTACCACTTCTCAGAATACCTTGAACTAACATACAATTTCGTAACAGAAATGGAAATACTGTGAATTTTGGTAAATATCATGGAACCGACGGGCAGTTTGATGGATATGATGTAAAGCTTGTGTCTCAGGCGAAGTTAATGTCCAATAAAGGTTCAAAATGGTGCAAATAAAGAAGAAGGAAGAAGTACCGTATATCTTTATATGTGTGCGCGTATGAAGCTGCTGTCTGTTCTATCTCACGAATTTTATTTTTGTTTTTAGTACATTTTTGTAAGTTTTTAGCTGTCGTTTGCTACCGGCTATATGCAGGATCGCGAGCCAGATGTAATGGTCAGTCAGTAATTCTTTAATATAAAAAAACTCACGTATCCCAGCGCAGAAGTTGTTTGCCGTCGAAAGCCGCAAAAAGAAAATTTGCAAAAATTAAGGGGGTGGATAGGGGGAGAGGGTTTCAGTTTTTTTAAACCAAAAGTTGACAGTATTTTTCTGCTTATTTTGACTATATATGTCCAAAGTTTCATCGAGATCGAATAAAAAATGTGGATTTGTATAAAAATTAAGTGGTGAGTGGGGGTAGAAGGGGTGGTTTCTCAATGAAATTCATATGGGACCACTTTGGAGGTATACCCTAGCCATTAAAAAATTTCATTGAAATCGGTTCAAAATTGGCGAAGATATCGCTGAACATACATACAAAAAAAAAAAAAAAATGCAGACGAATTGAGAACCTCCTTTTTTTGAAGTCGGTTAAAAAGAATGCCATATGGGAGATCGTGTTAAAGCGCTATTGTACTGGACTAGAGAAATTATAGCGCTTGGCGTTCTGATAACGGTTTTAAGTAATTTTGGGCAACCATCTAGGCACTTAGCATATATTTATGTGGCTGCAAATATATCATAGAAAATAGAACAATTTACGAATATCTTGTACAATTTTTTTAAATTTTTTTTATTTTTATTTATTTTTTTTTTTTTATTTTTTAAATGGGGAGAGAGTCGCGGTGTGTTCTAGGAACAGATTGAAAACCATGTGACCTTTATGGAGGAACCAATCAATGTTTCGCCTAGAGTGACTTCGGGAGACTGTGTAAAAGCACAGTACACATATATGGACAAGAGATCGAACCTGCGCCCTCTGAAATGCGCGAATAGAATTCTAACAACTCACCCGTCAGTGCTTTCTGATGAAGCAGTTATCTATAGGCAAGTGAAGAATTCTGCTAATTGTTACAAATTCACCGTGGTGCAATAAATTGTAATGAGAAAATTTAAAAAAAAAATGCACGTTTAAACTCATAACAAACAACAATAATACCATGCAATATTGTTGTAGGCCATTTTTCCGCAGTTGCTCGGTAAATTATATGAAAAAATAACGCTAATGCAACTTACTGCAACTTTTGTGTACGACTACAAAGCAACCAACAAAATAGTTGAAAGAATGTTTCCCTGAAGTATTTGGGCGAAGCAGAACAAAAGTGGGATCAGGCACGTACAGTAACTTGGGTAGTAGGTGTGTCTTGTATGGCATATTTATAAAATTTTTGGAGTATACTACAGAAGATACTTTTTTTTTTGCTTGGGCTTTACGCCTCGTCGACGGCGCGGCTATTTGAGGCGGGATGGGATTGGGGCAAGGAACGGGAAGAAATTCGGCCATGACCTTTTTGAAGGAAGCATCCCGGCATTCACCTGGAGTAATTTGGGAAATCCATGGAAAAGCCAAATCTGGACGCTCGGACGGGGATTCGAACCGTCGTCCTCCCGAATGCGAGGCCAGAACGCTAACCGTTACACCACCACTCTCGGTCCTTTTGTTCGTCCTCATCTGTGATACTGTTTCGAATCCGTGTCACTAATGGGTGACATTCAGTATCGAGAAAGTACAGAGAAGTTCCATATTTATTGGGAAATGTGCTAACGTGTACGATTGCGCAGAAATACCTCGCCCGTCATTCCGTATGAGTTCTAACGATAGAAGAATGAGACAAATAAGTTGCCATACCGATGCTTATCTCATATATTGTTCCTAGTACCCTATCATAACGGAATGGAATTCACAGATGGGAGATTAGTTTTGGTACAACTATTCTTTGCCACCCACAACATTGTGAATCACAGATTTATAGTTATTCGCCATCTGATTCGAGTGAAGTTCACGTTGGAATGAGGTACATACTAGCAACTCTCGCCGTTTATTTGGTAACCTCCGCGTTATGAGAGTTATCATCGTAGATTTTCAACTCCGTGCGATTTTTTTCGGGGGGGGGGGGGGGGGGGCGAGGGGGGAGAAGCAGAAATTTTCGCGAAATATTTTTGTTATTAACTTCAGCCGTTGACCTCTACAGCACTGCTATCAAGATCACCAATAGTGGCCAATGTTGTTCTATCGTCAGAAAGTAACTTGAAAAACGCACATTCCCAGATTTTTTTTTTTTTTAAAAAATGAAATGATTAAACTGGAGGCGTTTCATCTCGACTCCCTTCAATGTATGTAATTTTCGTACAGAATGAAAAACCATTTCAGAAAGGAAACTGTCGAAATGGGATACAGCTGCAACGTCGCGTACCACCATGACTCAGATAACAGAAATTTCATTGCGTTATCAGGTGTTCGAGCACGAACAAATCTCATTTTCTACATTCATTTACACGCTGCTAGAGGCGGGAAGCATTGACGCATACACTTGATAACGTCGTGAATGGAATGACGTCACATATGTTGAATTCGTTCAGACAATTCAGCTTCCCGTCTCTCACTTGGATTCAAACTTACAGCTAGTAACAGTAAATACAGGGAATAGGAAAGGAAATGGAGCTCTACAGTAGGTTTATTATTAAGTTATAAAGGCATTTTTGAAATCACAATATAGGAAGTTACATAATAAACTGTTCTGTTAAATTCTAAATTGCGAACACCCTAAGGGATAATCCAGATTCAGATCCTCCCACTTTAAAAGAAGTCCAAGAAATAATCCGTGGTCTTAAAAATAACAAAGCTCCGGGTGAAGATGGTATAATTGCTGAAATGTGGAGATTAGATGGTACGAGTCTTCATATGATTATTGAAAATATATGGATCAAGGAAAAAATCCCTTAAGACTAGAAAGGTGAATCAATTCTCCCACACTAAAGAGGATATAACTGACATTAATTACTACAGAGAATTTCCTTGTTACCAATTACTTACAAAATTCTATCCATGGCATTTCTATGAGACTTGAAACACAAACAGATCATCTTATTGGCGAGTATCAGGCAGGATTTAGAAAAGGCAGGTCATGTGCAGAACAAATTTTAAATCTCAAAACCATCTTACAAATCCGTAAAAAAAAAAAACAACAGTAATCACCTTTGCATTCTTCAGAAAAGCTTATGACTCTATTGACAGACAAACACTTTTCAATATACTAGAAGTATACAGGAAAGCAAGAGGATTAATCAAACAGATATTAACGGATACCATCTCAAGAGTTAGGTTGTTAGGTGAGGTATCTGAACCTTTTAAAATCAGAACAGGACTCCTAGAAGGAGATATTATCACTCCTTTTGTTCAATCTTGTTCTGGACAAAGTAATCAAAGTCTGGGAGAAAGAATAAAATGAATAACCTGGCTTCTCAGAATTAAACTTTGGCTAAGCAATTCTCTCCAACAATAGCTAAGAGGTAATGTACGCCCTTGAAAAATTCAATGAAATTTCAGGTAAATGTCATATGCTAAAATCCACTATATGGAAGAATCTTCGCGGTACGAAGATGGGCAACCCATGAGAACGCGATTTAGTAATATCTCTCAGGTAACTAAATTAAAATATCTAGGAGAAATTATTCAATCTGCAGGAGTAAATCGTGAAGCAAGCAAGGAGTGATTCACTAAATTACAAAAATCCTACAAAATCACCTAGAAAGGATACAACAAAAATTCAAACTCGTAAATGCCAAGTTAAGATACTATAACACTGTAATCAAACCGGAGGCATTATACGCATGGGAAACTTTGATTATTGGGGGTAGATAACTGGTTATAGATATTGAAAAGCAAGAAAGGAAAATTTTAATAAAAATCTTTGGCCCAGTTTGTACTGGAGGGAATTTGGATAAAAAGTAAATCACACTAACTATATCAACATTCGGAAAAAAATTCAGAGTCATTCAGGAGAAGACGAATTAAATTCTACGTCAATATTATCAGAATGAATAACAACAGACTAACCAAAAGAATTATCAACCTGGCTATTTCAATGAAAAAAAACCAAAACAACTGGCTAATTGAAATCTAAAAGGATCTCCAAGAAATTGGAATCACAGATGATATCAAACAGACAGATGCCAGTTTAGTAGAATGATTAATAACCACCAATTTTTCAACAACTAGTATATTAGAAGAAGGAATACCTCAGCTAGAGGATGAAGAGATTTTTGGAACAGAAGAAAAACATATCTCTACTATATAATTTCCTAAGCTCACTCACTCTCCCACCTCGATAGCTAT
The DNA here is from genome assembly GCA_031002005.1 of Vandiemenella viatica. NCBI lineage: Eukaryota > Metazoa > Arthropoda > Insecta > Orthoptera > Morabidae > Vandiemenella > Vandiemenella viatica. The sequence continues at coordinate 27,996,408 of JARYHS010008074.1, read as the reverse complement.
TGGCTGGAGAACGGTGACACGTGTCAGCCTTCGCTCGCAAATCAACGGCAACCAGAGAAGAAATTCTAGGTAATGTTCACAATTTAATAGCTAAGCAACTACTACCAAATTAATTGCCATAACACATTCAATAAGTTTGCTTTTCGTAGCATTTCATAATTAAAAGAATATCGATAAAGTTTACGGCTAAAAAAAACGTGGAACTGCTTTTCGGTAGTATGCTGGTAATAAAAGTAACATAAAAAAGTTTAAAAAACTTAAATTACTCATGGTCTCTGCTGCAACCACGAATGACAATTATCATTCCGGCGTAGGCTAAATTTCAATTTAATTTAAACTTTCGCTAATGTTGTTGCTTTACCAAAGTTTTTTATTACGATTTATTTGTTGTTTACGTATTTTACTGAGCATTTTCGTTAATGGTCTTCTTTCATGTTTGATGTACGTGAGTTATTAGGTTATTTAAAGTGGACATCAGGCTAAATATGTTATCGAATCGAGTATTCTGACAATTCATATCTTTGTAGTTGCTCAACTGTTTAATAATCTGGAATGTGTATTAAGTTCTCTTCCCGTTACATACATTATGACCAAATATTACATTATGAAAAAAAAGTGATGCTTTGGAAGCAAACAGAAATTTTTTCGAATTTTGCAAAGTGAACTTTAAGGCTCAAATACAAGTCAAGTTTGTATTTAAGCAAGTTCTAGTCTACCACCTTTGAAACAATTATACTATAGCGCGATCGTCTCTGTCCGTGTTTAATAAATACTTCTGAGTTCTTCATGCTCAAGAGATTTTATTCGCCCAAGGGGTGAGTAGTGTTATAAAAAACTGTTTTTTTTTCTGGCTTGAAAAAAAAACATGAAAAAAAAACTTCGAAAAAAAACATGTTTTTTTTCTGAAACACGTTTTTTTTCACAACTACTAAATCTCAAATTTGTAAGGCAGTTATCGTTTAAAATGACTGTTTTAGAGTTTATTCTAAGTACTTATCTTAGTTTAAAATCTACTATATTTTTCTGGTTCAGTAGGAAAAAAAATTACGAAAATATTGGCAAAATTGACTGAAATTTTCTTTATGGACGGGGATTTCCCGAAGAGACTAGGTTGCGCCAGAAGGAATCCCCATTGTTTGGATTGATACTTGCTATTTGAAATAGTGCTGCCAACCTTACAAAATTACCTACAGATCTTTTTAAAAAAATTAGGAATTTAAAATTTATCCAGTTTTTTGCCTCTTTTTATTATTTATTGGGCTTTCCTTATATTCGTATACTTGTTAACTCTCAGAGTATAGTGGTACTGACTCATTAAATTGTCAGTAAGGGAGCGTGCTTAAACCACATAGCTCCATTTTGGCCTCCTGTGAACCCCCCCCCCCCCTCCCCCCCGCTCACCTAGCACGTAGCTTTCTTCCGTTTTGATTCCAGAAGACATTTTGTACTGTTTTCTCCTGTCAGACTATTGTAAATTACATACGGATATAATTAACTGAGGGAAATAAATACTCACATGCTTTTGTGAGTTCAGTTCCTCATTTTAACTGTGAAAAATGTTACGAAAGGAAAGTTACGTGGCCTGGCTCGGAACCCCCCCCCCCCCTCTCCCACGTAGCCCAGCGCAGCCTTCCAGCTAACCCCTCCTCCCTCTGGACTGAGCCACGTAGTTTGTGCACGGTCCCTAATTATGAATCGTTTCCTTGCAACCGTTGGTGTAAACAAACGATTGAAAAGAAGTAAAGCTCCTATTTTGTATGATAACAGATTTTAATTCAAACTTAAAAGACTGTAATACACAACTATCGGCGCAGTCTTTATGCACAGTGTGTACTTTGCTCACAATTTAAAATTGCAATCTCAAAATCTTTGCGTGCAATACAAGAACAACCAGTAAAAGAAAATTTAACTATTTCTGAAGTTATGGATCTAGAGGAGACAGAAGAAGAGACAGAAAATTCCGACACCGATCGAACAAGTGTTGGTAGTGCTGATACTAGTGAATGTGGTACTGACATAGAGGATGAACCTATATAGATACACTTATGAATCATTATGTGAGACATTATATGATTCAGTAAGACTTAAAAGACACTTGTAAAATGGAAGTTCCTTAAATAAAACTATAATTTATCAAATATATTGTTTTCTGAAAAAAAAAAATATAGTAAAAAAAACACGGGTGCTAGGTTTTTTTTCATGTTTTTTTTTCACAAAGCTGAAAAAAAAATTTTTTTTTTCAGTTTGCAACACTAGGTGAAACACAGGTCAAGTTCATATTTGGTGGGACCAGGCCAACCTGACAATCTTTGGCACTAAAACCTTGAATTATTCTACACCCGTAACGATTCGCAAAAAACGGTCACGGTCTTACAGTAAGTCTGCTAAATAAGTTCATTCCTGCTCCTCTGTTGGGCATAACGGTGGAAGAAAAGAAGAAACCGTTTCTGCTACTTGGTTGAAGCCAAATATGCAACTCAATGAAATACTCCTAAATACACGTAGGTTGTGGAGCCCTAACCGACTGAACAAGATAGGAACACGTGCCACTGCTGCAGTATTATAAGTAGCTGAGCAGTTAATTATTTTTTTTATGACTGGCGTGTTACTGCTCGCTATCTGCACGCGAAGGGCGCTGTTGAGTCTAGGTCGTGGAAGGGGGAGGACAACTGTCACTGGTGGAACTTGCATGACATCAAAATACGCTCTGTCCATTTCCTTTGGATCAAAGGTCACACAGGAATACTGTACAACGAATCCGTCGATCAGCTGGCGAAACAGAGTATTAATGAAGGGAACTTCTTAGGCATTCAGTTACCTTGGACTGATTTTATACAACTCGTTACCAGGAAGGCAAACAGTAAGGGGAATGAAGACTGGGCCCAGACACAGCTACTAAAAGGGAAACATTATGCAGTAGTCCAACCAACAATACCAAGGACACCATGGTTAAAAAATTCAATATAGCAAGAAGACACATAACAACAATCATTAGAATGAGATTAGGACACGGGTGTTATCCACAACATTTATGCCGCCTCCGAATAATTAACTCCCCGACATGCACTTTTGATCAAGAGACCTCAGATCTTAATCACATCATACTTTCATGTTCGCAATACCAAGCTCAACGTAAGCGACTATACAAACAATTACAACAGCTATCGGTTAGTTTCCCAGCGAACCTAATTACCATTCTACAATCAAAAAATATACAGGTCTACAATGCAATCATCCGCTTCTTGCAAGACACAAACATAAAGATCTAAAGCCCATAAAATGTAATGCATAAGAAATTTGTTACCTCAACGATGTCCTGTAAAGTTACCTTTGTAATGTTGCTTTTATAATGTTATCGCACTATTGCTACAATGTTTTTATTGCAATGTTATTATATTGGTCTTATTACCATCTTCCCATTGTAAAATTGTTATATAACATAGTTTATGTAAACTGTTGTAGTTGCAAAATGGCTAAATGGTCGCAGACCAAAGGCCAATAAATAAAAAAAAAAAAAAAAAAAAAACGGTCTGCTGCCATTGGTTAATTTACGCTGTCATAGTGGTTTTAATGCAGTGCTGTTGGAAGTAGTCCTTCTCCTCAAGCTGTCCGAGAGAGACGGATGCATTCTTAACCTTGGTAATTAACACGTTGTTTCTAATACAAACAGTCAATTATCGTATTTCTCGCTGAAAAGAAATCCTATTCTTCTCTTACCATCTGATATCTTTAACAGGACGTCTCTATACAGTCTACATCTACATCTACATCTACATCTACATCTCTATTCTGCAATTCACAATTACTGTGGGTGGCAGAGGGTGCTAAGCACCAATCCTATTTTAGAGTATTCCAATCCCGAATAGAACGAGGAAAGAAAGAATACATAAATGTATCAGTACGGCATCTTATCTCTCGAATCTTATCCCTTCTGTCATGGCGACCTAAATAGGTTGGCGGAAGAAGTATTTAGTTGCACTCGTAACTTAAGGATTTTCGCATATTCTCCAACAAATTTAAACGAAAACGACGTCGTCTGTCCGCCAAATAATCCCAGCCTAACCCACGTATCAGCTCTGTGACACTTACATAAGGACTGTAACTAGCGGTCACGAATCCAGCGGCTCTCCTCTGTACTTTCTCTAACGTGTCAATCAATCCCTTGCGATACGGATCCCAAATTGCACAACAGTATTCCAAATGCGGACGCACTAGTGTTTTGTACGCTATTTCCTTTGTATGAGCATTGCAGCTTCTCAAAATACGACCTACAAAACGTAGTTTAGAATTAGCTTTGCCTACGACGGAAGTTATGTGAAAGTCCCATTTCATGTTGCTTTGTATTGTTACGCCTAGATACTTCAGGGAATCGACCGTGTCAACAACTGAATTGTTAACTTTGTACTCGTGAGCAAACGGGGTCTTTTTATTACTTATTTGCATTGCCTTGCACTTTTTACAGTTAAGTGTAAGCTGCCATTTACGGCACCATTCCGAAATAACATCCAGATCGCGCTGTATTTCTAAGCAATCGTCCGAGCACCCCACTTCCCTATAAAAAAGTGCATCATCAGCAAAAAATCGCATCCTGCAATTAACGTTGTCACCGAGATCGTTTATAAAAATTAAGAAAAGAAGTGGTCCTATTACACTTCCTTGAGGAACGCCCGAAGTAACATCTAGCTTTGAAGAGGCTTCCCCGTCAACAACGACATACTGCGACCGACCAGTTAGAAAATCGCGTATCCATTCGCAGATCTGATCAGATATACCGTACGCTCGAATCTTCGCCAAAAGGCGGTTATTTGGTACAGAGTCAAAAGCCTTCTGGAAATCCAAGAAAATAGCATCAACTTGTGATCCTGCATCGATAACCTTCATTACGTCATGCGAAAATAGAGCCAGTTGCGTTTCACACGAACGGTTCTTACGAAATCCGTGTTGGTTTGCTGTAAGTAACTCGTTTTCATCCAGAAACTTCATAACGTTAGAGCATATGACATGCTCCAGAATTCTACTGCAGACAGATGTTAGAGATATGGGTCGATAATTCCTAGGATCTCTCCGATCACCTTTCTTGAAAACGGGAATCACCTGCGCTATTTTCCAGTCAGCAGGTACTTTTCTTTCTTATAAAGATTTACGAAATACATCTGATAGAAATGGTTCTATTTCTTTCGCGTATTCCGAAAATAATCTTACTGGAATACCATCAGGACCCGGCGCGTTCCCCCACTTCAGGAGCTTTAATTGCTTTATGATACAGCCTCCTCGTTTGTCATTACTGCGGTAAAAAATTTAAATCAGATACTTTCGAATTCGCATAAAATTCATGAGTAATCGAGTAGATGTACAAGTGTCAGTAATTATTGTTTGTGAATTATTCAGCGACATTCCATAATTTCGTTTGAAGCTCGTCTCACAACTTTGGCATAATATTTTGGGAAATGACGTTACGAACCTGTACCTCAAAGGCTGTAACTTGGAAACTAACAGAGCACTACGTCGAAATTCCATCAAAGCTGCTCCCTCGCTTTGTCCTAGTTTCGTAGATTCCGACATTGCAGTTTTCATGGATATCACAGCAACCATGCAGACTAAAAATGGAGTTACCTCATGAAAAAAGAGGCTTCATACAAGATAACAATATTAATTACGTTTTTCAGTATCTGATCAACGATACCACATTACATGGGGATCGTTTGGAAATATTGAGCTCAGTACGATTACATGATATACAGGGTGTTAAAAAGTGTAAAATATTTTAGGATATGATATTATGCATCAAAATAAGAGAAAAATGTCTAATAAACATACGATCACAAATGCATATTTTCGTAGTTAATAGCAGATCCGCAATGTGATGCCCGCCCAAGCCAATGCATGCCTCAACCATTCGGCGTAAGGAATCTTGCACTCTTTGAAACTGTCTAGGTTGGTCCTGTACGTCTTCAATGCATGCCATTGCGTACAGGACTGCAATTTCTTTGGTATAGACATTTCACTTGATTATATTCATTTGGATGTAGATTTTTCTTTTTTACAAATTTTTCCCCGAATTACACATATCTTTGCAGTAATAAACCATACTTCTGATATGTTTTCAATCTCACTATTTCTTTTTCTCTCTCCCACTTGTCCTCAATCGGATTTTTTAATTTTAGGTAACACATCTGCAGAATTTTATGGCTTCTGTTTCATCATTCAAGTCTATATCCTCTTGTGTTATTTCTACATTTTATACTAGATCTTGCTTTCAATCCTACTTTTCCCTGCGTTGCTGTATAGGTATTTAATATCTGTGGACAGTGCTATTCTCTATTATGACGTACCAAAAAATAATCAGATGCAACAATTTAAAAAAATTGGCAGATCGTGAAACTAGTGAATTTTAACTTAGGCCTATATTTTTATTTTAAGAGATATTTGTCAATGTTTGGTTAACATAAGTAGCACCGAGTGTGGTGGTGTAACGGTTAGCGTTCTGGCCTCGCATTCGGGAGGACGGCGGTTCGAATCCCTTCCGGGCATCCAGATTTGGGTTTTCCATGGTTTCCCAAATCACTCCAGGCAAATGCCGGGATGCTTCCTCTAAAAGGCCATGGCCGAATTCCTTCCCATTCCTTGCCCCCCATCCTTTCCCGTCTTTAAAGACCTCACTGTTAAGAGACGTTAAGCAGTAAAAAAAAATAAAAACATAAGTAGCAAATCACATGTATAATTTATCCAGTAACCGTTAAAACCTTGATTGTTCTTTTCGTTTTTTTTAAGATTAAATTTTACTAGAAAAATAACAACATTATTATGACATAAAAATAGTGCAAAATTGAAGTAAAGACATTTAATATAAACACAGAAATCAAAAAATCTTATGAAGCAAAAGAAATTTTCCACGAATTTCAACATAATTTCCAGCAAAAAGAGAAAAAAATACCAGATTATGAGAGACAAACGTAGCTTTTGAAAGGTTTTTTTTTTTAAATTTATTTTATTGGCCTTTGTTCCTGCCGACCATACAGCCATCTTCTAGTTTTACAATTCTTATATACATTTCAGGCTTGTTATCTTTACTTCCTTTTACAACGTGATGCTAAAGTTACACAATTCTTTGTAAGTTGACACATGTCTGTAGTTGTGATTTACATTTATATGATGTTTAACTATATTTATTAACTAAATGGCTCTTAATTATATTTCCCTAAATATCTATATTAATACCGTTTGAGCTTTTATATATAATAGGAAGTATACTTCCTCTCTTATTGTTATATTTATACAGTTTAAACGATTTTAACAAGGTTGGATCGTACATATTTATTTATATAACTGAGGAGCTTAATTCGGTTAATACAGAATATACACAAGAGTCGTGGTTTAGAATAAACATTGTTTGAATTGGCTTTACCGTGTTTTTCCGCTAATCTTTACTATTATTGTTTGTCTTGTTTTCTTTTGTAATGAATATATTGATGTGAGGCTCTTGCATTGTAAATATCCTTATATTACACACTCATATGAGCTAACCGTCTTTATGGTTGCTTGCTACGTTTTATACATTACTTTGCTTCACTAAGGAAAATAGCAATCGCCTTGTATACATCTTGTCGTTTTGAATTGAGCAGGACAGGTACGGAGACGGGAAGGGGAATTTTAATCTTTACCAGACTTGTGTATAGGTTGTTTTTTTTTTGAGAAGGTGTATGGGGTAAATGTGGCTCAAGATGACGATTGGGCTGGGATCAAATTAAAATGTGTGAGGAGCGTTGCGGAGCGGATGGCTCGATAACAGGTGTCAGCGGAACGGCTGGGACCTGTTGCCATGGCGACGGTCTCGGTAGAGCCCACCAGTTGCCTCAGAGGGGTGCACTGCAACCACTTGCTGCCTGTAACTAACGCTAGCCACACTTTACTTTCAAACAGCCACTACAGGCTCTTAAAGTATTTTTGCCATTAGCTATAAAATGCGGTAACTGCTGTAAAACTTATTTTTATTCACTTTTCGAGTCCGGAACTAGAAGTTTCTGAGCACATTACTGAGCTATGTCAAATGCTTCTGTCTTTTGAGTCTGTATATTGTCGGAGGTACAGATGGCAGGACAATTTGGACAAACCAGCAGGTGGTCCGTAGTTTGTGTGTTTCCGCAGTTGCATTCTACACTGCCTGACAAAAAAGTGAATCACCCAGAAGAAGATGATGAAACAAAATGAAGCTTCACAGTTTTTGAGGATACGTGACGTTATTTCAGTAATTACAAAATCAAGTCAGATTTACAAAGATCTTGGCAGTATGAGCATCACGTAGGAACCTCTCCGGGCTGGATGCATGCACCGATGCGATTGGAAAGGGTGTTATAAAGCCGTTGTATCCTCTCCTGACGCAAGATGGACCACAACTGTTGTAACTGGTCATCTTGATATCTTACTTGGGAACCATCAGACCTGTTCAGAACGGATTTCGATCCCCCGAGGATATGTTGAAGGGTATTTACTCCATATGTCTCTGTTACAATTATTTCTTCAAAATGAGCCTTGGATATCGAGAAATTAACTCGGAAACATATGTGAATATCTTTTAAATATTATAATTTTAATACGTCGTTTAAACGCTTCTGTATGGTGTATGCGGTAAGGCGCTATCTTTCCATTTTGCTAACCCGGGTTCAAATCCCCATACTGCCAAATATTTTTATTTCTTTTTTCATATGCAGTAATCATTGAGCATTGATTTTATTTCATTTAAAATTCATTTACGAATTTTTATTATGCGAAATAACAGACATTATGTTAGTTTCAAATATTTACATGCTACCACCACTGCACGGAAATAAGTATAACTGTGGTAGGGGGGGAAAACCCCGACCTTATGACTGTAATATATTTACTTTACGATATTAATTGTAGAGATACAAGTATAGAAACGATGAACATGAAATATACCTGTTTCATTTAAAAAAAAAAAAAACACATAAACAATAAACAATGAAATAATGAATTTCTAAAAAAAAAGTTGGGACTGTATATTCTGTAATATTTTGTTTTAAAAGTTATTTCGCGTAGTAAAAATTCATAAATGAATTTTAAATGAAATAAAATCAATGCTCAATGATTAATGCATATAGAAAAAAGAAATAAAAATATTTGGCAGTATGGGGATTTGAACCCGGGTTCGCAAAATGGAAAGTAGGCGCCTTACCGCATACACCATACAGAAGCTTTTAAACGACGTATTAAAATTATAATATTTAAAAGATATTCACATATGTTTCCGCGTTATTTTCTCGATATCCAGGGCTCATTTTGAAGAAATAATTGTAACAGAGACATATGGAGTAATACCCTTCAACATATACTCGGGGGATCGAAATCCGTTCTGAACAGGTCTGATGGTCTCCAAGTTAGATACAGGCGCTGGGACGGAGTTCACGTCCACGTTAGTCGCACACATGTTCAATCGAGGACGGCTTCGGGGATCTTGCTGGGCACGGGAGTACCTCAACATCAAGCAGAAAGTTCATAGAGACAGGTGTCGTGTTTAGACAAGCGTTGACACCACGATATTGTCGCATCAGAAGTAGCACATGAGAACGAAGGCTGTTCATGACATCGGGGTTCCCTCAATCACTACCAGCCGCGACTTGAAGTCCTACCAGATGGCTCCCCACACCATGACGCCAGGAGTAAAAGCGCTCTGCCGCTCCAAACATTGGAAGGATGGGATCTCTCCACTGGTCGCCGTCACATTCGCCGAAATGGTCATCTGGAGTGGTGCACAACCGCGATTTATCGCTGAGCATAGTGCGACTCCATTCATCAGCAGTCCATGCTTCCTGTTCACGGCGCCGTTTTTGTTGTGGTGTTAACGGCAACCTTCAGTGGGACTGTAATTCCCTAGTCCGGCTGCTCCTTTAATAGCCCCAGACCAATGGAGCGGGATTCCTCTACTAGTTCTCTAATGGCACGCACAGATGTGGAAGGGTTACGGTGTGCTTGGTGCATAATACGGCTATCCTCCCTTGTGATGGACATACGTTGTCGACCGGTGCTTTGACAACGTTCTCAGACAGTCCGACATCGGGACACTGTCCCATCCAAATGCCCCAAAAATATCGATATTACACAATTCGACTAGCCGGACAAATGGAGACCCACAAACCTTTCAAACTCTTACAGGTACTGATAACGCCGTCTCACACGAGTTCGTGGCATCTCTGTTTCCTTCACACTGATCAATCAACATCCGCCGCGCCGCTGTTCACACCCCTACTTACGAGTTGTGTGGGAAAAGTAATGAGGTTGATTTTTTACTTACCGAAGTTTAATTTCTTTCAAACAACAATATTATCCCCTGCAAATTAATTCCCTTGGGCAGCTATACACCGGCAGAGTCATTGTTTCCACTCTTGGTAACAGCGCTGGAAAGCTTCAACTGGTAGAGGGCTGTTAACTGGTCAATCACAGTTTTTGAATGTTCTCCAGAGTTCTAAATGGTAAAAGGAAAAAGTCACAAGGACTTAAATCAAGTGAATAGGGGGGCTGAGGAACAACAGGAATGCGTTTTAAGGTCAAAAATTCACTGCTGGAAAAAGTTCAGTTGTGAGGTTTTGTGCCAAAAATTTGGTACACATATTTCGCATGTACAAATCGTCTTTCAAAATTTGATGTACGGTGAAAGTGTTTAAACTTAACTTTTACACTCATCATCCTTATTGTTAAACGACGGTCTGTTCTCACAAGAGCTCTCAAAGGCTCAACATTTTCGTCAATTTTTGAAGTTGAAGTTGTCCCTGACAGAGGTTGATCTTCAACGTGTTCTCGGCCTTCCAAAAATGATTTGTGCCAGCGGAAAACTTGTGCTCTTGACAAGCAATGTTCCCCATAGGCCTGTTTCAACTTTTGAAAGGTCACACTCGCGGATTCCCTAAGTTTAACACAGCGTTTCTCTAAATTCCGATGCTCCAATTTCGTACCACACAGCAAAAACACAACTTAACTGGTCGCACTGTCAAAAATAATGAGTTGGCTGAACGGAGTTGAAACTTGGACTGAGCATGTGGAAGGGATGAACAAAACGGTTTAGCACAGCGTTGTCAGATCGATCGCTGTGTTACCAATATCACTACTTTTCTCACACATCTTGTATATACCCTTCCAGGCCTGACAATTAGAGATGGGTCGTTCGCAAGTGAACCAGTTCTTTAGAACAGTTCTTTTGAAAGAGCGAGTGAGCTGTCGCTCTCTAAAAGTGAGCGGTAGCTCTTCTTGGAGACCGATATGACGGTGGTGTGTCCGTCTCGACTTAACTCCCATCGAATGTGCGCCAGGAATAAGTCCGTTTTAGCTTTGCCACTCTAGCCCGACTAATGTTTGTTCTTAGTTCCACGCCGTTCAGTGTTTATGGACTCCGCTCTGAAATAAGAGATCCAGAAGATCGAGAAGAGCTAGTTCGTTCGCGACGTTCTTCGATTCCATCGCTCGGCGCGGAAAGAGCTAGTTCGTTCGCCACGTTCTCCGATTCCAGCGCTCAGCACAGCGCGGAGCAGTGCCACTGGGGAGCTAGTTCTTTGGAATCTGACGTTCCGCTCCGCTTCTCTTTGTGTATTCCGGCTACAAGCGTGCATTGTGGAAGATTATTTTCAAAAGCTGGACAAATTTGCACTGAAAAAAAGAAGTAGGCTGCTGAATGGCAAAATAAGTAAAATTTTATTTGTGAACAGTAACCTTCATTTCATTTAAAGCAAAACGTTCTTTAAAACTGATTGTACTTTGTGTTTGTAAATAAATGAATGTAATATTAACTATGCTCAAAATATCTCTCAAATATTCTCAGCAATCCGAACAACATTTCATTGACGCTTTGAAATGGCCTTTTCTGGGTGAAAGTAATCCGGTAGTATTTAAGAAACCAAAATGTTTCAGAATAAATCCAAAAAGAAGTGAAAATAACCGATGTGGGATTAACCTAAGAAATCAGTCTAAATGTAAATAAAACGAATAGATACTACACTCAAAATGGAGTGCCAGACTTTTGTTTAAACTGAGCTAGTGAACTAGTGAACCGTTGAAAAGAACTAGTTCTTTTCATAGAGTGATCAAATGAGTGCCGCTCTTTTTAGTGAGTAACTTTTCCCACCTCTACTGACAATAACTCCACGAACAACACTTATGCACTCTACTGGCCATTCTACCTATTACAGAGAATTTCTACTCTAATCATTTACGTACCCGCCGATGATGTGTATGTATAATAAATAACATTGATCGTATCTTCTGGGTTATTAATTTTGTTCCTGTCGGCAAGTGTATAATATCTGCATGTATTAAACCCCAGCTTAATAGGTTGATTTTTTCTGGAGCTACACATGACCCAATGTGCTTCAGTGTTCCCAGTAATCTATATGTGTGTATCTTACTGAATCCACATTATTGCAGAAATATTTTTTTTTTTTTATTGTATTACTGAATTTATAGAAATGCGCATATTATTTTCCAGAAATTTAATCTGATAATAATAATAATAATGCCGTGTGGTCGTAGTGACCTGGTGACAGGGTTTGTACTGGCTGCACATTCCACCCCTGTCATAGCCGCCTTAACCTAGCCCAGCAATCCTACCTGGTACAGGGGACCTACAGTTTAACGTGGGACCGAGCGTGGCGGTGTAACGGATAGCGTTCTCGCCTCGCATTCGGGAGGACGGCGGTTCGATCCCCGTCCGGGCATCCAGATTTGGGTTTTCCATGGTTTCCCAAATCACTCCAGGCAAATGCCGGGATGCTTCCTTCAAAAGGCCATGGCCGAATTCCTTCCCATTCCTTGCCCCCATCCTTGCCCCCCATCCTTTCCCGTCTCTAAAGACCTAGATGTTGAGAGACGTAAATACAATAAAAAAAAAAAAAAAAAAAAAGTTTAACGTGGAATCCGAACTACGGAAGGGTTCTGGCGTACTTCACATTACACAGCAAGCTGTGCCAGAGGAGAAGGTCGGGTTAAGTGCCTATGAAAATCCCCTCGGAGACAGGGATTCGAACCTGGGACCTTTCTATCTCCAGTCAGACGCGGTTACCACTGAGCCACTAGACCGTCCATTTAATCTTATTGACACAAGTGACAGTAAATAAACTGAATTTTAGTGGGAATGGCGTTTTCTTTCCTCATGTGTTTCACCTTACATCTAGGTGTCGCCTTTAAAAATTTGTACTGAAAATCTGTCAACAATACCTGTTACAGTTTTTTAATATTTTCTATTTAAGATTTTTTTCAACATATGAGAAATATGTAGCAGTTATACGGTAACCTTTATAGTAATGTTATGGAGCGTGCTTTTGTACATAATGTTGTTCAACTCATATTTCAATGTTATTTGCTTGTGAAGATAAAGGTCATGAAATGAAAGGTTCGAATAAATTTTGTTACTTGGAAGAGTAGCACAACAAAAACAGCCTTCTCCAAAAAGAGAAATGTTTCTATTTCAGACATTGACCACTGAGAATTTGACCTAGAGCTCAGAACGTTATATGGCTGTAACACTTATGTAAGCGGAGAAAAGAAAATTTAAAAAAGAGAAAAGTTGTGATTAAAACCAGAAAACGTTTTTTACTTTGTCGCATATTATTTTATTGCAAATACTGGTTATTCAGTACACTACGGCTTACAGATGTCTGGCTTGGACTGAATCACGAGAGAGGAATAACGGGCACTAACTTGAAACTCATTGATGCTTCACAGCTGCACTTAAAACTTCACGACCAGTACTGTACCGCTTACTACTATCGCTTACGAAAATCATCAACAAAGTCTTGTTGACTACATGTTAGTACTGCCCTATTAGCAGACCCTACATCTCACGTACGCTTAAATTCATTTCAAGATCATGATATAAGAGCAGAAATGATATGATGAGCTTAAAGAAAGCTTATTATGTTTCCTTCACCGTTCCACGTTTTTAGAATGCTTGCCGGTTTTGTTTTGTTCCATCGTTATATTTAATTGTACTACCACATCTAATGATGATGGTATTCCCTATTTTATTTCATTTTCTTCTAATGTGTATAACTTCACATTCAGGAGGACGCAGATTGGAATACCCTCCGACCATCCAGATTTGGGTTTTCCATGGTTTCCCCTAATCACTCCAGGTGAATGCCGGGATGTTTCCATTAAAAAGGCTATGAGCAAATTCCCTCCAGTTCCTTGTCCACAGTCCTTTCCCGACCCTGATGACTTTGATGTCCACATAAATCCGTAAGGAAAAAAAAAAAAAAAAAAAGAGAGAGAGAGAGAAGAAGAAAGGGGAACTGCACCACTTTCGGTACCTGCCAGAAACTGGTACTTACCTGTTAAAATTTATATCAGTTGCTTCGTCAACATGTCCTCTTCACGTTTTGCGACCGAGCGGGGCGGTGTAACGGTTAGCGTTCTCGCCTCGCATTCGGGAGGACGGCGGTTCGAATCCCCGTCCGGGCATCCAGATTTGGGTTTTCCATGGTTTCCCCAAATCACTCCAGGCAAATGCCGGGATGCTTCCTTCAAAAGGACATGGCCGAATTCCTTCCCATTCCTTGCCCCCATCCTTGCCCCCCATCCTTTCCCGTCTCTAAAGACCTCGATGTTAAAAAGAGACGTAAAGCAGTTACAAAAAAAAAAAAAAAAAAAAAAAAAAAAATGTTTTGCGATCATACATTGCGGAAAGTAGCTAGAAATTTAATTAAAAATGCCGAAATATGAAAGGCTTAGCAACTGCTAAATGCATTCAGTACTGCTAAAATAACATAAAAATTATCGGTACAGGGATCATTTCAATCTAAACAGCTTAGTTTTGTCATATAATTCGTGGTTGCGTTGAATTACGGCCTGGACCAAGTGATAAAAATTAAGAAATTTTGGCTATGCGACATCCATCACGCAAATGCGTATTTGTTTACAATGGAAGCAATCGATTATCTCTGGTTGCTCGTTGCTATGTAAGATGGCGGTCATCACCGTATTACAGCTCGGACAAATATTGCGTGTTTGTCAATTTTGTGCGACTTTTTACAAAGGAGTAGAGCTGAAAAGACATGAAAACAATTCAGCAAAGGATTAAATCAACATTTTAAGATACTGTCACTGATTTTTTCAACGTTGGCAGCATGTAACGGCTGTTCGTCATGTCATATTTCGGCATTTTTAATTAAATTCTTGGCAACTTTTCCGCAATGTATGATCGCAAAAACGTGATGAGGACATGTTGACGAAGCGAATTTCAACAGGTTAGTACCAGTTTCTGGCAGGTACCGAAAGTGCAGTTCCCCAAAAAAATAAAAAAATAAAAATAAATAAATAAAAAGTGTATTGGAATAAAACAAGAGCTTTTATGGTACAAACGCCAATACCTTTTTGTTATGCATCCAGTTCATTACATATTACTATCTTTGCTAATAAACTATTTATTTATTTTTCTGTCTATATTTGTAAGATAATTTCATTTTTCAGGAAGAAGATAATTAAGGGGTATCTGCTTCTCCGAATACTTTGCAAATTTAAAATTAACGCACAGCAGAAAACCAATGTTTAAACGTGTGCGTTTGTAACAAACAATTCAAGGAAATGTGACTAAGTATGGAAAATGAAACCATTTTGTAAGTTCAATTGACGTAAAACTGCTATAAGAACAGATTCTGAAAATTCTGAGACTCTAACAAAGAATTACAATAATCTATTACATTTTCATGGATACGGTATTCAGCAGAGGTTTCAGTCGCAGGAGATTTGTAGAGGAGGACGAAGTTTCAGATTATTTTTATGGGAGAAAACATGACGAACCATTGCTCTGGTTATGATGATATCAGGATACTGTCACAGGATGCGAAAGGATGGAGGATTGCTTCAAACCATTTGATACAGTGATTTGTAACTCAGTACATAAACGAAGTATTGCACCGCACATCAAGGATGCTATCAACAGCAGATATTAAGGTCTTTTATTTAGAGGTACGTTGTCTTCTTTCTGTGATTTTGTTCTTCCTGATGTGTGGGATGACTTCATATTCGTAAAATAAATGCGATTGACACTGAACTACTGATGATATTATAATGTCGTCTACGTTTGACGATTTCTGACTAGATAATATCGACTGTTTGCTGTAACAGTTTCTGCCAAGCCACTGACTGGCATTTAGTCAATAAACTTCACTGCATATGCTTCACCAGTACGTCACAGATCCGTTCAGAATTTAGCTTCAGACAGACTATCCTTTGTGATACATAAAACCAGACTATAGACGCTTTAGCAATGGGGTCGATAGTCTTCAAATAGCTGTTCACCGTTATGTCTGGTTACTAGATTAAACCGAATAACCGAGGATCAAAGGTTTCACTGTTTACTGATTCACAATAAACTTAGATTCTCCAGCAAACATTTTGGGCGCCCATCCTCTGCTTATTGTACTATGAGAATAGATTCACAGAAACGAACTCTATTATTTATTTATTATTCTCAAATAACCTAACGCTGATACAAATACAGTTACAGTTTGATAGGTAGTAGGTGAAGATCAGTTTGGGTTTAGGAAAAATGGCGGTAAAAGGGAAGAAATTCTATCTATAAGATTAATACTTGAAGGGCGGATTGGCATTTGTTGATTTAGAAAAAGCTTATGATAATGTTAGGTGGGACAAGATGTTCAAAATTTTAAAGAAGTCAGATATAAGTATCGAGATAGAAGAATACTCTATAAACTATATAAGAATCAGGTGGCTATAATAAAAGTAGAGAATCACGAGAGACATGCATCAGTTAAAAAGGGTGTGAGACAAGGCTGTAGTCTATCCCCGTTAATATTCAACTTGTATTTAGAAGAAGCAATGAAGAAAGTCAAAGAAAAATTTCCATGTGGCATATGTTTTCAGGTAGAAAAAATCAGTATGTTACGATTTGCTGACGACAATACCTTTGTTAGCAGAGAGGGCTTAGGATATTGAGAAGTTACTAAATGGCATGAACAAAATACTGGAGGAAGAGTTTGGACTGAATATAAAACAAAGCAAGACAAACGTGATGAAATGTAACAGAAATGATACCAATCACAGTAGATTAAATATAAAAATAGGATCGGATGCAATAGGAGAAGTAAGAGAATACTGTTACTTGGGAAGTAAAATTACAACCTTTTTTTTTTTTAACTGCTTTACGTCTCTCAACAGCGAGGTCTTTAGAGACGGGAAAGGATGGGAGGCAAGGATGCGGGCAAGGAATGGCAAGGAATTCGGCCATGGCCTTTTGAAGGAAGCATCCCGGCATTTGCCTGGAGTGATTTGGGGAACCATGGAAAACCCAAATCTAGATGCCCGGACGGGGAATCAAACCGCCGTCCTCCCGAAAGCGAGGCGAGATAAAATTACAACCGATGGCCGAAGCAGGAATGATGTTAAAAGCAGAATAGCACTAGCAAAAAGAGCCTTCATGAAAAAGAGAAACCTTTTAGTTTCAAATATTGATCTAGGAATTAGAAAAAACTCTTTGTGTAGAGCACAGTACTTTATGGTAGCGAAACATGGACTTTAGGAATACCGGAAATAAAGAAAATTGAAGCATTTGAAATGTGGTGCTACAGAAGAATGCTGAACATTAAGTGGACAGACAAAGTAAGAAATGAACGAATTTTGGAAATGATGGATGAGAAAAGAAGTTTGTGGAAGAAGCTTACAGAAAGAAGAGACAGGCTGGTAGGTCATATTTTGAGACATGCAGGATTGGTTAATTTGTTAGTGGAGGGAACAGTCGAAGGTAAGAACTGTAGAGGAAGACAGAGATTAGAATATATGAAGCAGATATATGAGGACGTGGGTTGTAAGGGGTATGTAGAAATGAAGAGGTTAGCACAGGATAGGAAAGGATGGAGGATTGCATCAAACCAGTCGAAATACTGACGACAGCAAAAAAAAAAAAAAGGTTTATCTATGCTTTATCATTAAAATTATAGTTTTTCACCGGAATCCACAATTTCTAGACCTTTTTATTTCAACTGGTTATTTACTAAAACTTTGAGAAACGTTTTCTTTTGTGCTTCTCTGTTTTGAGTGCAATTCATATGCAGCTTACTTGCCTGCCTGGTCTTCTTTTTATATAAAACGTTATTCCTTTGTACTAATCTACACATATCTTGGTAATAACCAACCAGTATACAAAAGTCAATACATCTCTTATTACCTCTTTCGCAATACACAGATATCCTAAATCCTTTAACATTTTCAGTTCGTCTTTTATTTAGCACACCCTCATTCCCTCGTTGAAATTAATTTGCAACTTCATAATTCATTTTTTGCACGCCATGATTAATAATGTGGAATAGTATCTTATGAGGCATCGCAATTGCTTTAAACAATAGCTCTTTACCTGATTTAGACAATGCCTTTCTTAAGTTGTATAACAAATTTACTTGTGTGATACACTTGATATTCAGTCTTAAGTATGTTACCTATAACTACTCCAAATTATTTATAGTTTTGTAACCATATCTGACATCCTACAAATGTGGCCTCTCCATCGTCGGAAGAATTTCGGAAGGTCGCATTCGAACTACGATACGTATAGGTTATCCCTTCTCCCGGTCACTCGAATAGTTTACTTTTTTTTGTGAACTGCTTAACGTCTCTCAACAACGAGGTCTTAAGAGACGGGAAAGGATGGGGGCAAGGAATGGGAAGGAATTCGGCCATGGCCTTTTTAAGGAAGCATCCCGGCATTTGCCTGGAGTGTTTTGGGAAACCATGGAAAACCTAAATCTGGATGCCCGGACGGGGATTCGAACCGCCGTCCTCCCGAATGCGAGGCCAGAACGCTAACCGTTACACCACCAGAATCGATTAACCAGTGACTCGGGATCCTTTGTGTAACGGTTGTATTTAGATTGCCCTAAATACATAGGAGGTGAGATTGTAATTCATAGCCAATGGCGCCTTAAACCACCACACTTGGCGCTTGACCGCTATGCAGTATGCCAGACTGCGTCAAAATCCCGCTTAAAACGTGCACGGTCATCACTGTTGGAGGCGAGACTCATCAGAAAACACTAAGCACGCCATTCTGAGGTATTGGTAGTTTCTAGTCAATGGAAGCCAACGCAAAGGAATTTTTGGCACCAGACCAGCCTTCAGCAGACGGCGTCAAATCATCGACGCAGACATGTCGCACACGTTGCATTGTTCCAACGCTCGAGCCAACACTGTCGACGAAGCTGTTCTGTCGGTTCCAACACTGTCGACGAAGCTGTTCTGTCGGTTATGGCCATACGGGTAAGATGGCGGTCATCCCGCATTCTGGTCACATTGTGTGGTCAGTACCAGATCGCTATTATGTACACCCCTCTCCTATCCACTGATTCAACACCCAGTCAACAATCGTAGCAGCGTGCCCTGTACAAGATGCAACGTCACGGTGCTTAAAATCTGTTTCTCGGAGATCACTCATTTTCAGGCTGGCTTCCCACGGCCAGCGCATTTGCCGGCCGGGCCGGTCCAGCTACCAAGAGTGGGTCGTGGGAAGGGTCTCCCCTGTGATGGTGCGCCTCTATCCGTCGCCCAGTCGGTAAAGATCAAAAGCCCGGTTAGCTGAAACGATATTAGCCTAGGTGGTGGGGAGGTGGCGAGGGTTAGCATGTGGCGCGTACTGATCCGTACACTTCGGCTGATGTGGCGCGGCCTCCAAAACCAAGCGGCATTCGAACTCAATGATATATTGCGCCCTTACTGACTTCCACGTTTCCACTTAGTTTATGAACTCTGCACCGACTGAGCGTGGCGTGACACTGACCTGCAAGGATACACAAAAGAGCGCGCTGCTAAGCCCATGTGCACGCCATCTCGCTGAATTCTGATTAACTTATTAATAGACGACACGTGCGAAAATTTCGCTAGTAAAATGCGGTGAATAGTGAGGTTGAATGCTTGTAACATAATGATAAGTAAAACCATACTTTTGTATCAAATATTTACTTTTTTAGTGTAATAAGTACGCATCAAAATACTTACAACATATTACGAAACAGTTAGGAAAATTTAAAACACTCTGTATTTACGACAAACTGACACTGACCTTAACAGAATACAACCAACCTGAACAAAATGCACACAACATATCAACATCTCTATGATATTTGTTGCTGTGCGAATAAAATGTTTACATTGGAATTGTATACGAGTAGCAAAGCGAAAGTGTTTCCATAACAGAAAAAAATATCCAAAAAGCTACTTATTGAATAAAGAAAAAGGTTATTGACATCTCTGTGATATCTGCTTCTGAAATCTAGGAACTTGGCGCTGAACTTTCTCATACGCGCTACCACTTTAAGCACCAAAATCCGAAAAATTCTTTCTTAATTTATAATTTTACCTAACCTGAGACCTTAATCTTTAAAACGATATGATATTTATCGATTTCGGCTAGGTATCGAAGAAGATAAATAGCTTGTAATTAAAAAAAACACGCTGTAGAAATAATATTGATACTTTTCCCTTTAATACTTATTTAAATATGGTGTGACGAAGGCAGCCAGCTTGGTCTTTAAAATGATACCTCATTTAACGATTTCGGTTAGTTATCAAGCGAGGTAAAAAAAAAGTTCTAGAAATGATAATATTTTTGCCCCTTAAGGGTTGAATTTGGGGAAAGTTTTTTCTTAAAATATGATGGGACCAAAGCGGATAATTTAATATTTAAAACACTACCTCATTAATTAATTTCGGTTAGGTATCATGGGAAATATATAGCTCGTCACAGGAAAATGCGTTATCAAAATATCAATACTTTTGCCCTCTAAGGTTAGAATTTTGAATAATTTGTTTCTTAAAATGTGGTGTAACGGAACCTAAAACCTTACGAAGACCTGTATCTTTAAAATGATACCTCGTTTATCAATTTTGTTTAATTATCAAGGGAGATAAATGCCTCGAGACAAAAAAAAAGTCATTTTAGAAATACTGATATTGATGCCCTTTAAGAAAGAGTTTAATTCAGAAAAAATCATTTCTAAAAATTTGATGTTGCCACAGCGAAAACCTTAATTTTTAGAGTGATACTACATTTATCTATTTAGGTTAGAAATTAATAGAGATAAATGGCTGGTGACACAAAAATGCGTTGTAGAAACATTTATACTTTTTCCCATTAATGGTTAAATTTAAAAAATAAAATCTTTCTCAATATATGATGTCACCAAAGCTGAGACATTACTCCTCATAATCTAATTTGATTTATCGATTTTGGTTAGATATCCAGGGAGATAAATGGCTCGAGACACAAAAAACGCATATTTATGAAAAAATTGACCTTTTTGCCCTTTTAGGGTCGAATTACGAAAAATTTCTTTCTTAAAATATAATGTTACTACGGTGGAGACCTTAGGTTTTGATATGATACCTCATTTATCAGTATCGGTTAGATATGAAGTGAGATAAAGGGCCCGTGACACAAAAACGCAATGCAAAAATATTGATGCTTTTGCCTTTTAAGGGTCGAATTTCGAAAAATTTTGGTCTTAGTAAATCGGAGGTCTTAATCTTTAAAATGATACTTCATTAAGTGATTTCAGATAGGTATCCAGGGAGATAAATGACTCGTAACACAGAAAACAGCATTTTAGACATATTGACATTTTTGCCCTTTAAGGGTCGAATTTAGAAAACTTTCTTTCTTAAAATATGATGTGATCAAAGTGGACACCATAAGCTTTAAACTGACTCCTCATTCTATGATTTCGGTTAAATATGAAGAAAGATACAGGCTTGTGACCAAAAAAAAAAAACCTTGTATAAATAATATATGTGATTGCTCCACTGTTCTACACATCCTCCGATTTTGGAATCATTCAAACCATTTCTCATGGGTGTTTCAATTTCTTCAACCAGTACTGTACTGTTAATTTTATGGTAACGTGCTAAGTACATGATGTTGGAATAAAGATAAGAAGGAGGCTGTGACAGACTCTCAACATCTCTAAGCAAAAAAAAATTATTTTTTTTCATCGGTCTTACGATTGGTTTGATACAGTCCACTATCCCTTCCTGTCTTGTGCTAACCTTTCCATCTCTGCATACTCCTTATAACCCACGTCCTCAATCATATGCTTCATAGCTTCATAAATTCTAATCTCTGTCTTCCTCTACAGTTCTTACCTTCGACTGTTCCCTCCACCAGCAAATTAACCAATTTAGCATGTCTCAAAATACGACCTACCAGCTTGTCTCTTCTTACTGCCAGCATCTTCCACAACTTTCTTTCCCCAACCATCATTTCCAAAACTCGTTCATTTCTTACTTTCTCTGCCCACTTAATTTTCAGCATTCATCTGCAGCACCACATTTTAAATGCTTCAGTTTTCTTTCTTTTCTGACCGAGCGTGGTGGTGTAACGGCTAGCGTTCTGGCCTCGCATTCGGGAGGACGGCGGTTCGAATCCCCGTCCGGGCATCCAGATTTGGATTTTCCATGGTTTCCCAAATCACTCCAGGTGAATGCCGGGATGCTTCCTTCAAAAGGCCATGGCCGAATTCCTTCCCATTCCTTGCCCCCATCCTTTCCCGTCTCTAAAGACCTAGTTGTTATAGGAGACGTTAAGCAGTTAAAAAAAAAAAATCTTTCTTTCTGGTATTCCTAAAGTCCATGACTCGCTACCATAAAGAGCCGTGGTCCACTCATAGAGTTTTAAAAGGTTCTATCTAAGTCCTAGTTCAATATTAAGTATAAGATTTCTCTTTTTCATGAAGGATCTTTTTGCTAGTGCTATTCTGCTTTTAACATCATTCTTGCTTCGTCAATCGGTTGTAATTTTGTTTCCCAGGTAGCAGAACTCACTTACTTCTTCTATATCAACCGATCCTATTTTTATATTTAATCTACTGTAAATTGGTATCATTTCTCCTAAATTTAATAACTTTTTTCTTACTTTGATTTATATTCAGTCCAAAATCTTCCTTTAGAATTTTGTTCATGCTATTCAGTAACTTCTCAATATCCTCAGCCAGTTCTGCTAACAAGACAATGTCATCGGCAAATCGTAACATACTGATTTTTTCTCCGTGAACACTTATGCCACATGAAAATTGGTCTTTTGCTTCCTTTACTGCTTCCTCTACATAAAGGTTGGATATTAATGGAGATAGACTACAACTCTTTTTAACTGGTGCATGTCTCTCCTGATTCTTATACAGTTTATAAAGTATTCTTCTATCTCAGTATTTTAGATCTGATTTCTTTAAAATTTCTAACATCTGGTCCCACCTAACATTATCAAAAGTTTTTCCTAAGTCAACAAACGCCATAAAAGTATATTTGTTTTTATGGATCCTCCCTTCAAGTATTGATCTTAAGGCCAGAATTGCTTTCCTTCAATGGCAGTTTTTCATAAACCCAAACTGATCTTCACCTACTGTCTCTTCTACTACCCTTAACATTCTTCTGTATATAATTCTGTTCATTATTTTTGAAACGTGATGTTAGACTAATGGTGGGATAATTCTCACATTTGTCGGCTTGTTCTTACTTCACATGTGTCAAGTTGATATTTTTAATAAAATCAATTGTAATTTCTCCTGTTTCATAACTTTCTGTTGTTGTTGTTGTTGTTGTTGCTTTAGGGCGCGTCGACATCGAGGTCATTAGCGCCCTCAGATATCAGTTTGAATAATCTTTTGATTCCTTCTTCTCCTAGATATTTAAGAAGTTCTGCAGGGATCTCATCAATTCCAACTGCCTCATTTGCTTTCAAGTCATTGATAGCTGTATCAAATTCTGTCCCCAAAACAGAATCTCCTAAGTCATCAATGTCGACATCGCCTTCCTTTTCCAATACGCTATTGTTCAAGTCGTTCCCATCATATTCCCAATGGTTCCTTCCATTAGTTAGCTCTATCGTCTCAGGTTAAAAGAGGTTTCCCATCGGCAGCTTTAATGTTCACACTTGTTTTCTTCATTTCTAAAAAAATCTGTTTGATATTCCTATATGCAACATCTACTTTATCTACGACCATTTCCTTTTCTACCTCCTCACATTTTTCTTCTAGCCATTTTCGTTTTGCTTTTTTGGATTTCCTGTTTACTTGATTTCTAAATCGCCTGTATTGCTCTCTTCCTGCTTCATCCTGAACATTTTTGTGCCTTCTACTCTGATCCATCAACTACAAAATTTCTTCTGCGTACCCTAAAGCTTAATGTTTCTTTACCAGCTTTATTATTACGGTCTTTAATACATTCCATTCGTCCTCAGTTGAGCCCTTTTCAGGACTACTACTCACGTCTACCATTTCTGCAAACTTTTCCCTCATATTTGATTGTTTCAGTTTATTCACTTCCAGTCTGTTTTGCTTGTGTTGCTTTCTTATTCTCTTGAATTTCAGCATGCACTTCATAACTATCAGATTATGTTCAGAGTCTATGTCTGCTCCTGGGTACGCTTTACAGTCTAGAACTTGATTCCTGAATCTCTGTTTGACCATGATAAAATCTAGCTGATATCTGCCTGTATCCCTAGGACTTTTCCAGGTGTATATTCTTCTTGCATGGTTCTTAAACATTGTGTTTGTCACAACTAGCTTATATCTTTCGCAAATTTCTAACAACCTGCTTCCTCGCTCACTTGTTTCTCCTAGACCAAAACTTCCTACAGTATTCCCCCTTTACTTCTCCAACTATCGCATTCCAGTCACCAATGATTATTAGATTTTCCTCCACCTAAACTTATTGGATTAATTCTTCAATTTCAGCGTATATTTTCTCTATTTCTTCATTATCTTCCTGTGACGTTGGCATACACTTGTACTAATGTGATTGGGGCGGGCTTATTTTCTAACCTCATCAAGATAATCCTGTCACTAAACTGTGTTTAATAACTAACCCGTCTCCCTACTCTCTAATTCCAGTAACTCCACTGTCAGCTTTTGTGTTAATTATCCTGTATTCCCCAGACCAGAAATCCTGTGCATCCTTCCACTTAATCTCACTAATCCCGACGACATCTAACCTAAGTCGTTCCAATTCCCAGTTTAAAAATTATAACCCATTAGCCCTGTTCACACTTCTAAAATTCGACGCTCCGACTCGTAGAATATTTCTAGCCATTCTGATGAATTCTCCCTGAGTAGTCCCTACCCGGAGATCCGGGGACTATTTTTTCTCCGGAATATTTTGCCCAGGAATATATGAATTTGAGAGGATTACATCTCCTCTGGATACCCTTAGGGTCTTTAATGCAGTGGTTTCCGGTTGCCTTCTGCAACCCCCTGCGGTTGATCATTTCTGATTCATCCGCCTTTAGGAGCCATTTCCAACCCCAAGGGCAACAGGATACCCGGGACCGCTCCCCGCTCTTCCGCCCTACTTTAGGAGGCCGTTGGCAAGCAGTGGGTGACTCCTTATACCGGAAATCTTTCAGTCGCCAGAGCCTCGTCCGTGCAAACAGGATGCACCACGTGAAGGAGAGGTTGACATTTGGTTGGAAAAAGCTAATTTAGTCTCTTCTAAACCCTTACATCCCGAGCATGCTCGTACAGTCACAGACAAGAGTTCATAACAAGTTTTCTTATGTCTGCCGAACTTATATTTGGACGTGAACGCCTCATTACTTGAGCATGGGTGGTGCAACGAACTGCTCCAATTGTTTTTTGAAATGGTTGGAGAAAATTTTCCTTGCATTTCTGAAGAGTCCGATGAGAAAAGGAGTCCAGTTTAAATGAGTATCGACTAGGATGTTTGTGTTGCGTTGTTTGTGGTAGCCTGGGACGCTGGGCTGAGCATACGAGTGCTTTGGTGTGCTGGCTCGTGCTGGAGGCGTCATTCCACAGCAGGCACCACAGTGTTTTCTCTAGCGTGGCGTCTCGATCCTGGAACACTCTCAAGTGGTACAAGAGTTCATAGACACTGCTTGTATGTATCATAAGATCCAGAGCTTTTGGTAAAGTGTTGTTGTGCTTAACAGCGGCTGATTTTAACACTCTAATACAGGGGATATGTTGGTGATTGGGCTTGGAGGGATATTGGTCAAAGAATAAGGAATAATGTGAAGAAGGGGAAAGAAGACCATGAATTCTGGAGCATGTCATATGCTCGAACATAATGAGTTTCTAGATGAGAACGAGTTACTTACACCATGTCAACACAGATTTCGGAAGAAGAGATCGTGTGAAACACAATTGTCCCTATTTTCCCAGGACATAATGAAAGTTATTGATGCAGGTTAGCAAGTTTATGCAGTTTTTTTTGATTTTCAGAAAGCTTTTGATTCTGTGCCACACAACCGACCTTTTAGCGAAGATTCGAGCTTACGGTATTTCGGCTCAGATTTGCGAGTGGATACGTGATTTTTCTAACTGGTCGATCACAGTATGTCGTTGTTGACGGGGAAGCCTCTTCTAAGATAAATGTTACTTCGGGCGTTCCTCAAGGAAGTGTAATAGGTCCACTTCTTTTTTTAATTTTTTATAAACGATCTCGGTGACAACGTCAAATGCTGGTTGCGATTGTTTTGCCGACGATGCGGTATCTATAGGGAAATAAGGTGCTCCGACGATTGCTTAGAAATTCAGTGTGATTTGGATGCTATTTTCGATTGGTGCCGTAAATGGCAGCTTACACTTAATTGCAAAAAGTGCAAGGCAATGCGGATAAGTAACAAGAAGAATCAGGTTGTTCACGAGTACAAAATAAACAATTCACCTGTTGACACGGTTGATTCCGTGAAGTATCTGGGGGTGATAGTACAAAGCAACATGAAATGGGACATGCACATAACTTCCGTCGTAGGCAAGGCTAATTCTAAATTACGATTCATAGGTCGTATTTTGAGAATTGTAATGCTCAAACAAAGGAGATAGCGTATAAAACACTGGTGCGTCCGCATCTGGATTACTGTTGTGGGGTTTGGGATCCGTATCGCAAGGTTCTGATTGACTCAGTTGAGAGGGTGCAGAGGAGAGCCGCTAGATTCGTGACTTGTTGTTACAGCCCTTATGAAAGCGTCACAGAATTGATACATAGATTGGGCTGGGATAGTTTGGAAGACAGACGACGTAGCTTGCGTTAGAATTTATTGGAGAATATGCGAAAAAATTTAAATTTCGAGTGCAATGAAATACTTCTTCCGCCAACCTATTTAGGTCGCAATGACCGGAGGGATAAGATGAGAGAAATAAGATGCCGTACTGATACTTATATGTATTCCTTCTTTCCTCGCACTATTCGGGATTGGAATGGGCGGGTTTAGGATTGGTGCTTAGCACCCTCTGCCACCCACAATTTTTGTGATTTGCAGAGTATGAATGTAGATGTAGATGTAGACCACAAGCTTGCGCTCGATTTCATGCATAAGGGAGTGGGAAAATCTCCTTTTGTTGGTAAGGGTGTCAGGGATTGGAACAAATTACCAAGTGTAGTGATGAATAAATTCCCAAAACGCTTAAGGAATTTAAAATTTAAATTTGTAAATCGGAAAAGTAAATGGAGGGGGAATTTAATATACCAACTATAAAATAATATATATATATATCTTAGATGACTAGGGAAATTGCCACAGGAGTGTTGGCTCCATCGCAATTAATTTAATAATAATAAAAAATACTGCTGATTCGCTAATTTGGCCTACCATCTCTTGCCGAATTGATACTTGTAACGTTACAGTAGAATTTATTTATAAATTAGAATAATACGAATGTCCTAACTGTATTAACTACTCCATTAAAATTTATTTCAAGAACGATGGTTGTATGTATTTATCTAACAAATTTTTAAGTAAACCAAATATTTTAATTTTGTTGTGCACACCATTGTGCTACTATTTCTACTTCTTAGTTTCTTTGGTTTGGTCAACTATGAAACAGGGGTTCTTAACTCTGGGTGAGCTTTTTTCTTAGCCCAATAAAACTTCATCCTTACATTGTGGGTGTCTTTAGTTTCCTACTCGTTCTTACCCAAGATCCGGCGCGCAGTGTTTTGGCTGTTAGAGACCGGAGAGAATCGGATGCCTTAAAGAACATTCGGTACCTATCCCTGTTAGGGTAAATATCAATTTGTTCGAGATTTTTACTGATTTTGCGTTAGAGACAGTGTTTGCAGATTTTGGAAGTAAATCTATGCGAAATATGTGACCATGGAGGATTAATCTCCTCTTTTTTTTTAATTATGGTTTTACGCCTCGTCAACGTCGAGATCATTAGAGGCGGGATAGGATTGGGGTACAAGGAATGGGAAGGAATTTGGCCATGGCCTTTTTGAAGGAAGCATCCCGGCATTCGCCTGGAGTGATTTGAGGAAACCTTGGAAAACTCAAATCTGGATGCAATTTCCTCTTATTGTAATGCACTCCAGTTGCTGAAATAAGTCCTTATCATGCCTGAGTATGTATTTCCCCTCGTGTTTGACAAAACCCATGATTTTTCTCTTCGTTAATGTCAGATATGATTTTTAATTAATAAATTTACGAGACAGCACAGTAATTCTTTTAACTTTTAATATAATGTTAGAAATTAAATAATTACTCTGATTTTACTGTGGTAGAGAAAGAAAAACCCTTTATCTACACACCGGAAATACGGTAAGATCCTATGCCAAACATAACGGATGATTTTCCGCTTGGTTGTGTAGTCGGTGCTTTCTGTTAGAAAATACAACAGTTCATAGGACAGCAGATGACAATTTTTTTTTTTTTTTTCTAATTTGTTTTTTAAAAAACAAGTATGTCCGGTTTGTCACCTGCACTGACCGACATCGCTTAAATCCTGTGAACTTAAGTTACCATTTAGATGGAGACACTTTCGAAGCTATGAAGATTTAAAGATTAGCACTAAAATATCATTTGGGAAAGTTACCATTTCACGATCTTAGTTGAGGACTCTAATCGGTTCTCCCTTTCAGGTCGACGAAAAAATTAATTTTCTGTTTCGTCGGTTTCTATGCAGCGATGATCTTCCGTTTTGTATATTTTTTTTCCTTCGTTACTCAGTAATCCCACCACAAGTGTGTATGTACTTCCACACCGTAAAAAATTAAGTGAAGAAGACGATTGACAATCACTCCTTGCTGAATTGATAATGAGAGAAACGGAACGGAAAAACTGTTAACGTATTACGGATCTTTCCATGGTTTCTGGGGAAACCATGGAAATCATTCCAGAATGCTTCCTTCAAAAGACCATGGCCGTATTCCTTCCCCTTTCTTGTCCCCAGTCCTTTCCCAACTTTAATGACCTCGACGTCGATGAGGCTTAAAGCTGCAAGTAATATATATATATATATATACTCTCTTGTAGACTTGGATGGGAAACGAAATCAATTACTTCTAGAAGGCAGAATTTACTCTTCCCAATATTAGCAGGTTTAAATTATTTATTTATCATTTCGCAACGCAACGGAATGTAGCAAATCAACGATTTAACAATTAGTTTTCCTTAAATGTTTGAAATTAATATTAATAAAAGATTAAAACCAAAGCTATAACTGATTTCCGATAAGCTATAAAAGCAATTGATAGAATATTCTTTAGTATGTATATAAAACGCAAGAGAAAACATTTTTGCGTTTACTCCTGTAGGCTACTGCGTCGGTAACGAAGCAGATGCAATGAAATTTATTGAACAACCAATAAATGAATATTTCGACTTAACGATAAGAATGGATGTAAACAAAACATGGACAGCTGTCGAAAACGGAGATGTTTGCCTTATGTCTACCAGCAACCAACTTAATTACAGAAATTATAAAATGGGAAACCCAACCAATCAGTGTGAATGTTTGTACCTACAAACGCACGATTAAATAGGAATGATAAGTGAGGGAAGACTTTCCCGTCGTGTTGTTGGGATGTACGGCCGGATGGTGTCGAGAAAACAGAACGTTCCGGCAGCTGTTTCTGCTGTCTTCATCAGGTGTCACGAGGTTTGCGACGGTTGTACGCCTGCTGCTACTACATTGACTGGAGGCTTACAACCGCCGGAGGCCACGCGATACCTTACGAAGACACAGCAAACTATGGAAACGTTGTGTTTTCTCGACACCATCCAACTGGACACGGGTGAAGATTATATTGCATAATGCTGTACTATCAAGTATAGTAAAAATACTCATGTCTTGCTTGCTAAAGGAGAAAGTGAACTGGTATGGTAAAACTCGATGGTTATGTAAATATTTAAATAACGAGAACAGTCTAACCATCATAGGAGCTTGAAAATCCGCGGCGGGAGAAGGGACTTAATAAAATAATATAACTAACATAGGAATTTAAAAAAATAACTTTTACAATTCTGTAAAGAATTAAGTTACTGTGGAAAGGCCTTCGAACAGGCGATATTTTTATTTTTCCTACTTAATGAAGAGAAAAAGAATTTGAAGAAGGGTAGATGATGAAACAACAAAATGTTATCCTGTACTATGTTTATTCATATGTACCTGTGTAAACGGTTTGTGATGAAATTTCACCCAAATGCTAAATAAAATAAATCGATTGGGTTGGAAGCATTTCATCTTTTCCTAAGCTGAAACTTCAGGTTCTATATTAAGTAGGCAGCTTATAAATCAGTTTCTTAGATCTTTTGACAGTAAGCCATTACAACCTTACGTTTTTTTTCATCCAAAACGTCAGCGTCGCTAATTTGATCGATTTAAGTGACATCAAACAAAATGAGATGACATTTATTAACTGAAGAGAAATATCCCAAATGCTCGCGAATACAATAATATAATATAATAATTAATAATTCCATGATATCCAGATCATCCTGCAGCTGTTTACAGTCCTCTACCGTTTTCATTCTTTTATACAGCATTATGTCATCTGCAAACAATCTAATCTCTGATAGTAAACAATCAACACAATTATTGATTAGAATAATGAATAGCAATGGTCCCAATACACTATCCTGTGGCACACCCATTTTTACTTCCACTTCTTTTGACGCTTCATTTCCTACCCTAACTTTTTGTTTTCTACCTTTTAAAAATTCTTCTACCCAATAAATCACTTTGTCATCCACTCCAATAGTTTTTACACTGTTTACTACCATTTTATGGCTCACTCTGTCAAAAGCCGTTGAAAGATCTAGTGCTACAATTTAACAGGTTAAATTTTTTTCCGCATTAATACCAAGTTGGCATGTCGACGGTTGTAGAGCGAGTTATGAGGTGGTAAGGTATTGTTCAGAATGAGGCTACCTGGTGTGACCTACATTCATTACATGTCGGTGGCTGTGAAAGAAATTTATTATATTGATGACGTGCATACAGTGTTAATGGAAACTAATTAGCTATGTGCAGAGAACTTCATCGTACCTGGCAGCGAAATGTTAACTCCAACAGGTTGTATTCAAAGAAGAAGATTACTTCCTAAATCCCATGGCACTAAAGACACTATCCTTCCACTGAGAAGTTTTTGTAGCATGACAAGGCGGTAATACCTTCAACTACGATTTTATGGAAGAATGGTAGCAAGTCTTATAAACAATGAAGTCTTACAGCAACTGATTAAAAAATTGTCCGTATTTTTCGTAGATTCTTTGAATTCAGGACATACTAACGAATATATCTACACCCGAAATGTCTATAATAATTCTCTCTCAATCACTTGTCAAGAATTTTGACTTTTCTAATTCAGCAAGAATAAGAATATTAGACATAAATTTGCTAATTCAGTGTTAATAAATATAAGAAATGAAATACTACTGATGAACTTCCGGGATCATCTTTTTGCATCATCTATCTATACTATTATAAATCTCTAAGTGGGCTACGTCTATCTGTCCCTTTACGTAAAATGACAGAACAAATTTGAATGGGGTTTTAACAGTATGAAAGCTTATTGTCTACTTAAAATCTTTACGTGATCCAGTAGCAGAGAAAAAAATGATAATTCGCTCGTATCGGGAACGGATGGTGCCACAGATCGTAATGTCCCAGAGATACCCACCAAAGATATTGCTAAATAAACACTTCATCCTCTGGATTCTGTTAGTATTGTTTTTTGAGGATGTAATTTTGGTTACTTATTACTTCTGTTTCGTGAAGTATACTACGTTAGAGTATACAGAAAACAGTAATTCATTCGCACTGAGATAGATCAGATAGATATCATCTCAGAATAGGCGGTAAACGATAGTCAGACAACTATATTAAAGATTAACAATCCAATAAGCGTAACGGAATTGTGGAATTTCATTCACTATAAAGATTACAAAAATATTGTATTACAAACTTTTATACTTTGCTTCTAGAAGTGGGAAAAATGCAAACGTATTACTACGCAACCAAGACCCGAGCGACGGAATCAGTGGGAAAATGCTGGTCTAGTTATAAATCTTCTGTTACTTGTTAGACTCAGGAGGTGTACCCCAGCCTGACGGCGGTAGTTATGGTAGTTATTTATAACCAGATGTCGCCACTAAATAATCTGCTGTAGCATTGCATACATTAGAGCATATAATATGTCATCCATTCTGTCTTCTTTGTATGATTGTAGATCATATTCTTTTCAAGCTTTTTCAACCTTTTTTGTAGTTCCATATTTAAGATTCTTGAATATTCGTTTTCTGATTTCCGAAAA